>OU823250.1:1200000-1800000 GCA_917490735.1 Dryobotodes eremita | reverse complement strand
TTGTATTCGCAAAAAAACGATATAAAATTGTACGACATAATTATGTCAGCTCCTTTATATGAGTTTGAGTTAAAATATAAAAAATGTACTGCTGCATTGGATAATCATGCGGTCAGGTAGCCCGTGAAATTCAAAAATACTTACGTTTTTTGCAATTTGCAGGTCACTGCCAGGTTGTATTTTGATTAAAATATGATTCGCGGCCGTAACAACGCGGCTTTACAGAATTATAATCATTAGCATCAGCAATACAACTCCTTAAGTTAAAATTGGCTTCAAATGTCATTATTTCATGAAATAGTCATTCAATAGGGTAATATGAACTTAGAGAGATGCATTGATGATTTTTATGATTATAATTCCATACATGAATATTTGATACGGCCGCGAATCATATTTAGGCCAACATACAACCTGATACTGACCTGCAAATTGCAAAAAACGTAAGCAAATTTTAATTTCGCGGGCTACCTTGGCGCATCCCCCTTAAGTCATCGCATTACCTACAGATAAACTTATATTTAGACAGGTATACATATTTATAATGACAATTATAATTTATTTTTCTTACTCGTGTAAAATGTAAGTGGTTCGCCGATCGTCCACCACATTAATGACCCATTTTCCCCTACTGTAGACTTTTACTACTTTCTTACGTAAGATATACATAAACAGCTCGTAAACCTCACGTTTTTCGTATTCCTGGACACAGAACATAATAAAAATAAATTAACTTAATGCAAGAACTATAAATTGTTAATCGCATAAAATGATTCCAATTTTCAAAAGCTTAACTATTTGTAAAACATGATACTCAAAATCTCTCGATTCTGAAAATTCATTTAATTTAAAACGACACATACTCTAGCTTGAATATTCACATATTGAAATGGCTTAAATAAATAGTCATCGTTCTTAGTAAAATTCTAGTAAATCCCAAATATAAATTTCAAAAAGCTGTCCTACCACTCACTGTACAGTAATTTCCTGTATTTAAAAGTAACTAAATGATTCGCTTACTAAAACATATGTACAGTCATCCCGAGCTTAGGTACGTGTGAAATTATTATAAGATGTGACACAATTTTCTGAGATGAGAATTGAAACCGCGGCAAATACCCTTGATATTTTATATGTAAACTTCATTGATTTGTCGTATGATCTACACCTTGCCTTTTTCAACTCCTAGATGGTCGGTGTGTTATGAAACTCTTTACCTGATAGTGCCAGTAAATCACCTATAAACAAATCAAGCAAACCAATCCAAAATATAGGCTAATCTTCTCAAAAGAGTTTCATTAATAAAACAGAAAAAGATCTCATTCAAACATAAAAGGCATCATCAAAATATTTGCCCAAATTCCATCACTACAAAAAATCCAAATGTCTTAAAGTTCCCAAGCACGACCTTTAGCGTATCGCAATTATATCTTGAACAATTAGTCATTCTCTAGCAAGATTTCACTTAAACAATGTTTCATTGCATCCGGATGATATTACTCATCGCAATTGGCGTGGTTATGATATGAGTAATAGCTTTGAAGTTTTAATAATGGAGTGGTAATAAATACTATTTTTCTCATAAAAGTTAATCATTTATCCCTTTATTATAAACGTTGCTTAAAGTTAAGTAGTGATTAGCGACTGTTTAACCATACATTTTTAATGTTTAAACGGCTCTTAACTTTACGCAACGTTTATAAATAAACCCTTTAAAGCAAAGCAAGATGATCAACTTAGCGACCCGTTGGCATCTACCGCTGATCAAGTAAATAATAAATTCTACAATAATAATATATTCTCTATATTGGACCACGCATACAAGCACACACAATCCATATAGTATTAGTAACAACGACTTTAAAACTATTTTAGTGAACTTTTATAAACTAACTATGAACGGTCAAAGAAGGAATTGCCACCACCATAGCTGGCAAACAGCTCGGTGATCGTATTCTATTATTTTTAGTAGACAAGGTGTCAGTCTTATCCGATTGTTGTGATGATTGGCGATTACAGTTACGAAGAAGTCAAATATCTGTCGAAAGCGGCGTATTTACTTTAATTGACGGGGTAGCACACTTCTGCATCGTTCCGCCGCACGTTAGCACTCCATTTTCTCTTACTCTGTGGGACGACTTGGTACATAGGTCTTCGTCATTATTACATCTCAGTGCGATTGTCAATAGAGGTGCGAAGGTGAAATTACCTCGCGGTAATATTTACCTGTTTGTGGGACTGTAGGCGTCATTGTGTGTCGTCATTTTAGCTTTAGTAATCACCATTATTGGCCTTATTTTTTTCATAAGTACTGCTATTTTTAACCGACTTCCAAAAAGGAGGAGGTTATTATGTTCGGCTGTATGTATGTTTATTTTTTATTTTTTATGTACGTTAACCGATTTCTCCGTCAATTGTAGACCGATTTTGAAAATATTGTTTTTTGTTTGAAAGGGTATGCTTTCGAGGTGGTCCCATTGTCACCAAGTCAGAATCTGATGAGGGGATCTCATGGAAATCGAGGAAAATACTGAAATCTTAGAGGCACGCCTATAACGATTTGGGTATTTTTTTATAGTAACTCGTGCATTTGCTCTCGGATAGCACCATTCGGTGAAGTAGAACTAATGAAGAGATATTCACCGGAATTTCGCAATAATAAGCATTTCACGGGTTCCGATTCGATTACTTTAAAAAGGTTGTTAAGCAATTTATGCTCGTCGCAATGCATATGGTGAAATGGAGCTGATGGTGGCTTCACCATCTCTAGTTCTTCTGGTTGTTACCAGTAGAATCTTCAACAATGAACGTGTCTGCATTGGGAAAAGCAATAATTTGTAAAAGGTTATGAGCAGTTGATAATAGACTATTGTAACTTAGATAAATTTATAACTGACCCACTAAAAAGAGAAAAATGAAGAACTTTTTTACAAGAAAAAACAACTGTTTTCCAACCGACTTATTTTGGAAGTCGGTTGTTTTTTTTTTTTGTACAAAAGCTTTTATCTAGTGGGTTCATCGTCCTGTTTCCAAGGACCAAAATATGTCAAGCATTTTTGAAGAAGATTCATGAATTATTTTGCCGCTTGCAAAGAGCGGAAGTCTAGGCAAATTTTGAAGTATTTCTCCAGGCTCCTTTTATACGAAGCCCAGGAACAAACGATATTTAAGCATATTCAAACCTAAAGGCATATATAAATATCGCTTTTTCCATATACCAAAGGGCACGCGCTACAATCCTTCAATACTTCGTTTTGCTTCGTCTATTTCATACTTACTTACAGCTTTTACCTTATAAGGAAGTACTAAGTTTCTTAGCATCAGCTTCTTCTGGCGTCTATTCCGCGTTGCGTTAGTCCAACCTCGGCTGTGAATTCCTCCATAGCTAAAAATATTTCAAAAGTAAATAAAATTCAACATCCATAATAAAACAAATGGAATCAAACCCACAATTAATACCAACATGAAGCTAAAACCGATGAACGTGAGTCAGTTGAGTTAGGTGCGCGTGCGACGTTGTTTTCTTACGAGACGCGCGCCGCCGCTCCGGATGCGGGCATGCCGCGACGTCATAGGTTGCAGAAAGATTAGATTTGTCTGATTTATTAAATTAATTAATATTCTTGCAAGGAATCTTCCACAAAAAACTTCATATATGGTATTTTCAAGCCTTTTTTTGTGTAATGCCGAAGCTGGTAGTTTTTGTCCAGTATCTTTCCTCAATATTTTACAAACCTTGGGTTCGTTTCTGCCCTGGAATCCCAATGTCGTTCGTGTTTGATTAAATGCTAGACGCTTTCTCTCTATGCCAAAAGGCTTTTGCCCTGCAGTGGGACCGTAAAAGGCTGGTACTCAGAACAAATAAAAAATCCAATAATAGCACTGCGAACAATAAAGTGAAGCATGCCAAACTACACCTTGCTCTGTGCATACACGCTCACACGCATACATTTACAAACAAACTACACCTCACTAAGTGCACACATGTTTACGAATCTGGCCTCACGTCACTGTTGACAGCGGTATGTCTTGATTTTTTATTTGGTCTGAGGGCTGGTAATTTTTTTATTCTTTTCCATTACTGCGCCTTGAAAACTATGCAACACACAGCTTGTCCTCTTAAATTATAATTATCAATAGTTTCAAAGTTTAAAAAAATATCTGCCCGCTCTAAACCTTTCATAACTCTACACCAAGAAAAGTCACATCGAGAGATATTCAGTAAAGTACAAGTGAAGTGTCTCTGCTACTAGAAATAGCCGCTACTAGTGCGGGGGGCGGGGTGGAGGGAAGCGATGTACTTGCGGGGTAAGGAGAGGAGGGGGGAGGACATATACGTTTCCGTCGCGGGAGCACGTGGCGATTGCGTTGATTTTTTTTCTTAATTTTTTATTTTAATTGAGGATGGTAGATATGAGTAATTTTTGGAGAGGCATGTCATTTTAATATGTGTGGTCTGTGGTCAGCTGTGAGTTAGGAAATGATGAATGGAAGAATTATTTTTTGAATGATGTTGGCTTTTGTTGTATGAATGGACTAAAAGGACATTTCTTATAAACATAAACAATCTGTAAATAATAGAGGTCTGTGTTGTTTTTTCGACACAAAAGTGAATCAAAACTAAACGGATTGTGAAAGTTTTAGGAGTGTTTAATTTGCGGTGTTTAAAAGCTTTTTCTAGTTTTTTCAAGCTTGTAGTCTCACGTTAGGGGTCCAATCTAGCTAGTTTTGTTTGAGCTTTACTGCAAACAAACATATTTCTACATTCTTTGCTTCTTAAATCAAGTGGGTACTTGATTAGATAGTGGTTAGGTACTTTTGTTACGAAAAACAGCTTTGTTTTGTCCAAATATTGGCATTTCATGAATTCTATTGTAATATATCTAGGCAACGGATGCTCCTTCACTCAAGGCATCTAAATCAATTTTATTGCACTTTTGAATCTCGAAAGGCCTTGATTTATTTTTATTACCCGGTTAACCATATCAATTTCATTTTAATATCAGGAAAATCGATACGATGTAAAAGAAATGAAAAAGCTTTCGATTTACTTGTACGTAAGGTTTTTTTATGAATTCAAGGCAATCGGTAAGGATTGATCTTATCGGTAAGGACTGATAACAACGCTTTCAAATTATCCTAAGAGTCTTTTCTTCAATTATCTCTGGGCTGGTGTGCTCTGGTGTGTATATATGTGGGGTGAATTTCCGTAAACGCTTCTGTTAAAGTTCTCCCATTTTAAATTAGCATAACCTACTAGTAAGAACGCTTTGATTTTTGCGTAGAATCAATGGTAATAGTTTTAATCATTTTGCGTAGAATCAATGGTAATAGTTTTAATCAATAACGGTTGGTAGGCATTTCAAACACGCTCCTCTAGCTTTTGTCATTCAGCTACGATCCAAAGAATTTCGTTTCACTTAGCCTTGAAGGACATGGCCATGAACATGCATTTTACAGTTAACCTATTAAAACATTATCATTTAAAACTAGGTACAGTCACGAGCACTAATATGTCTACACTTAGCAACGTCTAAATGTGATTTTCTGCTACTGTATTGATTGTAATTTTATGCTGTTACGAACATAGCATTTTGGAACCTATACTGTTATGAAATAGGTCTTATCTCAAAGTTGCAATCAAAGTTCCACGAGAAAATCGCTTTTAAATTTTGTACAATTTCCACCATATACTTGAACACACTATCTATACCCACACCTCTGCCTACCTCATCGACATAATCTCCAAGATTAATACTGACACCTACAACGCATGTACTCGTAAGTACTGTGAAGTTCTTTGCATACGAAATCCCCTCGATTTATCGTCAGCATTACCAAGGTAACAGGGCCCCGTAAATCCCGCACTACAGTAATAATGGCGGCGTAATCTTTATAAATTCTAACTGACCAGCAATGGTCTGAGTCTTGGAGTATAGAAGTTAGGGAGATGTGTTATCGTTATCATTGCAGAAACATGTTCTGACTTTTATTTTAAAGGCGGTATATTGAAAGTCTTTGCGACAGCATACTTCGTAGATAATTCTTTTATTTTTTAGTTTTTCGTCTGGTGTGTGTGCTGGTCCCTGGGTACTAGTGGTCCTTATTGGCAACAATTAAAATCTATTATGCCTTTTTGAAACTTCCTTCTTTCATCTGTAAATTCACTAGTAAGATGGTGTTTTTTAAATAATATATCCTGTTCCATGTCAAACTTCTGATATATTTAAGTATATCAAACAAAATACTTCATATTATCCAGTTCCCCTCGCATCTTGAATATTTTTACTCTAAAGTGCCACATTATTTTTTACCATTTTATATTTCTATCTATGATCTGGGGTACTAACATATCTGAACTGTCGAGCAAGTAGACCGCGGGTACATATTTCACGGCGGTGTGGCAACGCAGCGTCGCCAACCAAAATAATACAGAAATGTGTGGGTGGGAATGGGATGCACTCGCTAGGACATGGAGGTAAGAAGAAAGTTTCTGGCAGTAGATGAGGTAGATTGCGTATGCTAGGACCAAATAATTCGCCAGTTGATAAAAGGGCGCTCATTGTATTTGGCCCCATTTTAACTGTCACATGCTTTATAAATTACTTAAGGCAACTAGGAAAATGGCCTAATATCGTAGACTTACCGTCTCCTAAAGTATTACATGCCTAAAGATTCCGTGGACCCTAGGAATAATTTATATCGATTACTGGTGTAAATACATCACCATCATCTTTATGAGTATACGACACAACTTTATCTATAATGCAGTCCTTAAAGACATAATTTTAGTATATTTTACATATTATTAAAATTTATATATTTTTTAATTCCAATATTCCAATTAATTTGTTGTATTTTTCTTCCATACTTCTTTCTCTATATATGTCGTCATCTCGGTAATCACCCCCCTTTTAGCCATATCGTCTTTCACAGATATTCTTTCCTTTCTTTCTTTCTTTCGTTGATAGTTATCCCAGTACTTACTGGTGAAACGTGACAAATAGTGCCGCCTCCACCCGAGCCCTACGCTAACCATCATTAAAGTATTTTTATAATGTCTCTGTAGGTTTAATCTGGTCTCTAGCATTATTCACCGGCCGCTGAGCGATATACACTCGGCCCTCGATTGGACAACACTGCGCTCCTTTGATTTAGTTCTGGCGCCTCGTTTTAAGAATCAAAATGATTTTTTATTAAGAATTATTAATGGGTGTTATGTAATAGGCATGTGTAGGAGACGCTGACGTTTCTTTTTGTGAATTTTGTCCGTTCTTGAAGTTCTTGTTTAAACTTTTCTAGTTGGTATGAAGTTTGGATCCACATCTGCACTTAATAATAGATCGTGAATATTTATATAGAATTCTTCCTATGTTCGTTTTGCCTCGTCCTTAAGATATCTTCCACATTGGAAGATCTCTGTTAGTTTATATTTAATTGAATGACTGTGCATCTGTCATGCTTATCGCCCACAAAGCTCAGTTCCTTGCAGTGTGAGATATCAAGGAAGTCTGAGGCAGGTGATTGTTTTATCTCCTGTTTGTTGTTCCTTACTGACAACCCTCAATATATGACAGGACATACTTGGTACACACTTTTAGATGCTTATATTTCGGTTTCATTGAGAATCATTATGTTAATCTGTAAACTACTGATCAAAAGCCTTCCAATGCTACTGGTGTTGTTATAACCCTAACACTTGGTAGACCATTTGATGATCCCAGTATTTTGTTACATGATATCAATCCATACTAATATTATAAATTCGAAAGTAACTCTTGTCTGTATGATACCTTTTCACACCTAAACCATTGAACGGTATTCGATAAAATTTGGCAAGGATATAGCTGGCATCCCGGGGAAGGACATAGGCTAATTTTTGTCCCGGTAGCACGTTCCCGTAGGATAATTTCCGACATCCACGCGGGCCAAGCCGCGGGCAGAAGCTAGTATTCCTATAAGTAAAAACACCTGAAAATAATCCCACACCACCGTGCTACGTGATCAGCGCGGGGGCAGGCAGATTACGAGGTACCCACCGAAATAGCCCATCCATGTACCTACGTAATTGTAAAAATAAATTGTTTGTTTTGACGCAGCAAAGTGCTGTCTCCTTTGCAAGATGGCTTCCTTATGTCGGTAGAGTGATTTTATGTGTTAGGTTGAGAGGAACACGAAAGTGATAACTCTTGTTCATTTGTCCATTATGATACATGAGAAGTCAGCACCGACATCAGAAGAATACCTCCTTTTCATTATCTTACTCCGAGACTTAGCGTTTCAAAACAGACGCTGATGTTCGATTTCCTGTCCTTTGCCTATTGCCTACGGCATGCGACATCGGCACCTAAGGTTTAACCGCACGGACCACCAACCACCATTAAACTGTTAAGTTACCTTCGCTAGCAAGCATTAAAGGCTCCAGACAAACAGGCGCGACGCGACTAGTAGAACAATTTCTATGAAAACATCATTGAAATTGTTCTACCCGAATCGCGTCGCACCGTCGCGTTAAGCCTGTCTACAGGAGCCTTAAGGCATTTATTTGTTAAAGTAAAATATGATCATTGAAGTATTTTTCCTGTCGATTATTAATTACAACTTATTTGCTTTTAAGCAATTCACATGAACACCGCATTCTTCAATCACCATCATGGATACATTATCCCCATACGACATACAGGAAAATAAACTTAAATCGCGAAAAAAAATTTCGAAAATAATACCAATATCACTTGCGAACGCAATAATATTCGTTTTCGCGCTCAATCATAACAACTTTTAATAATGGCGGGCACCACGTGCGCGCGCGCTGCTCTTAGATATGAAAACAAGATAATTCAGAAGGCCCACGTTATGCTGCTCAAGGAGTCATAAGTTTAAAGAGCTTTCTGGGATCACCAATTTATTAAAATCCACAAAGATTGATAATTTTTAAGTTGTTGAGCACTAACTATGGACAAATTTTTCGACATTAGCTATAAAAATAGCCGATTATAGTTCATGTTTTGATAAATTAATAGAATATACAGCAAGCTAGAATGTCAGTTAGGCCACAATATAAATATGGAGTTAGGCTGTCTGGGCAGTGGGCATTGGGCATCCCTAGAATACAGGCTGACTTTGAACTCATTTGCATCATTTCAGCAAAACAACTTCTATCAAGTTAAATAGCGAATCTTTTTTATACATTTTATGGATTATTGCATTTATTTATAGTAGCTATGGAAAATCAGCCAAATCTTCTGTTGCTATCTACATCGTGTAGCGTACCGCGTAAGTGAATAAAAAAGGTGACAAATGTTTGAATTACAAGAAATGTGCGCAAACACGGTATTTATAGATCGGTACGTACACACGTTATTTATAATTCACGCTATAAAAATTACTCTAAATTATGTGTAGTGACTTTAGTGTCTTGTTACTGCGAACGACTTTATTTTTAGCTAAAAATATACTTTATTTCGTGGTAAAATCTTCATGTAGGTATATATACTACAGTAAAACTAGAAGTCGTGTTTTTGAAGCTCACTTTGACATAAAGTAGCGAAGTTTGTTTGATACTTCGTTACAGACTACTTCCAGACATGTGTTTTTCGAGCTGTTGAAAGAAAGTTAGTAGATTTGTTCAATAATAATACAGGTTGATTTGTTTTTGGATACCAATTCTGCGAATATTGCAATAAATAGAGTTTAATGTGAAATTAATATGTAAGCAAGTACATATTTGAAATCCTGAAAGCTTTAATACTAAACTACTACTGACCTATCCATAGTGTCTGGCGTAAGCATGTCTAGATCTGCGGGGTGATTGCGTAACACACTAACAGTAGGAATGGCTTTCATTTTGACAGTTTAACAACATTCCATAAGACAGCCCATTGTGTCACCCTATGTAAATTTTCTACATTTATATCTGTAATTTTTATGGTGTACATAATAAAGAGTATTCTTTTCTATTCATTACGTTATTTGCGTTGCTGAGCAGATACATTTTTCGAACATATGAAGCAATGGATTAAGCGATATCCTTCAAAATGATTCAAATTCTGATTGATAGTGAGTACACAATTAGCATGCTGGTTACATATCCAACATTGTCTGTAATCATATCATTTAATTTACAAAGCAAAATATTGTTTTGTGAGCAGTTAATGGAACAGATTCTTCTTTTTCTTATAATAGACAGTACCTGAGGCTTTTGAACTAAGAAAGTCAAATCGCGTACGAGGCACGAAATTCGAATAAAAATAATGATTCCTTCAAATCTTAACGCCGTAGGTGTCCACCATTACTTTCAATCATAGCCATTATCATGATAGTACGTAAATTGGCAAACGTATATAAATGGCGAGTATCTCTGTTATGTACCATCAGCAAACTATTAAAATGGCGATGTTCTATCAATCAACTTTTTGTTTTATGGTCCCAATTAACTTGCTAACGGTACTCGCACTAAAACTTACGTTAAATGAACAATGTTTTATTATTATTTTTTATAAATTGATGGGTAAGGATTTAAACCCTGCTTTGCTTGGTGTTAAAAACTTGAAATTTAATGAAGCTATTCTCTTAGAAGCATATAAATAAAAAGAAATGGCTGAAAATAAATAAGGTTCTTCGAAACTCTCACCCAAAATTCGTAAAAAAGCTTTGTAGGAAACTGTTGTCGAGCTTTTCATTTTTCAGTGCCTGCTGAAAAATTAAAAGCTCGACAATCGTTTAACTCGAAACCAGCACCCTAATTACGCAACACACTATATATCACAATCTGAATCATTTTGAAGCTTATTGCTAATCCATTGCTTCATATGTTCGAAAAATTTGTTCGCTAAACAACGTAAATAACGCAACGAATGTTGTTGAACTGTCAAAATGAAACCCATTCCTACTGTTAGTGCGTTACGTAATTAGTCCGCAGTAAAAAAATAAGTAACATAAAATAGATATTTCTCGTTTGAATTGCAGGATAATCAGGCATTATTAATTTCGGTACTTCTTTTCGAAGAATATAAACAAACAGACATATAATCTTAATTCTCCGTACACACAAAAGTCGTATTTAGCGAAATTTACACAATTTGTCTCGGTATTTTCGCGAAGTGCTGGCGCAATTCGCGAAATAATGATATCAATCAGCACGGCCTTAATGGCTCATACACACTCGTCAATAAAAATACGTTGAGTTCGATAACCAAGCCGTTAGAAAACTATTATTTTTTTCACTTATATTGTCAGTTAACGTGTTTCGTACGTTCAGTTTAATAGCTCAAGGAATTGTTATAAAAAGATGCGAAAACGTTGTGTTGATTGGCTTGTAACCATTAATTGTATCGTTAATAATTAAGTGATACATTTAACGTCTTATTCTTGAAGATACTTGTTTCCTGTTTATTGATACCTTAATTTAGAATAACGGCTACAATGGGTCAGGGAAACGGCCGCAAAATAAACGTAATTTCTATACCTATTGCAAGCTATGATTTTTACATGTTTTTTCTGGGAGAATTTCCGGGTAACATGCGAGAATTTCCGGGTAATATGCTAGAACTTCCGGGTAATATGCGAGCATTTCCGGGTAATATGCGAGGGTTTCCGGGTAAAATGTCAGAAAATCCGGGTAATTTTCTAGATTTTCCGGGAAATATGCGACAATTTGCGTTGCTTTCTTGCAAATCACAATACAATTTTTTAACAGTCTCAATAGCTGTTAGAACATGCTAAACAAATTAAATAATAACAGCTAGGAAAAATCGGTACCCGGACAACGGCCTCCCGCGAACTACCATTGTTGACAACGATGACTTCTACCCTTCACTGCTTAATACAAGCGCATGTTCCTGACAACATAGTGGTAGTAGCCCTGCATAAGTAGGAGTCATATTCCATATTCTACGTTTATCAAACTTGCTGGTAACAAAACAAAGGTTTTTATTCCTCAACCAATATTCAAAAGAATCACTTATTTAAACTGCATGTAAATAGTGTCGAAAACGCCATAAAGATTAATGAAAAATCCCCTACAAGTCTACTTGACACGTGTAGACGCGACGCGGCGACGTCGCTGCCTCGCGTGCTTCCCTAATTGCCTAACTTTGTACACAACTCACCTACGCACTGTGCTTCGTTTGCACGTAAGTGGTGAGGTAGTTGCCACTGGATTATTGTGTGTTTATTGTTTCTTTTTTACAACCATTTTGATCTTAGTGGTTCTATCGTTATAAATGGCAGCCGCTTGAGATTTTGTTTCTCGATAATTTGGGGCTCGGAATTGGAAAATGCTTTTTCAGAATATCCAAAATGTTGACAAAAATGTCGTGTACTATTTACTCGAAAACTTGAAACTGTTTGCAACGTGAAAATAATTGAATAAATTTTAGGTTATTAGATTATTTATCAAATCAGTATAAGCAACAGAACTAGGTTTAACACGCTCACTGCGATATAAGGTCTAAGAGTACGATGCTTACACTTACTGGCAGTGCGCGAGTAAAATTTAACGTATTCGCTCTAGTGTGAAGAGTGTAACGCCGATGTTTATTCATGTGTGAGGGAGATAAATATAGGTTTGAATTCGTCTTTAAAATAAGTTCTCTAGTAGGTTAAAAAAATGTGTAAGGTCTTTCGACACCTAATCGCATTGACCGACAAAACTTAAAAGTCTGTGCCATGACTGGTCTATAGACAGCAGCGCAGGCGCAACTTTTCCAACCCCTCCCGCACCAATTAACGCAGCTGCATTGTTCACATGATGACCAGTGTTGTGATTACGCAATTATCGTATGCACGTTTGTAATTTTTTTGTGAGGATTTATTAGTCAGTTCACGTCACAATGCATCGTATAAATAATCGTTGTCGGAGAATGCTCGAGTTATCATGTCAATATAAGGATTCCGATCCAAGTGCAGTGACTGATTCTAATATAAATAATTATATTGCGGAGTCCAGTGTTTTCCAGAATGTGGGATAAGTTCCGAAAAACACCGTAGCTCTGAAAATAATCAAATAAATATACTAGAAGATATTCAAATCCAACCTGGATATGAGAGTGCTGATAGTTGTCACTCAAAAATAACTCCTAAACGACCTAAGGTACAACGATTTTATTTACAGATAATCCAAGATTAATTCTGAAGAAAAACCAGACTCACTAAAAGGGCACAACAAACGCAGAACGTGTGTAGGGTGCTACCAAAAGTTGCGAACAACCCTAAGCAACGTTGAAGCAAATAAAAAAGTGAAAACATCAAAACTTTCTGCGTTGAATGCGAAAAAGGATTTTGCACCAAATGTATTTATGAAGCCCTATGTAATATTTTACCTTAAGATAAGTAGGTATTATTTAAAAATAAAAAATGTGTCAGCTAAAAGTGTCGATGATTTGTGTCCCATCACTATTTTTGCCCTGTCGAAGTGCCCTTTAAATATTTTCTTGATTTTCTCCCAATCTAAGAACTGAAACTCGGGACGAAGCTAGTACACCATAAACACATTCTACTTTAACAACGTGGTCATAACAAACACCCAAATGTATGCATTTTCGCTTAGAAATAAGTATTTTAAGTGACCAATGCCATACTAGGGTCATCGGACCTTTTGACGCACGGGAAAATATTCAGTTTCAGTGCTCATCGGCCTTATATAGCACATATTGACAGTTTTTGAAAATAATGTCCACAGTGAGCGTGTGAAGCCACAGAAGCAGCAAGCACGTAGCCGTAGCAAACACATCATTTTCTGATGCATCGTTCCTGTTACAAAGTCAATTTTCTCTTATTCCAATACAATAAACATCGCTGGAGATAATATCTCAATGTCTCGATCTACTTACATGACATTAGCTAGTACCCACGCATTAATTGTTCTCATACACATTTCTCATAAATAAGAAATAACAATACAGTACACATTATCAAACAACGAACAGACCAAACAAAAATATATTTCCGTTCATTCCATTCTAATAATACTTCGCTTGTTTTTCCATACAATTATAAAGTAGACAATCTAATCTTACTGTTGCTCATCTCAGTTTAACAGTTGGCAACTCCTCCAATTCTTTAGTAAACAAATGTACGATTCCAAGTGTTCTAAATATGTAGGACACAGGAAAATTCTTTCATAAGTTTGCAACATAAGATTAATAGTGCCTTTTTTTTAAATATTTCAAATTTTTTAATGCGTTAAGGGATTTGTTTGTTTAATGTTAGCGGCGTTTTTATTGTTTGTATTTTTCATATTTATTTATGAGTTTTCCGACAGGACTGTACCATCGTTAAAAGAATAGGTATTTTCCGGAGGATACAAAAATACCTTCATTGACGATGTTGATTTTTCTTTTGACTTTACGGCGTAGTTCAAGAGCTTAGTAGCATAGTATATTATCTAAGTTATTATAACATCGCATTGGCATTTTTAGCTGTTATGGTGTTTTTAAGAAATTATAAATAAATATCTGTAAACAGTAGGTAGATACCAAAACAATTCTAAATTCCATTTATTATCTAAACGAAGGACACTGCAAATTAAAGAAAATTTAGGTCTTTACCTATGAAATTGCCGTTCTGCAGTACTGGCCATTTCAAATCAAAATAATTTTTGTTTGGCTATGAATTCTAATTTCAAATTAATTTTATTTTAAAAACATGGATTTTTTTTTCTAAAAGTAGTCATTTCTTTATTGATTAGTGTTACATTTTCATCGCATTTCAATCTTTTTCGTCATCATGGATACGTTAAAAATTCGAGTAATTATGGAATATGAGTACCGTCGTGGCAGCAACGCGGCACAAGCGGCACGCAACATCAACGACGTTTACGGAGCTAACTCTACAAACCAACGCACCACTTGTTATTGGTTTGCTCGCTTCCGTTCTGGAAATTTCGACCTGAAAAATGAACCTCGCGGTCGTCCGAAGACTTTGGTCGACAATGACGAATTAAAGGCGATTGTGGAAGCTGATGATACACAATCTACGGCTGAATTAGCAGCAGCTTTCGACGTTAGCGTCAAAACAATATTGGTCCATTTGCGTCAAATTGGCAAGGTAAAAAAGCTTGACAAATGGGTGCCCCACGAACTCAATGATCGCCAGCGCGAAGTACGCGTCGAGACGTGCCTTGCACTGCTCAACAGACACACAAATGAAGGAATTTTGAACCGCATTGTTACCTGCGATGAAAAATGGATTCTGTTTGATAACCGTAAGCGCTCAGCAAGTTGGTTGGATCCTGGTTCAGCACCTAAACAATGCCCTAAACGAAAACTTACCCCTAGAAAAGTGATGGTCACTGTTTGGTAGTCTAGCGCCGGTGTGATTCATCACAGCTTCTTACCAAACGGGGTGAGCATTACTGCAGATGTGTACTGTGAAGAACTGAACACAATGATGGAGAAGCTGGCGCATCTCCAACCAGCATTGGTCAATCGCTCGTCTCCGCTGCTCCTGCACGACAACGCGCGACCTCATACTGCACAGCAGACGGTCTCCAAGTTGCAAGAACTGGGGTTGGAAGCTCTCCGTCATCCGCCCTACTCACCAGACCTTGCGCCTACAGACTACTACTTTTTCCAGAATTTGGATAACTTCTTGGCGGGAAAAAAATTTAATACCCGAGAGGCAGTACAAAATGCCTTTGAAGAATTTGTTGCCTCCCGTCCAGCTGATTTCTTTAAGAAGGGCATCAATAAACTGCCACTGCGATGGCAAAGATGCATTGATTGCATGGGTGATTACTTCGATTAATACAAATAAAAAATTCATGAAAAAAATTCGTTTAAATTTTTTCATACAAAACGGCAATTTCATAGGTAAAGACCTATTAGCATTGTACGCACGAAGATTTATCAAGCTATACATTTCAAGTATAAGCTGACTTCTCATAGTACGAAAAGTCTATACAATGCGAGGTCAGCTAAAACTGGAAATGTATAGATAGCTTGATATGTAGTCGAGTTTGCAACAGTCAGTAACTAGCTCCAGTAACTAGCACATACTAAACAGGTACCCATATTGCAAGTGCGTGAGCCCAATACTTACCTGACATATTTTAGGGAAATGCGGATTGTGTGAAATAGACACGGCTATCACCTCTTCTGACTAAAGGTTATGTTGGTAATAATGGCGTTATTATGGCTTAGTTTTAATGGTAAATAGGCTCATTATTTGTTTGGCTGTTACTGGCTTGTTATGGGTGTAAACGAATTTCTTAGAAATCGATAGTTAGAGCCTTTAGAATGGTTGATGTTTGCGGATCAAGTCACAAGGAAAAGGCCATCTCTTTCTCGTCTGTATGTAGTGCATTATGAACAATTCTTAACCCGCGTAGTTACGCTTTCTATGAAATAGATGGGAATGGCAAACGTTTTGATGCTGAATTTCAGTTACTAGCAGAATTAAATGTACCTGAACCTTGCAATATGTCCTGCTATTTCTGAAACTAAAATACGGAATGCTTCCGCAATTTATCTGCTTAGCGTTAATTTAGGTTAATATATTATATCTACAAATATTTTTTTACTTGTTAGAGCACTTCTAGTAAACCTATTTACGTCACATTAGGATTAACGAACATTCTGCTCAAGAAGTGAAGTGAAAACTAGTGCCATCACCGCCCTTTAAGACAATACAACAAAGGTTTGCTATTACAAGGACCCTTAACAATCAAACAGAAATAGAAACATTACGCACTATAACGAAAACAGTTGGAAACTCTTGATGACTGGCAATTATTTAGCGGAAATAAGTTCTGCGCTGCGGTCACACCGCTTGCGTGCACGCCGCGCGCCGCCGATAGCCACGCGATCCGACGACACACAAACCGCAACACTGCCGACTTTCTTTAACAACTTACCGAGCCACCGTTAACCCAAGTGGTAATGTATGAAGATCATGTAACTCCAGCGATACGTACGGCGTAATAAAGAATAGTTTTGACAGTCAGACAGGTGTTGAATTTATAAGTTGGCGTGTTTATATCTCAGCGATTGTATCGCCCTAAGTATCGTGGAAGCGCCTTCTTCGGCAGTTTAGTGCTGTTCGGCGTTTTATTGCGTACATAAATGTTAATTTTATGTAAAGTTCTCTGGATTCTTCCACTTTTTGTCCGGGTTGCGACGTGTGACGCCAACTCGCGATTACGGCATGATATTTATTCTGTTCTAAATGGTATTCGTATTGGTTTTATCTGATACTTGCGTTGACACCTAATTCTTGATGGTGTTTTAGTGATCTTGGCAAAGTGTATCAACAGGTACCTACAGACTTTTTAGCGAGGTCTTATCGCCACAGGATTTTTGAATAGCTAGAATTGTTAGGTAACTCTGCTAGCATATTCCAGTTTCTATAACGATAGAAGCTAGGGGTTCTAGGTCTAAAATACTTCATGTAGGTATACATGGCTTCACTCGACGAGCTTCATAATTCCCTTCTATCAACTCCTAGAATAGATTGATACATACAGATAAATAGAGCATAAGAATCATGCGCACCGCATGACATATAATCCATTTTCCAACAGAGAACATATTTAAAAAAGTCTAAATTATTTAAAAAAGTTTGTAGTACGGCCAAGTCACGTTATTTGAGTTCAAAAATTAAAAATAGTAGTAATGTAATTAAAATGACATGGAGTATCATTAATAGCGAAACGGGAAGGTCATGCAACCGATGTAGTGACTACAGCCTTGATATTGATGACAGTATAATTAAATCAGATTCACAAGTCGCCGTGGCCTTTGAAAATTTCTTTACAAATATTCCTGTATCCACTACTAAATCTCTAAACTCATCACCCACTGCTGCAGAGTCTTTACTTAAAGAAAACGTCCCTGTTTGTGATTCTGAATTTCATTTCCAATATGTCACCTGTAAAGATATAATTAAAACCTTTCAAACGTTAAATGTTAAAAAGACCGCAGATCTATGGGGCAATTCTGTGGACGTTGCAAAGTCGATTATAAACATTGTATCACCTACTTTAGCTGGTATTTTTAATAAGAGTGTTGACTGTGGTGAGTTTCCTGATCTTATGAAAAACAGTAAAATAATACCGTTGTTTAAATCAGGTAGTACATCAGACCCTACTAATTATAGACCCATTTCAGTGCTACCTACTTTTAGTAAAATTTTTGAAAAACTTATTTTGAATCAAATGCAAAGCTTTTTTAATAAACACAAATTACTGCATAACAAACAGTTCGGTTTTACAAGGGGTCGTTCGACTACTGATGCCGGAGTTGAACTTTTAGGACATGTTTATAATGCATGGGAGGACAAATGCGATGCTTTGGGAATCTTTTGCGATTTGTCCAAGGCATTCGATTGTGTTCTTCATGAAACATTAATCAGGAAACTGCACCACTACGGAATCCGAAACGCCTCTCTGGATCTTCTTACTTCTTACTTAAGTGATAGGATTCAGAGAGTTGATGTTAACGGAAAACGTTCACCCGGATCTGTAGTAAGAATGGGGGTCCCCCAGGGCTCAATTCTTGGCCCATTTTTATTTCTTATTTATATAAATGACTTGCCTTACCTCATAAAGGATAAACATGATATAGTGTTGTTTGCAGACGACACTTCACTTTTATTTAAACTCAAACGTCAGCAGCTGGTTACTGACAATGTAAATAGCGCTCTCGCAATAGTAGTTAACTGGTTTAATGTTAATAACCTACTTCTTAACGAGAAAAAAACGAAATGTATTAAGTTTACGATACCTCATGTTAGACAAGTAGAAACTAGTGTTCTCATAAAGGGTGAAGTGTTGAAACCCGAAGATACAACAGTATTCTTAGGCATAACTTTGGATGCCAAGCTTCAATGGGGCCCCCATATAGACAAATTGTCGAAAAAGCTTAGCTCTGCAGCATACGCCGTTAGAAAAATTCGTGATTTAACAGATTTAGAGACTGCCCGTTTAGTATACTTTAGTTATTTTCATAGTGTGATGTCGTACGGTATTCTGTTGTGGGGAAATGCCGCCGATATTCAGACAATTTTTGTTTTACAAAAAAGGGCAATTCGTTCAATTTATAAATTAAGTCCCAGACACTCCCTCAGAGATAAATTTAAAGAGATTAATATTGTTACTGTGCCTTCTCAGTATATTTATGAAAATCTTTTGTATGCACATAAAAATATTAATCTGTTTAAAAAATACAGTGATATCCACAATATAAATACCAGGAACAAACACAAATTTCTTGTTCCTACAACCAGGCTCAAAAAAATTGGTGGCTCCTTTAGATGCCAATGTATACGTTTTTATAATAAACTTCCTAGCCACATTCAAGATCTAAGCTTTAATAAATTCAAATCTTTTATAAAGCGGAAATTATGCCAGAAAGCCTACTATAATGTGAAAGACTATATTGAAGACAAAAAGGCTTGGGATTGAGCTGCTCCAATAAATTTACACAGTGAATGTTGATTTTAGTTTGCTAACTCTTTTTAGACATGAATATTTACTATAAAAAGTATTATGTTATTTTCATTATTGTAAATATGAGGACTATGTGGGTCATTTTTTTTTTTTCAGTTTTATTCTTGGTCTGGCAGTTTAAGTAGTTTATGCGGCCTACCCAAATGTCCTTTCTTTGGTATTGTTCGTCGAATCGTTGAGCTCCTTAAGTTCTGAGTTGAGCTGCACGGTTACTGACAAATGCGTGCACTGACTGGACAGGTCGACTTAATCTGTGTGGTTCTTTCCTCAAAAGACCATTTCAGACACCGATCTACATGATCTTCAAACATTATTACCGAATTTATATATACACATTGACATTGATAAATTTTATATATACAATGACATGAGTATTTACTTGTAAAGTATTATATTATTTTAATTTTGTGAATGTGACGACTATGTGGGTAATTGCTTTTTTTTTTCTAATTTAATTTTAATTATGATCTGGCAGTTTGAGTAATTTATGCGGCCTACCCAAATGTCCTTTCTTTGGTATTGTTCGTCGAATCGTTGAGCTCCTTAAGTCCTGACTTCCTGAGTCGAGCTGCACGATTACTGACAAATGCGTGCACTGACTGGACAGGTCCACTCAAACTGTGTGGTTCTTTCCTCAAAAGACCATTTCAGATACCATTCTGCATGGTCTTCGCATGACCTGACCAAGATTATGTCTGGACTTTAAAAGAGACTGTGACCTCTGAGTTTGTTTCGGCCTTTCTTCTCAGAGTAGTCAGATAGGAAACGCCGACCTCATCTAGTTTAAAAAAAATAATTGACGTGTAAAAGTGTTTGTACAAACCTACTTACAGAAATAAAATCATTTATCATTTATCATTTATCAAAACAAAAACAGAATACAAACACGTACACTTTAAAAGTAAACAAAAATAAAATTGAAATCTTCCACTCATATGAAAGAAAATCTGAAACACGGAAACGTCTCGTTCCTGTTTCCAAAAACGCATGCATTTACTCCACTTGAGGTGAACGCACTCTCATTAAAGGGCCACTGGTTTAAAATCCACAACGATATCCAACGACATTTTTCTTCCCTTCCCTAATCCCCACAGCGAAGTGGGCCGTCAGTGTATACAAAACAGAGTGTCACATTACGCCGCCAACGCGGGCCCTTCTTATTTTTATTTTGTCAAATTGTAACTGAAATAAACTGGAGTGAGTAATAAAAATACCATCGGTACTGTTATTGCAGCGAGCTCGAAATAGAGGTGGCATGGCGGCCCCTCATGGCACTTGTCGTGAGGAAATGTTAATAGATAGGATGTAACCGGCGGATAAGAAGACGCTCTTGTTTTGTTTTCTGCCGCGTTTAGATTTCATGTACCTACTTGTGTTTTTGAGGACACGCGTTTTGGAGATGTTTCAGTCAAATTTGGGTCTGGTGTCTGGTGTTTTCTTAGGTTTTCCGAGTTTTCCAGTAATTTCTTCAAGTATTGGACTTTTCCTGTCAATTGCAAATGTTCTATTTCAGTCACAGCTCTTCATGAAACCTGAAGCACTTCATAAGTGTCAGAAATAAAAACGTGAAGTAATATATGCATAAACATCTGATCTAGGTTCAGACTAGGTTCTTTTAATACCTAATAATGAAGGGGAATAATATTATGTAGATACTTCCAAATGCAAGCTGAAAATTGTAATAATTAATTTTGTTCAGTTACCTCGCCAGTTTCACAGCAGTGTTGCTGTATGATATTCCTTACTTTAGTTGATACAATACAACTATTAGCCCTTTTTATTTTCCTCAGAATGCTGTGTCACGAGAAGTGACCATGATCTCTTAGAAATTTTCCAAGGCTGTCCTACATTAAAGTATTACAATTTTAGCACAAAATATGCTGTTAAATTGCACAATATCAGACGACACTTTTGCTCTCGAGTGACGCATACGATGATTTGGTAAAGTGACCGGTTGAAAGGTATATCCTGAAAATGAAAGAACTTCTGTAACGATTTAGTATTTTGAGGGAAAGATTATTTAATTTTCTCGATAAGAAATATTCAAGGCCAAACAAGAACTTCTGAAATTCAATGTTAAATTCTTAGTTCTGGAACTTCTTGTCACAGTTGTCACATAGAAGAAGAAGAGGAACGTAATTGAAATAAACAAAAACATAAGCCTAGTACAACTGCTCAGAAAAAAAAACATTGTAATTAGGTACTCTAAAAGTTGTCTACCACAATTACACCAACAATTATAAACCAGTACCCGTGTTGCCGGTAGCCAGCAAGATGTTCGAAAAGGTAATGCTCAATCAAATGCTTAATCATTTTAACACCAACAAAATCTTACACAATCAGCAATATAGTTTCACTAAAGGACATTGTACGACTGACGCCGGTGTCACTTTATTAAAACCCATATATACAGCGTGGCAGGAGGCCCAAGATGCCATAGGAATCTTTTGTGACCTCTCCAAGGCATTTGGCTGCGCTAATCACGAAACCTTACTCTTAAAACTTGAGCATTATGGATTAGGTAAACTTGCGCTCAGTTTAGTAATATCTTATTTAAATAATACATAACAAAAATTCCAAATAAATGGTGTCAATTTAAATGGTTTCAAAGTAAAAATGGGTGTTCCACAAAGCTCGATATTAGGTCCTTTCCTCTTTTTAGTATATATTAATGATCTACCCATTTATTAAAAAAACCAACAACAAATGGTGTCATTTGCTGACGATACTTCCTTAATTTTTAAGATAAACAGACGTATCAAATCTTGACTAATTAAATAACGCCCTACTACAGGTACAAAATTGGTTCACTGCTAATAATTTAGTATTAAATGGGATAAAAACTAAATTCATAAGATTTGCTTTACCGAATGTTAAAAGTAGTGATTGTGACCTAGTATTGAATAAAGAGAAACTAGAATTCGTCGATAAAACTGTTTTTCTGGGGATCACGCTCGACTCAAGGCTGCAGTGGGGTCATCACTTAACATTTCTTGCAGGACGGCTAAGTTAGTAAGCAGCATATGCTGTAAGAAAAATCTGCCAATTTACTAATGTAGATACCGCGAGGCTAGTCTATTTCAGTTACTTTCACAGTATCATGTCTTGCGGTATTTTACTATGGGGACGGGCTACAGATATCGAGTCTATTTTTATTCTGCAGAAAAGAGCCACCAAAGCAATATATGGCCTCCGTAAGCGCCATTCTCTAAGCAAACTGTTTAAAGATATTAACATCATGACGGTACCTTGTCAATACAGGGTTATTTGTAACTCGACGTATTCCTTGCAGGTCGTCATAGTAGGGTTAAAATGCAACAAATTAAGCCACCAAATGTTCTACCGAAATTCAGTATTTTTTTTGGTAAGTTTTGTCTGACATAAATAAAAATAATTAAAAATAAAATGTTTAATTAGTGATCTTTGCCAAACATTTAGGCATTTTTGAACTTTTAATTATGAACAAAGATCTGGTATAGCATCAGCTATGATAATAACTTAAATTCCAGTAAAGTCGCGCCGTAAATCGTTTTTAAATTGGATTTTTCTTAAAAAAACTAAAAATCTAACTAACTTAGAAACTACCGAATTTCGGTAGAACATTTGGTGGCTTAATTTGTTGCATTTTAACCCTACTATGACGTCCTGCAAGGAATACGTCGAGTTACCAGTAACCCTGTATATCTATGAAAACATCATATCCGCAAAGAAAAATTTTAATCCTTTCAGTAAAGGAGGTTAAAGACTATAGGACTAGAGACTAGCTAAAGCAGGCTCATCCTTCATGGGGTACTGTTTTAAAATGTTTTAATAAAATACCTCCCCACATACTCCAACTGAATGAAACGAATTTTAAAATATTGTATAAAACGCATACTACACACATCGCTGACAAAAATGCTTGGCTCAACGCTGGTCCTGCTCCACAAGGGTGCATAAACTAATTTATAGCATTCGAAAATATTGTTGGAGCTGCTAAAGATTGTAAAACATATCTTTGCATTGTATAAATTCAATCTCTTACTATTGTATAATTGCATAGCACATCTGTGAGCACTATGTACCTATTATAAAGCTACCATTTACTGGGTTCGTCTTTCATTGACTTGAATGTGCCCTGGTGGCTGAGAGTATGTCACGCTCACACAAAACTCTCGCTGGTGGTGGCGTATGTGTTGGATCATTAAGTTCCCTTCAAAATGGTTGAGCTGAATGGTACTGTTCTATACGTCATGTTCGTGAACGGGCGCCGTCAGTTGGGACTGGTCATCTCTTAGCTGCCACGGCTTATTTTAATTTCTGAATAGTTCTTTTTGTTTTTATCTTTTTAATTACGGTCGCTTTTAACGTTCACACCTTTCTAGATCGTTCTCACATGTATCATTTCAACATGAATGATGTATTTGATTTCATGAAACAATATTTTGATTTTAAAAGAGTGTCCGTGGAATTTCTTGCCTTTTCTTCTCCATAGGCGTCTACGATATACTAAAATAGTTTTACGATAAAATTCACAATGTACTTAATTATTGGCGCCCACGGCAGCGGCACCGCCCGCGCTTACTCTGCGCGTACGCAACTACTCGTGTTCTTTTGTCTCACACATTACAATACATACATATCATAATCGTATATTATTATACTTTTTATTGTCAACGGCTGGTGCTGGTTTCAGCTTAATATAGAACATGGGCCTCGTAAATATTGCAAAGGGCATCAATTTCATGTAGTTAGAAATATATGGCTGTGATCTTATCTATGTGACCGGTAAAAGACTAGACTAGAGAAATGCCAAACAAGTCATAATGTAGTTAGGTCGGCGAAAAAGTTCTTTCGTATTTTATATACAAATGTTGGGCATTTTAGTAACTGGTATTGCAACACCAACATTAAAAATGTCAATCATTATGTGATCTGTGGCAACACGCCCCTTCTAACTGTGACACTGGTCCAATACACACATGAAAATTAATTGTCCGTCGTTTTATTTCGTCCTCGTCGGCACCAACGCTACCAGCACCTCATCAGCACCCAACACCACAAATACACGGCTGCACAACAAATTCAAGAATAAGAGCTCGTGTGGCACCCAAATATCGAGCTTCTTTGTATACCCAAACTTTTGCAAATTAATCAAAACTGTTTTGTGGTCAACCCCTAACTCTTCAGCTATGTCGTAACTACTAATATGCAGAAGCTTGCTCCACTTTTTCAAAAATGACATCGACTTTATCCGTAACAGGGCGATCAGAGCGAGCTGCATCTTTGACATTAAACAGTTGCGGGGAGGTGAAAGCTTTTTGGATTTCCAAAATCATCCCTAAAAGTTTAGGAAGTCCAAGCGGCTTTTACATCCCCGCAAAGTATTATGAAGTTCTTGGTATGCAGAACTATCCCAGGTAGTTCTCTCCTTATTCCTGCCTACGTGCTGAAGACAGCCACCGCACGGAGTAAGTAGAGAGAAATCTGACATCCCCCGTAATTTACTCTCCATCTGCGATGCCCAGACAGAGAGCAAATTAGCAGTTCCTCCCATCCTTTTCATTATCTTGCAGATTACAGATGAAGTTAACTGCCAAATCTTTTGTACAGAAACTGTTTGCTATCTATTTCAAGTTTTTCGGAATTTGCGGTAACGACAGAAGTAATCTATCGCGAATTATCTATTGGCAATATAACTCCCTGCCTAAACCCTTCGGCCTATACGAAAACACTGAACCACAATATTGAACCCATTCACAAGTTCCACAAGTGCGGCGGACGCAAAGACAACTCGTTCCTTTTGCCGCATATATAATTATTAACTTCTGAAATAGATGCGAGTCGTTCACCCGCCGACGTATTTGGTTAACTTGCCGTTTATATATAACTGGCTTATTTCATTTAAGTAGGTACCTTGGGTGGTGACACGGGAATTGAAGATAGAATAATGTTTGGGCCGAGCGAAAGCACGTTTATAAATTAGTCTAGCCTATGTTGCCATACGAACAGAGTTTGTATTCTTTCAAAGTATCCTTACCTGTCCAAGAGTCAAATTCAGTTACAGATTATGATAGCCAGATGAGGTGGGCCAAAAATTGTTGCACAAGTAAACCACATTCACGCCTTTTACTTGTGTAAAAAGTCTCATTAAATAATTATCTTTATTTGAGAAGGCGAATGGATAGATCCAATTTTTACTGACCGGTTAGCTTTTCGCAGCACTTTATATAAAAGGGGTGCACAGGGATATCCCATGGAACGCGCAGTCTTTTGCCCGTCCCGGAAAAACAAAGTCGCTTCCCACAAAATCCTTGCGGAAAACAACAGCTAGGTAACTACTTTCTACCATTTTACAGGAGTTACCGTGTTCTTACAAAAAACAACATGTTATTAATTAGATTCTTTATTAGATTAGATTAATCTAGCAGGGGACTTATTACCTACTTGACTAACAGTAATTGGATGCATTTCTAAAAATCCATTTACATAAACGTAAATAATCTGGAAACAAGCAACTCGACTCATACATCAAAACATTTTTGTGGTCAGCAGACGTTACAAATAATTTCATATTCATTTCTTCGCAGATTTTTCAACGTTTCCGATCATCAATCTTGTTCCAGTCGCAACATGTAACCACAGGCGCCAGCGCCATAGGGCCACTATATAACAGATTATATCAACCAATAAACGCAAAACAATCCATAAAATTCAACTTCGTTTTAATGAACAGCGATCGCGTAAACAACATAAAATATTACAGGAAAATATAATAAAAAAATATTCGTAAAAAATGGGTCATAGAAATAATGTCCCGGGATTCAATCAACGTTGCAATTCAGACGCCATTCTACGTAGTTTGGGCGATACGCCAATAACTAAAATAAAAAAACTACGTATTTTGTTTTGCTTCGTATTATTTAATTTCATGTTACTATTGCGCAAATGTTCCCTACGACACATCGCCTACTGTTGCGTCTGAGTGAACACTTTATAATATTCTGGCATTTCTCCAATAGAAGTAACTTCTTAATATTTTCAGTCCATTCATTAATGATCTGGTGGATTTTATTGATGGACTTTGAAATGTGTTTGAGAACATAAATCTAAGCTTATCTAATAATTTCTTCTTTAGACAAATATTATCGTCTCATTTATCGGGTTATTTATCAGACCAATATATAATTTTAAACGTATAGCACAAAGTATTAATTTGTTGTAAATCATTTTTTTTTTTTTACGAAAATTCAAGTAAATTTTTCAGGATTGTCTTATGCTATTACTAGCGCCATCTACGCACTTTACGTTGAACTAAAAACGATATGATTTAGAATAGCGCCACCTAGTGTGAGCGTTTGCAAACTTGATTGAAACTTTCAAAGTAGAACTTTCGTGGAACGAAACTTCAAAACATTTTCCAGTTACCGCTAGTGCTCGCTAGTTTCAATAGAGGGCGCTTTTGGACACGATGATAGTTCAGTATCATTCAGCTACGTTTCAGAGAAGCCTCAAATTCACATTTCAGTTTCAGTAGCTATCCAGTATCTAAGCAAAATTATTAATGCGATACACAATGTTGATGATTTATGAGTTTGTATTTATTCTATTATTTATTTATACAAACAAACGTGAAAACAGATTTAACTTTCAAAAATGTCAGCTCAATTTCTCTCAATTTGTTTCAAGTAGCATAATTAAATGCACGGAATTACTTTCAGGAATTAATAACCATTTAAACATCCCCCACAAGAGATAGAAGATTTAAAAGAAGTAGGTAACTCAAAAAAAATCGATGTTCATAAATTCTTTTGCACTAAATATTCGATGACAAATATTTTATAATTACATGTACTTATAATTAAATAATAAGACAATGGCATCGGCTGCCAGCTACTCTTGACAGATCAATGCCGAATGAAGCGGAACCACTGGCTTCACTAATCTCATCCATAATTACCAACTGACAATCATCCACTTTTCGTACAAATCTAGTCTTTATGTGGAGGTGTTAAGGTGGCTATTGAGTGCAGGTGTAAAGTTGTTGGGGTGTAATCTGGTAATATGAAAATAGTTTTGGCAGAATGAAAATATTGTAATGTTTAGTTTCCATCGTGCGTTTTGTTAAGGAATGGAGATAATAAGGAGTACTTATTCGGTTTATTTTAGGTTAATCGTAGTAGCGTTCGTATATCCACGTATGAAGAATCTCCTTTTCGAATACTTAGACAACAAAAGAATCTGTGAACTATTTACATCAGGGTAAATAAATCTTACCATTACTGACCGTTGTGACAAAAACACAATTTACGTAGACTTCCCACCTATGATGGGGTCGGCTTCCAGTCTAACCGGATGCAGCTGAATACCAGTATTTTACATGGAGCGACTGCCTCTCTGACCCCCACAACCCAGTTGCTGGGTACACGATACCTCTTGGTAAGACCGTTATGACAAAACAAACAAAAGCCATAGTCACAGGATCCCATAATTCCGTTGACAACTTATGAGCACGGATCCCTAAAATTAAACACCGGACTGAATTCATGAGTCATCTGCAAGAGAATACTATTGTAAACTAGCTTTTGCCTACGGCTTTGCCCGCGTGGATGTCGGAACATATCCCACGGGCACGTATTATTGGGATTAATAGTACTCTATGCGTTAATCCAGATTATAAGCTATCTGTGTGCCAATTTTCATCCTAATCCATTCAGCCGTTTTTGCACCAATCCTGAATATACATACATTCAGACAAACAGACAAACGGACAAAAAATCTGAAAACTATAATTTCGGCATCTGACTCGTTCCCACACCTCGTAGAAATTACTTAGAAAAAAAAAAACAATGTGCCGTTTTGACTTTGTTACTATTTTATTATACATAATATATTATGTACCTATAGATGTTGATAATAAATACACCTACCCACATTTTGAGATCATCGACGTGTCAAATATTTCCAAAAACAAAAAAAAACAATGAGTACCTACTTATGTATAAGGGCAGTTGCAAATATGCAAAATTCTCCGAAGTGATAGAAGTTAAGACTTTACATTCACCTTGAATATAATTATATATTCATAAATCGATAGTCGTGTTCGTGAAAGCCCTTATTCAATAGTCACTAGTGACGCCTCGTTATTGTAAGGTACGCAAAGTAGACCCGGTAAGAATAAAATGATAATAGACAACGTAATTTGAAAACATTGTAGAAGCCAATTATTTGTTAAAGAGAAACCGTGGAGTTTCTTGCCGGCTCTTCTCCATACGAAACGACCAATTGAAACCGTGCACCTAGCTTCTGGCGTTTTATAAGTGCCCATGTGGGTCTAGATATTAAGTCAAATAAAATATTTTGGATTTTGAATACTCTGCATCCTAGATCTATTGACGGATCACTTAACTGAGTACCAAACGTTACCCTTTAAAATAGTATGGTCCTTTGTTTAGATTCAGATTTGACCTGTAAAATTTTCAATGAGGGGGTAACTCAGTGTAAGTGTTCGAAGATGCAGCGCCAGTTTTTGCCAATAATGATTTGCAAGGCATCAGGACCCAAGCGGAAACAAAAAGTAAGTACCTTGCCTATATGTGTCCAAAATGTACATATACCTACACAATTATAATACACTGATAGCTTTTTCTCTTCATATTTGCACGGTTGAATATGATTAAGTAAAGGAAAAGGCTGAAAAACGCGACGGCGATGCCCGTTTTGATAATGTGGGTAGAAGGACTTAGGAAGAAAACCAAAACTGAATTGGACCTATAGTCTCAGTTGAACAAGATATGTATATTTATGTATTTGACGAGAGACATCAATGTACATCTCCCATCTAAAATCCTCGCACGCATCCCGCGTCTCCCGCAATACGCGCCATTATTTTTAGCGCGGAGCCGCCGAGCGATCCCGCGGCCGTGGTCATCACAATATTATGCATCACGCCTAGTTAGTTTAGTAGTGATAGTGTTAAGTGTATACAGTGAAATGTGCGTCTTATGACGAAGGCTCATCTACCATGGATCACTTTAGGAGACGCCCGCGGTATAAACTGCGAAGGGTAAGCTTCATCAGGAATTTTTCGTAAAATTTTGGAGGTTATGTTACGTTTTCAACTTGTGTAGTTTACCCTAACTTGTTATTATGTTTATGACTTAAAAAACCTTAAATTTTAGATAATATTTATAGGAAAATTTACAAGTTTTTGTAATAAAAAGTCTGTATACGTGTCACACAGTGTTGCCAGGTATTAGTTGCGTGTTGCCAATTTTGTAAACGTTAATTATTGTGTGTAGTACGAGAGCATTACGTCGCGTTGAATTTATAATAATACACTAAACAGAAACGGTATGTCGGTAGATATACCGCGCTGGCTAGTGGTGGAGTGATGAGTTTTGTTAAACAAGTCTTGAATTTACTTTACTTGCTGAACAGTTAATGACGTATGTAAACTGATGAATTCTTGAACCTGAATGAACTTGAACTGGGTCATTATCATTTGGTTTAAATAGGCTTTTATTTTTATATAGATTCTTCTATACATTGTGAATATGAGAACTTCGTAGACCTAACTTGTAGACTGTAGATTTATAGACCATTTCTATTTTGTACCTGTTACTTGTTGTCAGGCCTACACTGTCCTCCCATACCTATCAACACTGTAATTTGAAACATTGTAAAAGCCCCTTATTTTTAAAAAGGTAACCGTGGAGTTTCTTGGCGGCCCTTCTCCATAGGAAACAACCAATTGAAACGGTGCACCTAGCTTCTGACGTTTCATAAGTGCCCATGTAGGTTTATGTGAAATAAAATATTTTGATTTGATTTGATTTGGACAATCTTACCTTCTAACATGATCAAGTAGGTATCTTGGTGGATGTTAACATATCAGACTTAGTCAATGGAGGGTAGGTCATGCAATGATTTATTAACATTGACCCATGTAATTGATGCATTAATAAGTCAAGGTGCAGGTCTAGGTATGATCTGTTCAATATTACTTTTGTTAGGACTTCACTTTAACATACATCGATTTAAAGGGTGGGGGTTTAGACCCTTTCTGAGATATGATTTTTTATATTCTAACCTAACTTTCGAATTTTCTTGTATTGACATCGACTAAACTGTCGGAAGAAGTGGGGGGTGAAGAATAAAATGAAAGGAAAAGTAGCAGCCCCCCTCCCCCCCCCCCCTTCCATCCGTTAAAGGACTTTTAAGACTAAAAACGAAGGACGAGTGGTTGATGACGTATTTCATTTTCTGATGGAGTGTGTCCGGAATGAAAATAATAAAATTGATGTATTCGGACGATATAAAAAGTATGATATTGGCTTTTTTAATACCATCCTTGCTTTTCCAGAGTCCGCTAAGGCAAAACAATTGTACAAGTTAGTTATAAGGTAAATAGTAATCAATAATTTTGTATTTTCCTGCACTGGGCGATGTGGACGCTAAGCGAAAAAGATCTTTAAAAAAAAAAAAGAACGAGATAAGATAAGATAAGATAGGGACTGTCGAGGGACTTTTATATAAGGGAATACATTTATACATAATTCAGGGCGAGGAGGGGGGAGATTCTCGCCCGCAAAGTGGAAGCTTACGAAACGCAGTTTTTTTTTAATATATTTTTTAATTTAAATCTTATTTTTGGTAGGTTTTTGAAATAATCTGTCTGATTTATGGGGGGAGGGAGGAGACCCCCCTGAAGCGTAGTCGACGGAGCCCCGCCTTCTGAAAGTTTAAAAAACATTACAACGAAGGGAATGGCGAGGTCTTTGTTAGCTCGCTTCGCTCGCTCACTAGACGCCGCAATCACCATCCCCTTTGAACCTAACCCGTCCGAGCCGGGGTGCCCTAAGTCTCAAGCTTCTTTTAGCAAAACAGATTTTGACCTATACCTACTAACAATGTGCGATCGGCTAAGCTTCACTTTAAAATCCATCGTGTGGGAACTGACCGATTATGTGAAGTAACAGTGACAACACAAAATAACAAAATGGCGTAGTTTTACGTTTGGTTTCAGACATGCCGCAATAGTCGGTAAATTATTAGATATAAATGTTAATTTAATAGCACTAATTTAGCTCAGCGAAATATATGTAATATAAAGAAATATGCATAAAAAATATCTAAATCACTAAATATACGTATTTATTTCATCTTAATATGAAGTAAAACATTTTAGTGTGTTATTACGTGAAACGAAACGTTCAATGGCAAGACAGAATGTCAAAAGTGACAAAATATTGATAAATTTCTACGATTTTCTTTTTTGTTTTTTCTCGTGAACCATTTGTCTTCGCAACTTAAAACTTCGCGTGGAAGCTTCTAATAATATAATATTACTATAAAAAAAATATAGACTCCCAACTCAATGGATGTTAAAGTGAAGTTTAGCCATACTTTGGATTCTGAATCCCTTACTTCGTGCAGCACACAGTCTGTTTTATACTCCAAGGTTGGGTCAGTAATGCATCATGTTCTTTGATTGTGTTTGCGCACGTCATAGAAACACTTGACTGTACTTCGATTGCAGTCAGATGCACTACTTCCCACGATTGCAGTTAGTTCTCAATATAAATAATAATATAACTGACAATAATATGGGTCGGTCCATGTTCAAAACCATACTGTTATATTATGGTTAGGTTAATCTGACCAATCGTCCAATATAAAGACTCCAAGATAGTTATTTTTTTTTAAACATATTGTACCTCTTCAAGAATGGCTTCCAAGTAATGAATGGGTACCTTATGCCAACTATACCGTCCAACGGGGTGAATAGGGATGCAGGGGTGAAACGAAACGAAACTTTAAAAGGGGTTTTAACATTGAAATATTATAGTTAGTTGCCAAAAAGGACTCTAATGTGTTTATTGTATTGTAATTAACGATTAAGTGCTCCTGTTGGCAACAAACTATATTATTTCAATGTTAAACTCCCTTTTAAAGTCTCCTTCGATTCCCCCTGCATCCTTATTCACCTCGTTTGACAGTACTAAGAGTTGAGGGCATTTTTAGCAAATCATATAATATATGATCTGGAATTGGGAAATATAGGCATCAACCATAAAACTCGCAAACGCATCACCTATGTTCTTGAACCGACTATTTAATTCAATTTTAGCAGCGTGACAAAAGTTGTACCTACCTACTCTATAGAGGAGTTCGATGCCATGATAATGTGCGTGCTTAGTTACAGTTCTAGTACCTAAATAGTACACAGTTTTAAGTAAAACACTAAGCATAGCGTGCGACTAGTAATTCCGTATTTCATGAATGGCGCGTGAGTCATGAACGTACGAGTTTGAACGTATACAACGCGTGAACATAAACGTGTTCAATGAGAGATTTGTTGTGAGTACGCGGCATTTGAAGGTTTTTCATAGCTTTGAAATTGGAACACGGGAATTCATTCATGGAACTAGGTACTTAGCACAGTTTTCTCCGAATGTAAACTTCACCTGTGATGAATTTTCCATGCCTACCTACAAGTCAGGGTATATCAGGAACTGTACTGTCTGTTATTTAATAGGGTTTTCATTATATTAATCAAGATTTGTTCCTCCCTGTAGTGGAGCCTGTGTGAGTTATGATTGTTAACAAAGTTCTTATCACTAGGGACCTAAAAAAGATACAGTCGAATTGAGAACCTCCGCCTTTTTTGAAGTCGGTTAATTAAGGCTTTCGACAAATACTGTGTAACCAGCACCCTAATTACGGAACACACTATTAATCCGAATCTGAATCATTTTGAAGGATATTGCTAATCCATTGCTTCATAATGTTCGAAAACTTTGTGTGCGCAACAACGTAAATAACGCAATGAAAGTTGTTGAACTGTCAAAATGAAAGTCATTCCTACTGTTAGTGTGTCACGCAATTACCCCGCTGGTTAGGTGGGCCCTGGATATGTGAGAAACCTCTAGTACTGATAATTACAATGAGGTTCCGACACTTTTCGTTAAAATATCTGTGTTACTGGGAATTATTGAACCTTTGTAACTGAGAATGCAATTGTTAGATTTTTTCGATTTTTACCTCTATAATTGGAACTTTGTAGTTCAGTAGTCTGTATAAGTAAGAAAACTAATATTAATTTATCTTTTTGTGGTTTATTTTTGTGATTATTTAATAAACATTTTCACTTCTATAAAGGAAAACACGGTACATTTGAACCTATCTTAGCGGGGCCTCTATAGATAAGACAACTGTCATTTTAAACCTGTCTATTTAGAAAAATAGGTAAATGAAAAGCCTCTTTAAATGATAAATAATCCTAGGTCCCTTAAAATCCAACCTATCCAGGTTACAATGTAGTATGTAAGTACGTATATCGGTCTACAGCATCATACAGCGTGTACCGAAAACTCCTTTAAAAAATATTGTATCAAAATCTCCTTTAGCAACTGTTCAGCTTATCAATATTTATAGAACTATAAAAAATTGTCCCTGACTTTTCGAAAGCTTTCTTTTGAGAATAACTTAACCTCGACCTTTCAAATGACTTGTTAATACTTTCCAATAATACCCCTCTCCATTTTCTGCAACACTGCTGGGTCTTGTCCATGTCTTGAACAGCCCTTAGATGCTCCGTATCGTCCGCCACGGTCAGAGTGGGCCCTCGAATGAGATGGGCCTCTCATAAAACCTTGGAGTCAGTGATTTTACAGTTGTAGGGTCCCAGTGACCGCGACCCCGCTCTGAAGAGGTTTGTAAAGTTAGCAGTGCTTCAGTAGCAAAGTCTGCAATCACCAAAACGTCAATACCACGGAATTTAAGGAAAATCTGGGTATCTCAGTATTATCTTAAAGTGTTTAATTTATATCTTTCCATACTCCATAGAATGCTGGAACTTTTCCAATTAATTACATCCTTTAAAGTTTAAACTAGTAGTAGTAAGTTTAATTTAGTTAAAATTTCAAAATCGAACTCCACATTTTTATTTATTGGTCTGCACTTTCCAGATTTTTGAATTCCACAGTGTGTGTGATTGTGAAAGTTTTCTGTGTGGTTCTAATTACTCATGGTAAACTGGTCGACGACTGCGCGTTCTTAGAACAAACTTTGCTTTGTTCAAAAATATATTTAGGTAAACACTCATGACCTGATGCTTGATGCCAAATAATTCTCGTTTCCAAAAATGTGTGAATCACAGTTACAAAATGTTGGCATTGTATTTTTCTGATTAAACCTTACTCATGCAATTAGTCTTTCAGTTAGATTTTACATTACGGAAATAAACACTAAAAATATGTGTGGAAAGTATAAGTAGCAATAGATTAGAATAGAGATAGATTGACTCCAAAACTAACTACTGCATGAACTTCTTTCGAAAAGCAGCAGTAAATTCATCCCCATAGCTAGCAAAATCAGCCTATAGTGTTTGCACTACAGGGACACAGGCCTCCTCTAGCGATATGGCTGTAATCGACTACGCGGGCCCCGGGCGCATTGATATTTTTTTTTGAATTTTTGGCCGTCACCACAGGGTCACCACTGCTCTCGGAGCGAAAGTCCAGTATTCCTGGGATTTGTATTTCGAGAGCAAAGCCATCACCATTATCAGGTTTTTGTCATGATAGTAGGTACTCGCGTTGTTTCTTGGCAGTCCCATTACCAAGCTTGCATGTCAAAGGAAGAAGTCTTATTGCTCGTAGAATGAATGAAGATTATTGATCACTCCGCTTATTGGGCATAAGCGGAGTGGTCAATAATCTTCCGCTACCCGCTACAACTAACGCCCCACAGATGCACAATTCCCTCCGGTATATCCATAGCTACTTGATCATGCCCCGACAATGATATTTTCTTGCGCCCTACATTTTTAATGATCTTGTTTATTTTCGCTTTGCTCATATTTACCGACATAAGGGAAAATAGGGTGTTCTTGTTAGTAAAATGTTTGCGGAAAATAAAATTAAATGTTCATTCTTCCGATTTTTTCCTTTTGGGCTATGTAAAGTTTGTTGTCTCGTCTTAAGGCTTCTAAAAACAGGCGCGACACAAAGGCTCCGCTCATCGCGCGACACGCGGTGCCTTTGAGTCGCGTGCGATTCGCGTCGCGCGTCGCGGCTGTTTGAAGGAGCCTTTATGGTATTTGAATTCTGTTTGTAGGTATGTTTAGTTATCTCTTTCATTATTAGAGGCTGAGCAAATTAGATTTAGATCCAGAGAGAGAGAGAGCAAATTAGGTTTAGATCATGTCTTGATCTAAATCTAATTTGCTCCGTTGGTCTAGTGATCGCAAACGCTACTCCTAAGCATGAGGTCCTGGGTTCGATTCCCAGGTGTTATTCCAAAGTGTTATTGGGTTTTTTCTATCTGGAATTTCTCAGTAGCAGCCCGGAGTCAGGATTTGTGCCCGGTTGATGGCAATAGGCTCGCCCCTATTACACGGAACTTAAACATAACTGGCGAAATGTGGGTGTACTATAGGTACATCTCTGCCCAACCCTTCGGGTAATCGAAGTGTGATGTCATGTTAAGTTGATTCCACTAATAAAACATCTAGAACTATTTTGAATTTATGACCTACCAGCATTATTGAATATTCCTTTTCGAATGTTGATAAACATCCTGACAAAGTATCTACATCGTAATACATGAGGTTGTAGATACCAACTAAGTTACGTTTCATAATAATGTAGGTACTCCGTCCCTGCCTCCGCCTGCATGTGAATTAAATTACTTTATAACCGCTACCCTATATGCTAGTCGTCATTTACTGCCTCCGCAATATCAATTATATTATCAATATACTCGCAGTAAGCGTTTCATTCAGAAGTAAAAGTCCAATCTTTCCGTTTTACAAGTGTTGCCGTTCTTAAGATAGCATAATCAACCTATAATGTTCCCACAGCTGGGACGCAAGCCTTCTCTTTGTGAGAGGGAGTGGTCCGTAATTCACCACGCGGGCCCAGTGCGGGTTGGTGGATGTTGCATGTCTTCGAATTTTTAGTTCTAGGCCATTGCAGTTTCCTCACGATGATGTCCTTCACCGTTTGGTAAGCAATGGTGGTGAAATTATTTACACAAAGTGCCTGCCTGGGACCTGCAACTCGTAAGACACGGCTGTTTCTACTGGGCCATCACTGCTCTTTAGATATTTGTAAGAAAACATTAGTCCGATCCACTAAGTAAATATACAGGTACACATACCGTGAAATTTTCTTCTCATCTGCGAAATTTTTCTGCTACATTATACCGATACGCCGAGAATACGAAAACTCGTTTCATTTCCATATCGCGTATCGACAGCAAGTCCATAACGCCTTATATCCCTACCTTGCTGCTAATGAAAAATAATCCAATGTTGTATAACAATAAAGTCCAAAATTAACCTGTACAAGTTCAAGATAATAATTGGTCCCCCCTGTATGATACGTGAATGTATGAAAGCCATCCAATACATTGACATGCCATTCACAGAACGCACCATGACACGAATATCTTAAATTTTATTATTCTTAGGAATATAATGAGTTTTTCTCATATTGTTTGTCGAATCGTTGAGCTCGTTGAGTTCTGAGTTGAGCTGCACGGTTACTGATAAATGCGTGCACTGACTGGACAGGTCCACTCAATCTGTGTGGTTCTTTCCTCAAAAGATCATTTCAGCACCAATCTACATGGTCTTCACATGATCTGACCAAGATTATGTCTGGACTTTAAAAGAGACTGTGACCTCTGAGTTTGTTTCGACCTTTCTTCTCAGAGTAGTCAGATGGGAAACGCCGACCTCATCTAGTTTTTAAAATATGATTGACGTGTAAACATAACTGTAACTTATTTTACATCCCTGGCTCAAAAACGAACATTGGTCATTACGCCGCTGTGCCAAGACTTTGTAGGCAATACAACACGTTAGCTAAAACTACGAATCTAGACATCTGCGAGTCTATGTCTAAATACGAGTATAATAAGTGTATAATAGATTTAATTTAAGTATATCTTATTGTTTTAGTTACCTTTTTTTTATTTGTTTGTATGTCCTTTAAATTTGATCTACTTTTTCAATATGTTACCTATTATTAATATTTTAACTTTGTTACCTTAGTTGTTAACTTTATTGTGCATGCTGTGGTCTACTATAAGTGAAGGAGTACACCTGCTTAATACCTGATGTTGCCCTTTCTTTATGTGTCATGTATTGTGTACCTCTTTTGTTGGAGATCCTAAATTAATTAATAAATAAATAAAAGTGTTGGTACAAACCAACTTACAGAAATAAAATCATTTATCATATTCTCTTGGTAAAATCAACAGGGTTGTACGCACGACTACATATCAAGCTATACATTTCCAGTATAAGCTGACTTCTCATTGTACGAAAAGCCTGTACAATGTGAAGTCAGCTGAAACTGAAAATGTATAGCTTGATACGTAGCCGTCTGTACCAAAAATTAACAACAACTTGTGGACAATCAATAAAAAGCCACAAACGGTAACTAATATATGGAAAATGCCAAGATGTCAGTTTTCCTTTTCTTTGAATTAACTTTTAATTTTGGATGATTTTGAATAGCCATAACGCATTGTGGTCTAGTTTTTATAATTATTTTTTATAATAACTTGTTATATTATCGTTCTCATAAAGGATATTACAAGAATAAGATAAACAAGTCGCACAACATCTAATGGTTTAAAGATGTGGTATAAGGAAAAAGATGTGTTAAAATCACGAATTCGTGGCACAAGGCATTTTATATTCCTTCCATGGGCAAACCCATAGAGAATAGCGTCAATTTATTTATGTGTGAAATATGTGATAAGAATAATATAAGAACGTGGATTTCACTTGAAGAGAAGGTAGTTTTTTTTTACCCGACTACAAAGAAGGGTTATGTTTATCGTTAAGTTTTTTTTATTTTTTATAAACGCTTTCTTTTAATGATAAATGATAAATGATTTTATTTCTGTAAGTAGGTTTGTACAAACACTTTTACGCGTCAGTCATATTTTAAAACTAGATGAGATCGGCGTTTCCTATCTGACTACTCTGAGAAGAAAGGCCGAAACAAACTCAGAGGTCACAGTCTCTTTTAAAGTCCAGATATAATCTTGGTCAGATCATGTGAAGACCGTGTAGATTTGTGTCTGAAATGGTCTATTGAGGAAAAACCACACAGGATGAGTGGACCTGTCCAGTCAGTGCACGCATTTGTCAGTAATCGTGCAGCTCAACTCTAAACTTACTTTGACTTTGAATAGTAAGCATCAAAAGATCGATAGACCAGGTTAAGCTACGCTTGCTGCGGTAGGTCCGTGGATGGGTGACCATTCATAACATATCAAGACCCCTCTGTGCCTCGAATAGCAGGTTAAGCTTTTGGTCCCGACTGTCATTCGTAGATCTTTGTCAGTCGTTACTGGTCAGAAGCCGGAAAGTCTGACACGAGTCTTACCAAGGGGTATCGTGTTACCCAGTCACTGGGTTGTGGACGTCAGACAGGCAGTCGCTTCATATTAAATACAGTTATTCAGCTGCATCAGTTAGACTGGAAGCCAACCCCAACATAGCTGGCAAAAGGCTTATCAGATGAGAAAGCATCAAAAGAAAGTAATGATATTGATGCATTTTTATCACAAATAAACTCCTATTTCTATTAAATACCAAGAACTCATTGTCTGTTACCGAGTGCATATTTTTTTGGTAATTCTGCCTAAACCCCACCTAAAAATAAACCATTTCATACTACAAACCGTAAATAACGTAACACAAAACACCTACAAAAAACCTATATAAAAATAAAATCAATAAAAAATACAACAACAGTCGAGTATACCTACCCAAAACCAAAAACAGTACAGTATACCACGATCATTTAAAATAGACAACGACTCCAGAACACAATATACACCTGCAACGGTTACATAGCTAGCTGAACGTGAACGTAGCGGTTGTCGACCTTAACACAGCGCGTAATGGAGCGCGCGAGTTTGTGTTTCATTGCGGAAGTTGTACGGACGCGCGGTTACGGTGCGTGCTTTTGTTGCTTGGGAAATCGGAAAAATGGAATGGGTCGTTTTGGAAAGTAGGGAAATTGAAATGATATCGTATTTGTCAAGTTTAGTTTATTTATTTATCGGTCTTATTATAAACTATAGCTTTTGCTCGCGGCTTCGCTCGCGTTAATTTAGACTTTGACTATAAATTCGGGTTATAATTCAATCATGACTCGAAAGTCACGTGGCGTCATCTATTATCCTAAGAACGTTATTGTTGTTTTCCGCGGGAACAGTACTTTTTTGCGGGATGAAAGGTACGCTATGTCCGTTTCTGTACACCTGACAACGTATATGCAAAATTTCAGGATGATCTGTTCAGTGGTTTAGGCGAGAAAAGGTAACAAACAAACAAACTTACTTTCGCATTTATAATATTAGTTAGGAAGTTAGGATTGAAGTCGGTTTTGTTTGTGTGACCGTGTTGTGTTATTCTTTTAAATGACACAGCGGATTTTAATGCGGTCCTCAACATCATTTATTCCGGAAGGTTTATGTATATAATACATTAAAATTAAACTTGCATATCTATACGAAAAATAAAGCTGAAGAGGTTGTTTGTTTGTTTGCTTGAACACGCTAATCTCTAGAACTGCCAGCCGGATTAAAAAAAACTCTGTTAGCATTTGATAGCTCAATTCTTGAGGAAGGCTATAGGCTAATGGCACCGCTCGTCGCGCGACACGCGGTGCCTTTGTGTCGCATGCGATTCGCGTCGCGTGTGGCGCCTGTTTGAAGGAGCCTTAACTCCAAAACCAATTATCCGATTTATGTAATTTTGGGTTTAATTTATAGATATGTCATTTAGTTTGTTGTCAGAATTTTATCATAACATGTACCACTAAAGTAAGTACCCACATTTGCAAAGTGGCACCGTAGTTTAACGCGCGTCCTGCCCGTCACCCGTGCGAGCGTCTGCCACAAGTAGGTCAGACGTCGCCGGCGCGGCGCGGCTGTGGACATCGATCCGAACCCCGCGCATGCGCCACACACCACAAACAAACAACAACCTTACCCGCATCAAAACAAGCCTCATTCTCCATTGTCGCGAACACAAAATGTTTTACCGCATGCCAACTCCGAACTTACACCGCAAAATTATCATAACCCCTTCTTACATGGACTTAAAGTTAATTTTCCTTTAACAGTTTCGAGGTATATTTGGTCATGCAAATTGTAATGTGGTCGTTTTGGGTCGTATTACATGGGAATAAGGTTGAGAATTGATGGTTGTTGTGAGATGCTGTTATGGAAATATTAAATGACCGGCCGATGTAGTGTGTGCAGATAATTATGTAGAAAGTAAGGTTCTGTTGGTCGCTGTCGTGAAAAAGTCGTTTAAGCAGCTGGATACGTTGGCATTGTACATGTTTTTGATAAGGAAGCCATCTTTCATGAAAATCTACTGTGAGGCGGAGGCAGTAATTAAGTAGTCAAAAACTGTGCTGAAACGATGTTGTGTAGTAGGAACAGTTTTAGTTATCTCATCGTTTTGTTTGCACGTGTTTCAGTGACAAATAAACCTATCTTTCTTTCTTTCTTTCTTACTATCCTATTCGAGCATCATTGGTGAAATGGCTGTAGATTTCGAATCTTGCTGTTCTTCTCCATAGGTACCTACTACGCTTTGGAATGGGCAACTAGCTTCATCTTTCTGACTGACCGACCCCTTGACAATTCAAAAGTGCCTGTAATTGGTTTATTTGAAATAAATGCTTTGATTGTTGAGTTTTTTGAGTTTGGGTACGGCCTGCAATCTTTACTTATATTACTCTTTTTTGGAGTGAAACAGGGCAGTTTATTTTAAGACTGTGCCCAGTATGATAACTGAGTTGATGCTCTGTTCCTTGTTGCAGATTTTGCATGGTAATATAACTTAGTTATTAACTTACATCATTAATTGGATGATGTAATACATGTTTGTTTAATCCTGATTCGATTACTGTTTGGGAAGAACTGACGTAAGTCCGTGACTAAATGGTTAGCTTTTCAAAAGAAAGCTGATCTGTTATATTGTTTTGTTTTGGGGGCATTAGAATAGGTTTTTATACCATTAGATGGTACGTCGCGGAGTGATAAATAAGCAAAATTAAAAAAAAACATACTAAAGGAAATGTAGGCTTATTTATTTGAAAAAATAAAACTTAAACAACTAAAAACTTCAGCAGATTTATATTTAGCAATTCTATTAATAAATACACTTCCGAATACTATAAATACTTTGTCAAATCCATATATTCTGTGGTCAGTTATTATCCCTCCCGGAAATGCCTACGTAAACTCGGGTCTACGCAAGGGGTCTACGCCACTGCGCCAGTGCTACGACCGCTACGCAATCGCTACGAGTTTGTAGCAAATACATAGGTGTTCACGTATTTATGTAGAATTATTTTATCACGTAAGTGGGTATTGTTGTAACTGTTGGTTTTTGTAGTTACGAGTATTATAAATGTCTTTTTTTATGTATTAATGAAGTTTCGTGGGTGAATGACCGCTACTTTAATGTTTTATTTAAGACATTAAAATGTTTCAGGCTTGAATTAGAAAAAAAAAGAGCCAAAAAATCATATTAAAAATTGTACATACACTAAAAGCTTGCACACTCATAAACCATACAATTTTCGAAAGATGCCAAATTAATAACGAACGACCTAGGAAGACATATAGTGACCTTATTGGTGATGTTCTTCATAAAGGTCAGGTGCGTAGTACTCTCAACCAGCGTGCGTGTATCACCAGATGTATGAACGTAAATGAGGCAAATGGAGTATGTAAGGATCGTAGCAGGTGGCGTTCTGTAGCTTCTGCCTTCCCCTATAGGAAGAAGGCGTGAGTTTATGTATGTAAAAAAATCTTCACCACGTAAATCGACCAAAATCCTGAATGAAAATAAAAACCGTGTTAATCATAAACCGCGTAGTATTAAAACGAAAGCTATAGCTTACGAGGTACGAGGCGTGAGTCACCGCGTGTATGCGGAACTCGCACTACTCGCTCATACCGGCCTTGCGCTCCTCATTAGTAGGCCGGAATATTCCCGTCGTATCATAATGGCGGTGCCAGACCAGATGAGCGGTAGTTAGCCGACTAGCAAAGGTGTCAGCTAATATTTTCACGGCACATGTTACCAAATTGCTTGACATTTCTCACTAGACTTCAGTTTTGGGAAATATTGGCCTCGTGTTATCTAGAGTGTTGGGCAGTCCCCGGCTAGTCCTATATTCTGGTCTATTAATACCAGAATATTCCTGCCGTACCGACTTACAGGCAGTGTCAGATTCCACTGTGGCAAAATGTGGCGTTGTTTTTTTGGATGCAAATCTACTATTGTAGCGGTATTTACATCGCCACATGCGAGCTACACGTCACAATGACGTCACACAGAATCCTGCATCGCGCAAGCAGAGTTTACCGCGCAACTAGCATATATACAACGTCCCGACATCAAACGTCGGGCAGTTGCCCACCAGACACGACACCCGTCTGGTCGGAGGATCCTACCTTTTCAATAGAGTATGAGTGAGCTTTACACCCTGTTCCTCATACTTCTATACTATAATAATGTTCAGGCCAGAATAAGTTGACAGGTATATCAATGCCACAGTTAACGGTCAGACAGCACAATAATGTCCGTGGAGTATCTTGCCCATTCTTCTCCATAGGAACCTACTGCGCTTTGGAATGGACAAGTAGCTTCATCTTTTTGACTGATGACTCCTTGACAGTTCAAAAGCGACTGTAAATGGTTTTAATTGAAGTAAACGCTTTGAGATTGAGTTTGAGCACATTGTTCAACATGCCTCATGTCGTTTAACCCTTTCGCAAGACTCTTAACTTGGTAAACCCTCTTGGTCATGCCGCCCATCAGTAGGCCAGAATATTTCCGCTTTATCCTAATGGCGGATGAGCGGTAGTTGACCGCCAGTGGTAGAGTATTGATATCTTCATAGAACTTCGAGTGGTGTACTCTATCTCTTGAACGCAGTCAGGTCAAAATTATGTTAAGTTAGGGCTATTTCAAGATTCTGTTGTCTGGACATAATTATTTGGTACCTTTACTATTTTAAGAAAACAAATAACTAAAAAATAGTTTTGTGCACACATATAGAATCATGCTGATGCTAAGTCGTTCCAGTTACTGACTGAGTGCATGTTTTGCAGTCTCCGCGTAGGTAAAATAAGAAATTAAGTATTCGTCAGATGAATTAACTGGAACTCATCCGGGGGTGCTGAAACAGGCCATTGATATTAAACACAGGCAATAAAATACGCTGTTTAAAAAAATAAAATATACATTTAATGTTTGGGCTCGAGGCTAAATTATAACATGCGCACGAGTCGATCTTCAAGGGTAAGCAACGATTACCGAGGTAGGTCTCTGGATAAGTGACCACTACAGACCGAGACCCCTCCGTACCTCCGAAAGCACGCAAAGCCGTTGGTCCCAGCTGTCATTTGTAGATATTTGACAGTCGTTAAGGGTATTCAGAAGCCCGAAAATCTGTCAACCAGTCTTGCCAAGGGGTATCCAAGGTTGCCCAGTAACTATGGGTTGTAGAGGAGGTGGCAATCGCTCCATGTCAAATACTGGTATTCAGCTGCATCCGGTCAGGCTGGAAGCCCACCAACCCTAACATAGTTAGGAAGAGACTAGGCAGATGATCATGTATGTTGCGAGCCTTATGACGATATAACTTCATTGTACTTATTACTACAATCTAGTTACTAGTAAGCTTAGTGCAATATTGGAACAGCGCCCGATAAAAGCTCGAGTCTTAAGTGGGAACTGCTAACGTCGGGAAGTACTTATGTACTTGTAGCAACTTTTATATGAAGTTAAGGCTGGCTAGCGTTTAGGCCTGAAATACAGGACAATATCTACTGAAACAGATATTTAGTGTGTGTGTGTGTGTGTTTATTTAGTGTTTGAGAGAACTTTATTATTCATATTTTTTTATTCATCGATAATTCTGGGCTTGTTTTCGGGAATCCGCTGGATGCGAGAAGCACAGAACCGGTTGAAGTGGCGGTGCTTGAGGAAGGCCGATGTCCAGCAGTGGATGGCTATCGGCTGAAATGATGATGATATGATGAAGAATTCTTGGCGGAATACTCGATCCAATTGTGGTCATTACAATCGTATGCTTTTGGTAGATGATTTCTATATACCTAGTCCTGAACAACAGTGAAATGACATTATTTAAATGAAATTGTTTATGAACTGAAATTGTTTATTCTGTAAATAGGATATCGGAATCACTTGTGAAAGTCATATTAAAAAAAAAACAGGGCAAGTGCGTGTTGGACCACGCACAATGAAGGGTTTCGTGGTTGGGATGAATTTATCCCAAGAACAAAGTTACTTTGTAGTTGAAAAAATGTTCTTCCATACATCGACATAGGTCACGGTCAATTCTGGACTGCAAAATGTAAATTTGTAATCGCATTTCTTTTATGTGGTTGATCTACTTCGATTTTCGGACTGTTTCCCTTCCTTGTGCTGCGAGACCTTGTTTGTTGCCAAATTTCATGATTCTAGGTAAACGGGACCTAGTTTTGATTTATTTGCGAGTATCAAAATACCTATGTTGCATAAATGGCTGTATTTTTATATTGCGTTGTTTTAGAAGCTTGATTTTTAGAGTTCCAAGGGACCGAAGACCTACGTATTTGATATGAATTTCAACTTAACACCTCTACGCGTTTCTGAGAAAAAGGGCCTTGACAGACAGACATACGGACGGACATTGAAGTGATCCTATAAGGGTTCTGTTTTTTCCTTTTGAGGTACGGAACCCTAAAAATAAGCTAAATGGAGTCAAAATTTCCGATCGGATTACCCCTGAGAAGAAATGGCGAAACAAACTCAAGGGTCAAAGTTTCTTTTAAAGTCCATCAATCTTGGTCAGATCATGTGAGGACCATGTAGATTAGTGTCTAAAACGGTCTTTTGAGTCTAGCCGAGCTTGATAAATCTGGGAATGTAAGATGAGAATGAAAGCCGAAGTACTGTAAAAACTCAATTACTATTGATTCTAGTTTTTACCAATAATTCGCTTTTCATTCATTTCATTTCATGCAAATGTAAAACTATGATGTAATTACTGTGACCTTTGAGCACGTTCCCAAACTTGATTTTACACGCAGTTGGTTCAGGGAAATGTTTTACTCATTCATCACGGTAAATGAACTTGTTACTTACTTTAATCCGACCGACATGCCGAAAACAGTATTTTTTTAGTATAGGGCAAAGGTAATTTTGTTACTTGTGTACCTATACCCTTGAGTTATTAACATTATTACTAGATACTTGCTGACCGTGAGCAGTGGTGGCTCAGTGGTAACGGCCCTGACTTACGAATTGTAGGTCGTAGGTTCGAACCCAGGCAGGCGCTTTACTTTGTGTAAATAATTTCATTACCACTGCTCTCAAAACGGTGAAGGAAAACATCGTAAGGAAACCGGCATGTCCTAGAAATAAAAATTCGAAGACACGTGACATCTATCAACCTGCACTAAGCCCGCGTGGTAGATTACGGCCCACTCCTTCTACCAGAGAGGAGGCTTGTGTCCCAGCAGTGGGAACATTATAGGCTGATTATGCTGATAGATTTGAGATAGAAGCAGTTTGTTCACCAGCAACATGACTGACAATTTTTTTCTTCAAATGAAAAACTGATCTTTTACAAGATCACTTTCTGTCTGTAGGACTTTTCTTAACTTTGGATAGTAAGTATACGATAGTTGATGCCAACACTAAAGAAAAAGAAGAAGTACTTAGTTCCTCCATTACCGTGACATGACCATCTGAAGTCGCGTAAAATATCGATCAAACACTTTGTAGTATTGTCATTGTTTGACCTAGGGTTGTCAACCTCACTACACAGGGTGGCAGGGACTTCGACGCGTAAACTGAAACCATGAATTCAGCACATGATTCTAGACCCTCTAGCGTAAAAATAGTCCGTTGGTTATAAAAAAAAACTGATGTTTCATTGAAACTCTACGCGGTCAAAATGTATGGCAGAACAAATATATTTTAAATAGCCAACTAAAAATTTCAACTCAAGGGGGTTCAAAATCATGGGGTGCTAGGACAGGAAACCTCCCCGTGTGTCCGTGGGCTGGAGTTTCCCTTGGATGCGTCTGGGGGAAAGGCCAGTCTCCGGGACGGTGCACCCTGGGGTGCGGGCAATAACTCTCCATTAGGTACTCTGTGCCTAAGGGGTCTTGTTGCCCGTACGCTAATATCCTGTCGGAGGAACGCTCCAACGTGTGTCTCTCTGTTCAGCAGAGACGCACAGCGGCGGAGTAAGAGCGGGCTCGGTGTGCACTAACCCTGCCGCCGGGCAGGCAGTAAGGAGTCTGCTCCTTCTGCCACCGTTAGTCTCGTAGCCCCGAAGATCGTCAACGTCATGTCTCTGACTTTTGACGGGGGTCGAGGGTCTTGGCTTAACCGCCCGGACCGCGAGGAAGATAACCTCTATAAAAAATTCCTCTAATATCAAGTTCTGGTGCGCGGCGAGGGTATGAATGGCTGAGGAGTAGTGTCATCTACAACTTTCCAGTTGTAGGTGACGCATCAGTCGCTAGCGCACCCCCAGCCAGAGTACCAGTGGACCCTCTGGTTGGGTTATAAATGTACACTTGCCTAGGGACAGGGGGTGAACCTGGGAATGACATTGTATATCCCCCATACTCGTGGGATTAAGTATGGAAAAATTGAACAAACAAAAAACAACAACAACGGAGAAGAGTAGTGGAGAGGAGAGGAGCGATGCGGGGTCGGAGTCCGATGCCGCGTCGGGTGCGAGGGGCTCTTTCAAGAGCCCGGAGCGCGTAGTGGTGGGGGCTGCTAGGAAGAGCTCAAAGTTCCTGAAGAAGCGCCCCAAACCAGGGGATGGCCAGGGGTCGTCCTCTGATGGCGGGAGGAAATCTGCTCGCAGAAAACTAGCTCGGCAGGATGGGGTTCATGAGCGTAAAAATAGAGAGCTCAATACCGAGGAGGACAGCGAGCCGGGCCGAGCCAGTCCAGCCGAGCCGGCCGAAGCAGCCGAGACACTCGCCACGGAGGGCCATGACCCTGGAGGGGCCGGTCGCAGGACGGCACTCTCGGAGTTGTCGAGCGGGGGGGTGAACGCCGCTGGCGGCTCCAAGTTAGAGCGGGTGGCCAAATTTGAGGAGGCCGTGGTAGCTGCGATCAGGGGTGTGGCCTTGAAGAGGATTCAGTCCTCTAAAGACAAGGTCATACCCACTGCCACGGCCTCTATTATGGCGGCAGCGGAGGCCTTCCACCTTGGACCTCCGTCGAATGAAATGTCCGAGATGCGGGCTGAGGTCGCCCGCTTGACAGCCGCTATGGAGCTTCTCCGTAAGGAGAACGAGGAGCTCCGAGCGGACTTGGCCGGCCTCCGGGCAGCCGGCCCCCGAGAAGTGCTACAGGCGGGGGCGCAGCATGGGCAGGGCCGGCCGGTGCCGGTGCCTGCAGAGGACCGGGTTCTGACCCTGGTGCGGCGGGAGCTGGCTGCCTTCCAGAGCCGATTTTCCGCTCTGGAGGCTGTTGTCCTGCGCCCCCCGCTAGCGGCGAGCCGGCAGGCATCGTTTGCCGCCGCTGCGGCCAAGCCAGTAACGGTAGGGCGGTCGAAAGGCGGGCCAGCACCAGATCTCGCGAAGCCGCCCCTGGCTAAGTCGGCACCGCCCAAGCCCAAGAAGGGTGGGGTGGCTACGCAGGCTGCGAGGGCCCCAGCCCCGGCGGCGAAACGGCCGCCCCCCCTGCCTCCTAAAGCTCCTCCGGCTCAAGGCGAATGGCAAGTAGCCGGAGAGAAGCGGAAGGCGGGTAAAGCATCGAGGGCGGCCAAAAGAAAGGAGAAGCGGCAGCGGCGCAAGGAGCGAAGCGTCGCGGCTAGGCTCCGCGCCCCGAAGTCCGCAGCTGTAGTGATAACACTACAGCCGGAAGCGGAGAAGAAGGGCGTGTCCTACCGCGACGTGCTCACCAAGGCGAGGGCGGCGGTGAACCTGCAGGAGCTAGGCGTCACCAATGGCATCCGGGTGAGGGTCACTGCGACCGGGGCCCGGATGCTGGAGGTGCCCGGTGCGGCGAGCGGCCCAACCGCTGACGCTCTGGCCGAAAGGCTCAGGGCGTCCCTAAATGCGGACGAGGCCCGAGTGTCCAGGCCCACCAAGTGCATCGACATGCGCATTCTGGGCCTGGACGACTGTGTGACGGAGGCTGAGGTGGTGGCCGCCGTCGTCAGGACTGGGGGGTGCTCTGCCGAGCAGGTGAGAGCGGGCATCATTCGTCCTGACCACACGGGGATGCGAGCCGTGACGGTGAGCTGCCCCGTGTCGGCGGCCAGGAAAGTTGCCGGGGAGGGCCGAAGGCTCCTGGTGGGCTGGGTTTCTGCGCAGGTGAAACTACTGGAACCCAGACCTCTGAGGTGCTTCCGCTGCCAGGTGGGCAACCACGTGGGAGTGCAATGCACCTCGGAGGTAGACCGCAGCAATAACTGCTTCCGCTGCGGTCAGCCCGGTCACAAGGCCGGCTCGTGCAATGCCACGCCGCACTGCTTTTTATGTGCGGCAGCTGGCAAGCCGGCCGATCACCGGGCTGGGAGTAAGGCCTGCGCTCCACCAACCAAAGCCAGGGGCAGGGGCAAGCCCTCCGCCACCGCCGTCACCGCCGCACCCGCCGCCACTGCCGCCGCTGCTGCCGCCCCTACTGTCGTAGCTGCCGCAACCACCGCGGCAGGGCCCTCACAGGGGGCTCGGGAGGGGGCTGATATGGAGTGCCAATAATGGCCCCATTACGCCTCCTCCAGGCGAACATCAACCACTGCGCCGCTGCTCAGGATCTGTTGCTCCAGAGCATGGCGCAGTGGTCGATCAACATCGCCGTGGTCGCTGAGCCGTACTTTGTCCCGCCCAGGGATAACTGGGTGGAGGACCTGAGCGGCTCAGTGACCCTCATTTCGTCGGCCGCCGCCGGTACCCCGTCGCTTGAGGCAGTCAAGAGAGGACGGGGTTGCGTGGCAGCACGGTTCGGGGAGATTGTTGTGGTAGGGGTATACTTCTCCCCGAGCCGAACTCTCGCCGAGTTCCACAACTCCCTTGCGGAGTTGAGAGTCGTCGTCGTCGGGTACCATACCCTGCCCGTGCTCGTACTCGGGGACTTCAATGCCAAGAACACGGCTTGGGGTTCCCGGTACACGGACACACGGGGCGGGATGGTGGAGGACTGGGCTCTGGAGACAGGCCTGGTCGTCCTAAATCGGGGTTCTGTCCCCACGTGTGTGCGGATGCGGGGTGAGTCAGTGGTGGACATCTCGTTCGCCAGCCCCGCTCTGTCACCGCGTGTCATTGACTGGCGCGTCATGGAGGGGGTGGAGACGTACTCCGACCACCGGTACATCCGGTTTGACGTCTCCGCCCAGACCTCGAGCGCGCTGGTCCGACAGGCCCCGAGTGGTCCGCGGTGGGCGCTGAAGAAGCTGGACCGGGAGCTCCTCCTGGAAGCCTCGATCGTGCAGGCCTGGGTGTCATCACCGGACAGGCCTGCAGACATCAACGTCGAGGCGGAGTGGTTCCGGGAGGCCATGTCCGAAGTGTGTGACGTGGCAATGCCCCGGGTTCAGCCCGGACGCGCCTGGCGCCAGGTGTACTGGTGGTCGCCGGAACTAACGTCTCTGCGCGAGGCGTGCGTTGCCGCGCGGCGCCTGTACACCAGGCACCGTAGGCTCCGTATCCGCCCTCCGGATACGGAAGTCATTCAGGCGGAGCTGTACGAGGGTTACAGAGTGGCGAAGATCGCCCTCCGAGCGGAGATCCTGCGGGCCAGGGGACTGGCCCGTGAGGAGTCGCTGGGGACTCTGAACAGGGACCCGTGGGGGCGCCCATATAAGGTGGTGCGGGAGAAACTCCGCCCATGGGCTCCCCCGCTGACTCAGAGTCTCCGGCCCCAGCTCGTGGAGGGCGTGGTGAGCGCTCTGTTCCCCTCGCGGGGGGAGCTTACTCCCCCGCCCATGGCTCCGCCTCCTGCGGTGCCAACTGCGGACCACAGACCCGACGATGACGACGTTGCTCCTGAGGTGACCGAGGTAGAGTTGAGAGTGGCGGTACGTAGGCTGAGTGCCAAGAATACCGCCCCAGGACCCGATGGCTTACCTGGAAAAGCCTGGGTCCTGGCCTTGGAGGCTCTCGGGCCTCGACTAAGAGGGCTCCTAAGCGCATGCTTGGAGGAGGGCCAGTTCCCACTTCGTTGGAAGACGGGGAAACTGGTCCTCATTAAGAAGCCGGGACGCCCTGCGGACTCTCCGTCCGCTTACCGGCCCATTGTGCTGCTCGACGAGGTGGGCAAGCTCTTTGAAAGAGTCATTGCAGACCGCCTCGTCGGGCAGCTGGTGCGGGTGGGGCCGGATTTGGCGGACAGCCAGTTTGGTTTCCGCAGGGGGCGCTCCACGGTGGATGCCATCATGCGCGTGCGAGCCCTCACGACGGGGGATGCTGTGGCCCGGGGTGGCGTCGTCTTGGCGGTGTCTCTAGACATCGCCAATGCCTTCAATACCCTGCCCTGGAGTTGCATCAGGGAGGCACTCCGGTATCACCGGATGCCGACCTACCTCTGTCGTGTGGTCGAGGCCTATTTGACGGATAGGGCGGTTATTTACCCCGGTCACCAGGGAGAATGGAACCGGCGAGAGATGTCGTGCGGTGTCCCACAGGGATCGGTCCTGGGGCCGCATCTGTGGGACATCGGTTACGACTGGGTGCTGCGCGCCGACCTCCCTAGCGGCGTCAGCGTAGTGTGCTACGCTGACGACACGCTGGTCCTGGCGCAGGGGAGGTCGCACCAGGCGGCGGCCGAACTCATGACACGCGGGGTTGCGACAGTCGTTGAGAGGATCCGGCAGTTGGGACTCGAGGTGGCCTTGCACAAGTCCGAGGCCATGTGTTTTCATGGTCCTCGGAACGCGCCACTGTCGGGTTCCCAAATAACGGTAGGAGGGGTTCACATCGGCGTCGAGTCGACGATGAAGTACCTGGGACTCGTCCTCGACAGCCGGTGGAACTTCGTCGAGCACTTCCGACGTTTGGCTCCCAGACTGCAGCGGGCCGGGGCTGCTTTGAAGCGGCTCTTGGCCAACCTGGGGGGGCCAAACGCCTCCTGCCGGAGGCTCTACGCGGGGGTCGTGCGGTCCATGGCCCTTTACGGGGCACCGGTGTGGGCGCGTTCCTTGAGGCTCCGGCCAGCCCGCCGGTTGAAAGCGTCCCAAAGGGTCATGGCCATCCGGATGGTACGGGGATACCGCACGGTCTCCTGCGAAGCGGCGAGCCTCCTTGCCGGATTGCCGCCGTGGGATCTGGAGGCAAAGGTCCTCGCGCACGTCTGGGAGTGGCGCGAGGAGGCCAAACGCCGGGGCGTAACTCCGCTGCCGCGAGAAATCGCGGCACAGCGGATAGAGCTCCGGCGGGATCTCATGGCGGCATGGAGAGTGCGACTGTCGCAACCCAGCGCAGGGCACGCCACAATTGCGGCGGTAAGACCCCTCTTTGAGGAGTGGCTTGAGAGGCGCCACGGCGTCCTCCCCTTCCGCCTGACGCAGGTCCTCACCGGACATGGATGTTTCGGGAGGTTCCTGTTTCGAATAAGGCGGGAGGAAACGCCCGGGTGTTACCATTGTGTGGATCGACCGGAGGACACGGTGGAGCATACGGTGGAGGTCTGCCCGGCTTGGGCAGAGCACCGCCGTGTCCTCGTGGCGGCGATCGGCGGCGGCGACCTCTCGCGTCCGGCCCTGGTTCAGGCCATGGTACGGAGCGAGAGGGAATGGGAAGCCGTCACCTCCTTCTGCGAAGCAGTAATGCTCGCGAAGGAGGAGGCGGAGCGCGAGAGGGAGAGGCAATCTCTACGCCCTCGCGCCCCTAGCCGCCGCAGGAGGAGGAGACACCCTGGGCGTCGGGAGTCGATTGCCGACTCCCGGCCACCGTAGGCGCGGGCTTGCGGACGGCGAGCAATGGGCAGCTCGCCGTCCGGTAAGGACCAGGCCCGAGTCGACGGCGCGTCGTGTTCCACGCGCGCCTCAAAGAGATGTCAGCACCATTGACGGGGTCCGATAGGACCGATGCCTGCCGGGGTCGCGGATTGTTCGAAAGAGTTACCGTGGCCCTGGCGCACAGGCAACTGAAGGAACACGGGTGGGTTTTAGTCAGTAAGAGTCTGACACGCCCTTCCGCTCCGCCCAGAGCGGGAGACGTCATTTGATGATTTCCCACCCAAAAAAAAAAAAAAAAAAAAAAGGGGGTTCAAAATCATGTACTGAATCCATCGTAAATGGTTGTACATCGATGTCCCTTCCACCCCGTATAATATAGTTTATTAGTACATTAAAGGCCTAAATACTATATTTCTAAAATAAAAATATAGTAGGCGAAACTACTATATTTTCGGCGAAAATTTTAATAACAATTACCTATATTAAAATAAGTGTAAAACGAAACGCAGCCGTAATCTAATTTTAAATATAGTATTCAGAAATAAAATTCTGGCTATTTCTCTTTCTGACCAATAATGTGTTGGTAAATCTACTGCTGTAAAATGGCAACAAGTGTTGCTAAGGATTCTAACTTTTCTTATATTTTCAAAATAGTATCTAAGCTTCTATCTAAATTTCTTCTTTTTTTGACCAACCACTGCAGCTTTTACTGAGCGCATATTTTCAGTGATGAATACAATAGTGCAATAGAGGTGAAAGAAAGGCATTTTGTAACCATAATTTATTTATAGAGTTTAATAAGCGTTATGAGACATAAAAAACACCTGTTAATAAAGACTCCAAATAGCAAAATGTATGCGTATTTTTTTTAAACCTGCTATTTTTGACCATCTACTATAATTTTACAGGCAATGGCTTTGAAAATACTATATTTTATATAAAAAAGTTGGCAACCCTATTCTGAACCCGCCTGAATTAAATTGATAGCTTAATGATTACCCTTAAACATGAGTTAAGGGCCTCTAAATATAAGTTCAGGGTCGTTAATATGCTGTTTATGATATTGCGTGATGATAAAATTAATGGCTTTTGGCGATGCCTAATGAAATTAATTTTTCTTCGGACTATAAAAATTATGTACACAACAATGTACTGATGACCAGTTTACTATGAATTATCAACTTGATGCAGACACAGCAGACAGGGTTTACGTATAAAACCTTCCAGTGCCTACAGGAACCATATAACTACCTACATATATAAATAGTTACCTACTTAACACTCAATCAATCTGCCTAGCCTTTTATGTTGACTTCACAGCATGGCAGTAGAGACTATGTCATGCTCACATAAATGTCTCACTGTTGGTGGCGCGTGTGTTGGATCATTCGGTTCCCTACAAAATGGTTGAGCTGGATGGTGCTGATCCACGCGTCATGTTCGTGAACGGGCGCTGTCAGTTGAGACTGGTCATCTCTTAACTGCCACGGCTTATTTTTATTATTAATCTTATATTTTGAATTGTTTCTTTATATATTTTTTTCATTGTTCTCACATATAGAAGCAACACGAATAATGTACCCAGGATTTTGTAATATCTTGATTTAAAAAGAGTGTCCTTTGAGTTTCTTGCCCGTTCTTCTCCATAGAGCTCTACGTTTTGGAATGGGCAACTAGCTTCAACTTTCTGACTAACTGACCGACTCTTTGACAATTCAAAAGTGCCTGTAAATGGTTTAATTGAAATAAATGCTTTGAGTTTGAGTTTGAGTTTACCAACTTCGTTGGTGTCGGCTTCCTATCTAACCGGATGCAGCTAAAAACCTGTATTTTACATGAAGCAACTGCCGGTCTGACCTCCAAAACCCAGTTACTGGGTAACACGATAACCCTTAGTAAGACTCGTCAGACTCGCCGGCTTCTGACTACCCGTAACGACTGTCAAAGATCTACGAATGACAGCCGGGACCAATGGCTTAGCGTATTTTCCAAGGCGCGGAGGGGTCTCGATATGTTACGAATGGTCACCCATCCAGGGACAGACCTCGGCACGCGTAGCTTAACCTTCGATCGACGTGTGCGGCTGTTATTATTTAGGCACGAGCCACGAACACACGGGAGATAAATCTATGATATTACGCCAAAGTCGAGCAAGTATAAACATTGTCCTTGTTCTTTTTCCAAAATTAGAACAACAAAAACCCAAAAACGGAGATCCTTTTTAGCTTTTATAATATGGTGTTCATGATTGATTCTAGTAATAACATGTTACTGCTAGCCTGCATCTTCCTACTACTGGGCAAATGCTTCTCCCATGAGTTCCAGTTGCTCCTGTTCAGTTGGTCCTGAACGTATGTGGACTATTTCTTGTTGGTCCAGCTCATCCCGTCATCTTCTACGTTGTCTGCGTGTACCTAATTATATTTTATACCGCTAACGTAAATATCTTTTAAGTGTAATAGTAATGGTGCTTATCCAGCATTTTAAAGACCCTGCCTACATGCGAGCGCGGATTTATGGGTTTATAATTGCTAGTGCTTTGCCAAATTACAAATATTATCTACGGCAGATTCTGTTTTCTTATGTTTCCTCCGGCACCTAGCTATGCGTCTGGATAGAATGCTTCATCCCCTGTTGAGAAAAGTATTGTGTAAAAATCGATATCTCTATTTCACTCTTAACTTTCCAATTTTCCTATTTATCAATTTTCATCGGTATTGCCCAAAACTGATGGGTTGTGGGTAAATTGGTGTTTACATGATGAATCATGTAAACACCAATCTGCCCACTACTCAGATTTGATCCGAACCTTTGACTGGATCCTGGCTTCATAACTCCATTCAAGTTCTCACATCGACTGACAAAGCTGGAAACAATTGGCCCTCCATTATCTGAGGTGACCCATTTGCTGTAATCCCTAATCTTGCTCCCAACACGGTTCGTCAACCGGAGTAAAACCGTGCGCGCGCATCCATTCACCTAACGGCGGGGGAGAGTCCGCCAATCCGAGGGGGGCTTGAGATTCGGCGTTCGGAGTAATTCGGGCTTATTCGCTCGCGACCGTCGCGCTGGACGGTAGTGCGGCAGCTCCGATGTGCCGCCACCACGGCCGACCCAGACGCGATCCCACTGGTGGTCAGCAGTGGCCACCACCTGCCGCCATGTCGTAACATGATGGGGTACAACAACCAAGGGAACGGGTACAACAAGTTGTTTACACAGGTGCGCGCGCAAGTGTTGTGTTGTTGCCTAACAAAGTGTTGATTTGTGGCTTGTTGGTGATAAGGGTCGCCATGTCGTCATGTTTACGTAATGCTGATAATGTTGTTTGTTTGTTTACACACGTCATCGTTCGGATGGCTGCTCCGAGAGCTTGCAATCAATCCGCCCGCCTGTCTGTCTCCGATGACCTATAACTTGGTCGAGGCGGGCCGCGGGACCGATGCAATTCGTGTCAGTGCTATTTGGGCCCTGCCCTGTAACGATCGTTGGTTTTAAAGCCATATTTAGATGTGTTTCTATACAGTAATTGCTAAATATACCCACAATAGTGCCTTTCGCTTCCTGGTAGTGCTTTCGAAGCTCTGAAATCATGTCTTTGGTAAGATTTTTCACGTTCCTCACCTAAATGTTGACAAGACTCATTAACCGACGCTTGATCCTAAACAGGTACGTTTCGTACATGTATTCTATCCTACCCAACATCAGAATGTGCATCAATCCCGCGAGTGTTCTGCGAACGGACTCTATTTCCGACGCGTGTACTGTTGGTTTGTTTGTTTGTCTGTCATTACTGCTAGTGTTTAGCTATTATAGTTAAACGTACGTGCACATGCTGTAGTTCTATTTCAACGAAACGATTAACAACAAAATAATTTGTAGTTTAAACAGTTGAAATGCAATCGGTCTTACATGTTATTGTATTCAAGAATAGTATGGTAAATAATTATTGTAGTGCTAAAATCCACAGGTCTCTCAGCTCTTAATACAGAATATGAACTTATCTCCATGATTTCAAAAGTTTTTAAATGTTATAACGTACCTACTTCCTAAATAATTAGCAACACGTGTGCGTGCTACGAAAAGTTCTGTGATAAATACCCAACAATTAGCTTATCTAGTAACACAACAAAAGCAAGCCTTTTATTTTCGAATCACATATAAATACTGCTCATCCTGCTGATGCTGTGTCATCATGTCTAGTAGTATGAGAGTCATCGATCAAATCCGATGTTTAGACCGCACATGGACAATTATAAATTTATGAGTCAAACTTTAGTTTTCTACAAATAATTACTCTAGCGACTCGTCATTGATTTGACATCACAGCATCATCATTTCAGCCGACAGACGTCCACTGCTCCCCCACATAGGCCTCCCCCAAATACCGCCACTTCGACAGCTTCTGTGCTTCTCGCATACAGCGGATCGCGAGACCGATTTCTCTTACATACATTTAAACACAAAAAACTTCAAATTGTTGTTTTAAGATGTCAGACGATGTATGATCTCAAACAGAAATTAATTCGGTAATTTAAAAACAAATAGCATAGACAAGCATATGGAACTCTTTGTTTTTCTAACATTTACATGCACATTATCATATAGCACATTATCTGTTATGTTGCACATTGTACCTATTAAATTGCACTAACAGTAATTAATACTCTTTATCCATATAAAATTGTAAGATGTTACTACTTTGACAAAAAATTCCAGCAACGTGAAAATTCACTAAGGTTAAAACTATCTAACTGTCACAAGGACAAATAAACCTTATCATTTTATGACGTGCAAGTGACTCCTAACCTCAGGGTGGCAAACCAATTAAGATGTCGACTATACCTATCTAAAATACCTTGATAATGACAGGTACGAATGACGTAAACAAACAGACAAAATCATTTATCTGTAACTTGTTCTAGAGTCCCTGAGTATCCATCCATGAAATTTAAAGGATTTATTCTTAACGTTGATCATAAAATGTCAAACTGTCAATGGCACCGCCACTGTTTACGATGTTAAAGCGTTGGTTATGATGACAAACATGTTGGATTTTATTAAGGATGGCTCGACAATGGATCGTGAGCATCCTGTCGGTTCCCTAATGGCATACGTGGTGATTGTGATGTAGCTCCTCACATCTGAAGTAGCGATCTAAAAGTAGGCTCTAAATCAAGTTGCTCAGTCAAAAATCTTGATCTGAGTCGACATTAGTACGCAATCTACCTCACTTATTGAATACGGATATACTGACAATGGCAGAACCTTCAAACTCAAACTCCAAGCATTTATTTAAAATAAACCAATTACAGGCACTTTTGAATTGTCAAGGGGTCGATCGGTCAGAAAGATGAAGCTAGTTGCCCATTCCAAAGCGTAGTAGGTACCTATGGAGAAAAACGGGCAAGAAACTCCATGGACACTCTTTTAAATCAAAATATGGTTACAAAATATTGGTTACATCATTCATGTTGAAATTTATGCATATGAGAACGATGCAGAACGTTAAAAGCGTCCGTAATAAAGAGACAAAAACAATTCAAATATTAAATTAAATTAAAATAAGCCGTGGCAGCTAAGAGATGACCAGTCCCTACTGACGGCGCCCGTTCACGAACATGACGTATGGATCAGCACCATTTAGCTCAACCATTCTGTAACAAAATCCGGCCTAGTGCACTTCTCTATTTTCATCTCATTGTGTAATTAAAACAACCAATCACATTAATAGCATCGCCCTTTTGAATTTAATCTTGGAATTAAATTATGAAACTGTAACCACAGATTTCCTGTAGATCCAGCATAATCTTCGATGCTGATAAGGTTGCTGAATTTAGAGCACTATCTTTGTTATCAATCTTAATTTATTAACTTAGTCAATGGAATTTGTATGATCCATCAGCTGATGCTGAACATATGGCTCCTATACACGGAATTTGTTCAACGTTTTGGATTCATCGTAATTTTGCTATGTAGTCACAGAACCACTAAATAGACTCCTCAAGTAGTCTGCTACCCTGAGACAGGTTGTATGTGATATTTTCAGCCCTTATTTCAGGCAGGTCTGAAAATGGGAAAAATACAATCAACCGCAAGTCCATGGTTGCATTATGACTTTGACAGCGCCTTTATTTCGTAGTTCAAGGGTACCACCGAAGTGCCGTTGACCGTATCTATGTCTTCGAAATTTGAAAACTATATTTTCATATTCCCATTAAAATATAGATTAGTACTTATTGTTGCGTTGTATAACCGTGGTCATGGTAAAAAGCTTACATACTACAGTTTTTTTTATGATTCAGGAGAGATGACTACATTTATGTGGTTTCATTTATCATCTAAAAATACAGAAAAAAATACTATGATGAACAGCCGGTTTATGCTGTTTATTTTATCATCTTTAGCAGACTGAAAACTGATGTTAGCTATGTGTTGCAAACATTGCATTCATTTTAACGGATCATTCAGTTATTTTCATACTTTTCAGAATTGTAATAGCAAAGACTCAAACATTTTGAATGGCATTCATGCAAACAAACAGCTAATTAAACAAGCACAAGGGCAAACAAAACCGTTTTTAATGAAATAATTACATGCCTACCAACATTCGTTTTTAGACTGGATCAAAGAAAATCCGTCAATTTACTTGAATTTGTTCTACTATTTCCCTACTATTTAAAGTTTCGAACTAAAAGACGCTTAAACACACGATATTATACAAAAAGAAATGACGTTCCAACTAAATCTGTTTAAAATGTTGAAATTGTATATTTTTCTTTTTTATATGGCATCACTCACATTTATCACTGTTATAATCTGTCGGATTTGGTCTAAAATCAAAATAATATTGTTTAATATTAGTTAGTTTTGATGGTATACAATACATAAATGCATTATGCTATTACTGAATCAGGCTCAGGCTGTTCAGGTTGATATACAGGGTCAAATTAAATTAGCTAGCGAAACTCGTGATGGGTATCGATATCTAAACGCGATGAAACAAAAAAAAACCTGATTTTCTCAACACATAGGTACTTCGAGTACACTACCAGCGATCGTTGAACCCAAAAAAAACATAAATCTTTTTTATTTTGTCGTGTTTAGATGTTGATACGCATCACGTCTGCAGAGTTTCGCTAGCTAATTTAATTTGACCCTGTGTATTGCAGATTATAAGACAAGGCGTGAGTTTGAGGCATATGTATGTTTAGGACGTAAATTCAATCGTAAAATCTTGATTTACTCACTTAAGTACTTGTAGGTAAATAGGTACTTGCGGTTGCGCAGAAAAGCATAACAAGGAACTATGCAATTAGAGTTACGATCAGCGAAGTGAATAGTGTGTCGAAGGCAGACATTTACCAATTATTTACCAATAAATCCCAGTAAATTCAATAGCCGATAAATTCTTGGAAATGTTGGCCGACTGAAATATCGTCATAATCCATACACCATTCGTGATGCCAGCATACCTACTCATATAGAATTGTTGGTGTTGGCAACATGTTGCACTGTTACTGTCAGTAACTTGGAACCCTCTCTCTCTTAGTTTAGAGCCGTTTACAGTAATATTCGATGTCCTTTTCAAGGTCCAGCAAAACTGCCAAATGCGGCGATAGTTAAGTTACCCCATTTTGGCCCATAACAACGATATTGAATTCCAGCGAGTCGTGCGTATATGACGTCATATGCAATTCAGCTCAATACTTGGCTACTAATAATTTTTATGGTCTTTTTATGACAGTGATATAAATAGTATGCCCAAATGCCCAAGCATGGAATGGATACAAATACTTTGACAGAATCGTCATGGTGGTGCGCTTCCATCACCATCAGCCTAGCCTTTTCTTAACTATTTTTGGGGTCAGCTTCCAGTCTAACCGGAGTCAGCTGAATAACAATATTTTACGTTGAGCGGCTGCCTATCTGACCTCTACAACCCAGTAACTGAGTGACACTATACCCCTTGGTAAGACTGGTTGTCAGTCTTCCGGGATTCTGACGACCCGTAACGACTGTCAAAGATCCACAAGTAATAATATGTAAATGTTACCCGAGCAATATGCTAGATAGACAATTCCGGTAACTGCTTTCGGACTGGCTTATAATGTTTCTACAACATGAGCTCTTCTTACTTTGTTGGTACCTATCTGGCATCATATGCTTTTTACCAGGCGAGATCGAAGACCTGAGGTAGCCCATACAGTAACAAAAAATAAATTTAAAAAATTGCAGCTTGTCCCACTGCTTGCCTCCAAATGATTCCAATTATCTTTTTATGACACCATAAACATTACACATACACACATACCATACCATACCATACCACACCATACCATACCATACCATACCTGAAATCAACTCTAGTCTTCATTCTGGAATTCGTACTCCGAGTCCCAAGATACAGAATAACTCTCTAGTGCTCAAGTGGCAAAATATATATTATAACCTAGCTGTAGGAAGTATTTTAACTAATCCCTTTTAAGCTACTCATGTCGTCTCATCTTACTGGTAACCTGTGAACCTACTTACTGTATTACCTGGACAATAAAATATTTTCTATTTCTATGTTATGGTTAAGTCAAGTCAAATCATTTATTTCACATAGGCACATAAAAGGCACTTTTGAACGTCAAAAGCATGCGGCACATAAGCATAGGATGAACACTTTTACTGCATCGCCATTGATATTAAGATCCATTTTGGCACGGGTTGCCATAGTTTTATAAGCAGTAAATACCTAATTGTTCTCTTTGAACTCGATTTATTCTCGTCTAATGACGATAGAGTTTTACGATAGCTATCGCCGTTGCCCGTTTATTCTTGATTCTGTTCGTCTATTAGTACTGTTATGTCTTGTTGTTAAATGGTTTAAAAATAGTAATTTGGTTTAACGTTTATTTTTAAATCGTGAACCAGAATTTGTGAGCTGTTCAGGCATTTTGTTTAGAAAGTTTTGTCTATTAAAAAGAGTCCCGTATTTCTAAGACGGGTGTAAAAAGACACTTGACGAAGCCGAGAGTCACTCGTATTTTTATTGTACTCGACCATACCTGGGAACCTTCTGGTTACGGAGACATTGAAAGTCAAAATTCCAACTTTTACTGATGTTTTTTTATGAAAACATTTTTTTAATGTTATATCACAACTTTAAATACCCCCACGACCCCTGCACCGTTGCATACACCCAAAAGCACAATATTATGCGTGTGTTACATTGCGCACTACCGCAAACAGCAAATTTTCACACCAAAAGTAAAAGTTGTTTCCCAGCTATTATTTTTGTGCAATGTTACTTAGTTTGATGCACAGAATGCGTAATTGACGGCTATGTGGTAGTCTTTTTACACCCTATCAAACTCAACTCAAACTCAAAGCATTTATTTCAAATAAACCAATTACAGGCACTTGTCAAGGGGTCGATCAGTCAGAAAGATGAAGCTAGTTGCCCATTCCAAAGCATAGTAGGTACCTATGGAGCAACTAAGAGATGACCAGTCCCTACTGACGGCGCCCGTTCACGAACATGACGTATGGATCAGCACCATTTAGCTCAACCATTTTGAAGGGAAATATAGTTAGCTTATCTCATACGTAATCTAATGGTTTTCCTTTGTTCTAAAAACGCTTGCATGGCGTTGTTACAATTTTTACACCCAAATCCATGGCGACTCGATTATTGAAACTATACAAATTTTACTTCAAGTCTGTCCTAGGATTTCTGTTCAGAACTGCTATCGAAATTTTCACGCTATAGTACAAAATAATTATGAACCTACCCACCTACTTCGATCAAGGCCTTTATCCTATAATAGTAGATAAATTATATCAACTTTGAAAATGAGAATTTGAAAAACTGACAGATGCTCAGATCCTAGTGACTCCCATTGGTTGCGTTTGTTTTTCCACCCTGAGCAGCACCTACGCCCGAATCAGTCCATTTCCAACAGAAATAGACTAATAAAAACACGTTACTGTTATCGTATGCACGTCATCGAATCGTTGAGAATACCAGCCTGTTTGATAGACGGATTTGTCTAGGCAGCTTGTATAGGTTAGGCATTCCATCAAACCATACATTTTATATCGTAAAGATAGTTTATTTATTTTAAAAAGCGTGTTAACGTCGATGTTGTATTGTTTAGCAGTATCAAAAACAAATATGGCTGTCATTTTTATTTAATATATGACATGTTCTGAATTTGAAAATTTAAAATGTTAAGATGTATTTTAGAGTTGTACTCTCTCATATTTTACATAAAATCGACTAAACTCTCGTCACTAGGGGCCTTTTATAATTAAAATGTTAGTGGAAAAACTAGCACGATGCATTATTCATATTCATGTTTTATTGGTCTGAACTTGATGTGATCGTGATAGGAATGAATTCATATAATTAATTGTAAAAGAGTTCTTACGTTCTTAGTTGATTATTGCTGGCTACCTACCTAACCTACTACCTACATATAGATTTTGTGAATGACTTGACGAAAGTCCTTGAATATTTCGTATTGAGGTTACCTCTACCCTATTCCCTGTCCCATTAAGTGAGAATTTCGTAAGCCAAGCCAAACACGAAAATTCCGCATAATAAAAAATAACTTACCTACCCACGCAAAAACATGGTACCTAACGCTAGCCAAAGTAGTGGTTGATAAATAAAAAATCCTCTACTGGCGTTGCCCCAAAAACAAGGGCGTAAAGTATGCACAGTGGGGGTTATCGAGCCAGTGCTGGGTGGCAGGGGGAGGGAATGACGTCACTACTTCGACCCGCCAGACTGCCGCCGAAACCGTCGTGCCAGTGTTGTTCAAGCCTTGATCAATCGCGGCCAGATAAAGCCTCCTTCCCGGGTTGAATGGGTTAATACCTTAGGCCTTAGTCTGTGAATGAAAAAGTTATCGCGTTGAGGCTTAATCACAATTCTAATTTTAAATTCGACACAGACTTTAATGGATTAGGATTCTTTTTCCAAAATATTAGCAAAAGTACTGGTCGGTTCGTCTTGTAGTTTGTATGTAAAATGTTTGTAAGTGTGAAGACGATTTTTTTGATTTATTTAAATATTTTTGGAAGCTTTGGCTAAGGTGAGCGTCGTCTGTAGTTTTTTTTTTTAATTTATGTGGTTTGATTTAGATGCTTTTAGTTCATTTAAATGCTATAGTTTGGTAGTTTCATCTCATTTGCTATTAGAGGTACCCACCACATCCATTTCTCAGTCCTTTTACCAAAATGTTTTTATTTATTTGATTTTGAACATATTTTTTTTGTAGATTTCTTATTCATTTATCATGAATTATTTCAACGTTAATTTCATAGACTGTTTTTTTCTGTTAAATTGTATTTATGTTAAACATTAAATTGGCTGAAACCGAAATTGTGATGACTATTGGTATATAAAAAATAAATCAGATTCAAAATTCCAAATTGCTCCAAATTTCTGAGATGATACTAACATAATACAAACCCACCCAAAATGATTATCGCATGAACTAATCGTTTTGTTTTTTAGATTATGTGCCGACATTACTTTGTGTACAGTCAGCGCCACAAGTCGAATTAATGCATTGACTTGGATTACATAATAACTCTATATAGTTAACTCATTTTTGTTTGACAAAAAAATAATATCAAATATTGCAACTGTCAACTGTCACTGTGTTAAAATACACCACAGGCACAGTGACTGATTTGAAGGAAAACAAAATTTTCAAATTTCGAATCATTTTAAAATGATATAGAACAATTTAATAAAGAGTTATTATTACATCTGTGGCGGTCTGTACTAGCTCCAAGCATGTCTGTCTGATTTTCGTCTGTTTGTGTCTCGCATTGCATGCAGTCGGCACCACTCACCACCGACCAATGACAAACTACAAGCCCCTGGTAAGACACCTGTATTTATTTTTATTTTCTCTAATCTATGTGCTTTTCACCTGTGTAATGTGTTGTATTGAGTATTTTATGTCGATAATCAAAAGGTCACTTACTAAGTGCCTGCCCCCACTGGCGGCACGGCACGCCAGGGGATCCTTCGGCATCACTACATGCAAGCGCATTCTGACGGCAACGATACCGCAGTATCCTTAGGCATGCCGCATCGTCCTTAAGCATCATCATTGAAATTTCAATTTTATCGTCATACTATTATGTTATACTTCTATTCGTTGCATAAAAATCCCTTGCCGTGCCGTGCCGCCAGTGGGTGCAGACCATAAAAGAGAAATGACCGAGTTTAGCTGTGGATATTAAAATACGTACCTCCAGTACAAAAAATTGGCCCAAGCCCATGCTTGAAATGATACCCACAATACTTGTATGAGACAAAAACCTAATTTAGTTTAAATAAAATATTGCGTGAATCTTATCGTTAATAATTTTATCAATTTTTTCATGTCAAAACATAAGTATTTTCATAAAAATTCGACTTTTGTTCCGGGTTATAATTAAGAAGTCAGACCCGACATAAAATTACATACTGAAACAAGTCAAATCTAGGTACATTAATCATGAACTCCGCCCAAAGACGGTCACATTAAATCTTCTAATAGCTTTCGTCGTATTCCAACCAAACCATGTCGTTAAAATACATTTAACCTTCAACTCTTCAGTTTAGCTGACACACTGGTACATGAATAGTAGCTCAATATAGTTTTAATATCCATAAAACTATTTTACTCTCACTTTCTCGTAGCAACAGTCAAGATGGATAGAATACAAGATGGATAGAATACAAGATGGATAGAATACAAAATGGATAGAATACAAGATGGATAGAATACAAAATGGATAGAATACAAAATGGATAGAATACAAGATGGATAGAATACAAGATGGATAGAATACAAGATGGATAGAATACAAGATGGATAGAATACAAAATGGATAGAATACAAAATGGATAGAATACAAGATGGATAGAATACAAGATGGATAGAATACAAGATGGATAGAATACAAGATGGATAGAATACAAAATGGATAGAATACAAGATGAGAATCAATCACACAATAAATACTTTAGAATAGAATAGAACACCTACTTTTTATTGTTTAGGTACACCATAAATATAAATTACAGATACCTATACGTGTAGAAATTTTACAGAAGGTGACACAATGGGCGGTTTTGTCGCTAAAATTGATCTTTACTCATACCTTTTGGTAACAGCTTAAAGTCTGACCTGAATATTAATAAAGGACGTCATAGTCTTCAAAGTGTGCCATGAGTATTACTTCTCCATTACAATCCATGGTAAAAACTGCATGATTGCTGCAAAGCGGTCCGCGCATGCGCGGGCCAGTCGAGGCGCGTGCCAAAATATTTGCACTACTTATGGATTGTTGGTTCAACTATAACGGACAGTTTTGTTTCAGTAAACTTTGTTTAAATGTTTTGTAAACCTGATATTTGTGGGAAGAAATAAGCTGTTCTATTCCGGGTGGGTTACCCAGTGTTCCAGTGGTAATCCAAGACACGATTTGGGTTACTATAGAAAATTTTCTGCGGAATCAGTCTATTGCAGGAAGTGATTGTAAATCTTTGCAACATATTTTTATGTAAAGCCAGATGCATATTCATTTTTTTTTTTTTTTTATCAAACAATAGTAGAATAAGCACAAAGGGGATAAAGCAGTGTCTTAATGTCGCGGGCGCTATTTTGAATTCTGAAAGCAACGAAGGATTCTAGGGCTCCCGAGCGCAACGAGGGAGCTCTGAGTTAGATCGTGAGCGAAGCGGGAAATTTAAGACTAGAATCCTATAAGACTAGATTCCATCGAGGGATTCAAGCTCGGCCAAGACGAAGACACCTTTATCCCGAGGAGAATATTCTACTTTTCGCACCTACTGCGAGGTACTTAATAAAAATCGTTGAGCTCCTTAAGTTTTGAGTTGAGCTGCACGATTACTGACAAATGCGTGCACTGACTGGACAGGTCCACTCATTCTGTGTGGTATTTTTTCCTCAAAATTACCATTTCAGACTCAAATCTACATGGTCTTCACATGATCTGACCAAGATTATGTCTGGACTTTAAAAGAGACTGTGACCTCTGAGTTTGTTTCGGCCTTTCTTCTCAGAGTAGTCAGATAGGAAACGCCGACCTCATCTAGTTTTAAAATATGATTGACGTGTAAAAGTGTTTGTACAAACCTACTTACAGAAATAAAATCATTTATCATTTATCAAAACCAATTCGATTATCGAATTAGTAGTTTAAGAAACTGATAAATAACCGGGGGATAACTAGTTATTTGTAGTTTCATACAATATTTACCCGACTACGTGATAGCAAAGACAGGGTTATGTTTTTAATGCGTACGTATATATGTATCTGGAATTCTTTATACCCTCGAAGCATCCTAACGGCCGGATGGATTTGAATACATGAGATGTCTAATCGACTCGTCTGGGTCGCACGTAGGTTAGAGGCTAGGTTTTGTTTTATAAAATCAAAATGGCGGATTTTAGACGTAAGTAAGAAAGGTATTGAAAAAAATATTGTACCATGACTATGTGGGGTATCAAAATAAAGGTCATGAAGAGACGATTGCAAAAATATAACACACTAAAAGTATTAAACTCATGCAATTTCATAAAAAACACAATAAATAATATCGTCAATAAGACATCAGCCCAAATCCAACTTTCGAACGCGGGGGTACAAGCCACAGCAACTGATCATTTTGTTCGTCGACGGCAACAAAACCTATGAAGTAAGAACTTTTTGGTCAAGCTGTATATTAATAGAAAAAAAGTTATTTTTTTCGTAAAAGTTTCCATTCGATTTTCTCAGTTGAGGTTCTAAATTCAAATCACATGAATGACCAGCGGGTCTTAATGAAATTCAGTACAATAGTAATGCCCGGCTCAAGCGATTTGCTATAGGTTGGATTTGCATGACAATAATTTGAGGTTAAAGAGAAAGAGGTGTGAAAAAAAAAATTGTTTTACTTTTCTGCAAGTTATTCTCATTCTATTGTTTATTTGTTTATTTATTCCATTTTATAAAGCGTTTTGAAGGAATATTATCCCGTCAGTAGGTTAGATGCAACCGTGCGATAGATGTCTGCTCGACTAGCTTCCTACCAGTTGAGATGAAACACACGTTCTGATTCTACTCACAACATAAAACAGCTTTACGACTGCGTACACTCACATTTCAGACTATGACTCAGCATGTCGAAGCTCATCGTGAAAAAATCTAAGCGATTTTAATCGTAAAATTTTATAGACCATACTACACTATTCTGAAAGTGTACCAAATTTATTTGATGTTAGTCTTAAAAGCACTTGTATTTTATTCTCTGGTTCTTTAGGTTCAACTGACTGATTTTTCAGACCTAAAACCAATCAATCTGCCAAACCAACAAGGTTGGGGTCGGCTTCCAGTCTAGCTTGATGCAGCTGAATACCGGTATTGTAGATGGAGCAAAACTCAAAATCATTTAGGACAAAAAGAAAAGTGAGTGTCGTGGAACACTCGGTTGGAACGAAGTTCGTTTCGTAGTATATTTAGAACATCCATAGAACAAATTTGATTATCATAAAAAGGGTTATATTGAGTCAACCTTAAAAGATAGGCATATGCTGTCGGGGACTTTTTTTTTGAACTTTTAGAGGGGAACAATTCCGTTATACATGATTTTTACGTAACTTGAACCGTTTACGCAGCGCACGCAACAGAAGCTTTCAAAAGGAATATTTTTCCCGTTTTTGCAACATTTTCATTTATGCTCCGCTCCTATTGGTCGTAGCGTGATGTCATATAGCCTAAAGCCTTCCCCAATAAATGGACTATCCAACACAAAAAGATTTTTTCAATTCCAACCAGTAGTTCCTAAGATTAGCGCGTGCAACCAAACAAACAAATAAAGAAAGGGTCGTCACGGAAACTCGTGACGGAAAATTCTTACACTTTTTTTGCTTAGCCTCCACCCGCCAAGTCAGTACTGTGCGATAAGGAACTTCGTTCCAAAAATATTAGCCCAAACTTTGCAAATGGACTTCATGAATTACTGTCTCCGCTTCGTTCGTTCATTGTCTGTGCTTAAGCCTCATTTCAAGAGGACGGGGTACTGAGGCTATAGGCGTTAACAAGCAAGCTTAGGTGCAGCAAAATTTAAATAAACGTTGATGGCTGTCGATACGACAAATATTACTAAACATGACTAAGTATAAAATTAGCCTATAAACGTCAAACAGCAATTGAGGTATGCAATAAACATAAATTGACTATTAGTTAAAATGTTGCACTGTCATAAAATAGTGGAACCGTTCCAAAAATGTGTAGAAACGGAACCTTGAACTCTTTGACACCAAACTATGTAGTGACGAGATGTGCAGCATATATGAGGGATGTAAATTTAAATCCTGCATTGAATAATGAATTAGTAGCTATTGCGGGGACCTTATTCTCATGATAATCTAACCTACGTATCGACTCTTTTATACTGCAATATATGCCCGATTTTTGTTAATAAGCGAAGTCAGCGTCTCTTAGGTACTTCCACACACATAATACGATTTTTGAAAACATTTTTTTATAGTATGGAACCGTGTTGTCATGCCACTTTTAGAGCTTCCTCCCATAGGCTCTTCAATTAGTTTTATAATTTGGAAACTTCGAAGTTTAACTTAAAAAAAATCTCGAATGTAACCCTTACATATTTTCGAAGTATATGTTTCTATGTCCCACCTTATATGCCCAAGTCAAGGTTGCTAACTATGTCTATTCTATTTTCCAGGGCTCAGCAGATTCAAACTATTCCCAGCCATCATCGGAACTGTCGCTTGACGAAGACAAGGAGGCGCTGCGCCGCGAGAAGGAAGCGCAGGCTATCAAACAGCTGGATAAGGCACGCGTGAGTTGATAAGAATCAAATTTCTAAGAGTGGAGGTAGATACAGTAGACTAGATACGAAGAGATAAGGAAGCGCAGGTTATCAAACAGCAGGACAAGGCACGGGTCAGTAGACCAGCATCAGTACTTTTAGAGTGGAGGTAGATACAGTAGACTAGATACGAAAAGATACGGAAGCGCAGGCTGTCAAACATCTGGACAAGGCACGGGTAAGTTGACTAGGATCAAATTTCTAAGAGTGGAGGTAGATACAGTAGACTAGATACGAAAAGATACGGAAGCGCAGGCTATCAAACATCTGGACAAGGCACGGGTGAGTTGACTAGAATAATTTTTTTTAAGTGGAGGTACATACAGTAGACTAGATACGAAGAAAAGGAAGCGCAAGCTATCAAACAGGTGGACAATGTACGAGTGAGTTGGCAAACCCTTCTATTAGATGCAGTAGATCAACTACAAGAAACTAAATACTCCAGAATTCGGTTCAAGCTTAAAATTCAAGGGCTCCTCCTTCATCGTAGCATGATGACAATCTAAACTTAGTGAGCCCAGAACTTTGAGAGTGCTCATGAGTTCCTGTAACGTGCAAGCAACACCCGCAATATCTTGCGGGTGTGGCTTGCACAAAAAAATTGCATGGAAAAAAGTTTCCTGCTTGTTTAATTAAGCCTTTAATTTTTTTTTCATGCAATTTTGTTTAATATTTATTATTCTTAATATTGAGAAACTCACATTCCATGCTTCGTAACTTAATATCATCCAAACATCTTAAATTGGAATTACACTGCTACCAAACACACTGAAAGGGTCAAGGTCAGTTAAGACTTTAATTATGTTAGATTATTTTATACTCTGTCTTTCACTGCAGCGAACATCTTCTGTTAAAGCACAAGAATAATACTAAACCTGTTACCCTGTGTTGCAGGAAAAGCCAGTGGCGTTCGCGGTGCGTACCAATGTGTCGTACGATGGCACCGTGGACGACGACTCGCCGGTGCACGGCAGCGCTATCTCCTTCGAGGTGCGCGATTTTCTCCACATCAAGGTAAACCACTGCAACATTTTACTTAATCAGCTCCTTAGTTATTTAGCATAATCAGCCTATAATGTTCCCACAGCTGGGACACAGGCCTCGTCTCTGTAAGAGGGAGTGGGCCATCACCACGCGGGCCCAGTGTGGTTTGGCGGATTCCCAGTGTGGTTGTTTAGGAAAACATAATGAGGAAAAAGCATATCCTAGAACCAAAAATTCGAAGACATGTGACATCCTTATTAATTTAATTTAAAACCGAAACTCAGCCCCTTTGGATGGTTTCTCCTGCTTAAGGGATAGAGTAAACGGTATTAACTATTCCCATCGGGGGTACCGCCAATAGGCACCATGGTTTGTCTAGGCTACCTAATACAACATGACTTAAAATTCCATCAGCTGGTGAAATAACATGATGGTGTCTTCAAATTAATATCTGACTTGGATGAGTCCTTAATACCTAAAATCGAAGATTCTTCGCTAGAAGCGACAGGTGCACGCATTAGGGTCTGCTACTTACCCATGGCCTCATCCCACTTATCGCAGCGTACGCCCGTGACCACGAGCTACACGCTCAAGCGAAAACAAATGAAAGATGTTGTTTAAAGCATGCCATGAATTACCGCAACGCGACTTGCAGAGTGACGGACGGAAACAGGTGATGCGCCTGCGTGTTGCTTGACGCAGGGTGCATGGCTCGAGCACGTGAACCTAAGGTATAATACTAAGGATGGTCGTAATTAACACACCCGTATAAACGTTCCAGGAGAAGTACGACAACAACTGGTGGATCGGGCGGCTCGTGAAGGAGGGCAGCGACGTGGGCTTCATCCCGTCGCCCGTGAAGCTGGAGGCGGTGCGCTCGGGCATGACGGCGCGGCGCTACCCGCGGCCCCCCTCGGCCGCGCCGCACGGCCCGCACCCGCCCCTCTCCAGAGGTAGCACCCCTCCCACGCCCGGTACGTCATGCATACCTCATGCGCAGTGCACGCCAACGTGGTCCACTACGAGATACGAGAGACGCGGCTATCGATTTATTTGGTGTCTGATGTATACAATTTGTTGTTCAGTTTTACTGATGATGGCATTCAACAGCTAAATGCTGTTATACTCTACGGCCGCGTCCAAACCGAAAGCGACCGTCGCCCGAGTACGCGATCGTTTGAATCAATTTTAACCTACAAACGCTACTTGATTGATTGCGCGAGTACGTCATATTTATATAAAAGAGCGCGGCGAACGCTTTCGGTCTTTTTTCACGATTTAAGTTTTTTACAATTCTTAATTAACCTATATTTTAAAACCAAAAAGACAATCTAGATACCCTGCCTCTTTCGGAGTAAAATGGTTACGTTTCTGAGAATCAAATAAATATTTCAGACGCCATCATTCGATTGTGTAGTCGATTTTAAATCGATAGTCGCGGATTTGTGATGATGCTGCTACAGTGAAAATTAAAGCAATTGGTTTTGATTTTCATTGTTCAATGAAAATATCCCAATTATTTTTAGAACTAGAAATGAATGCGCAGAAATTAAAATAATTAAGTAAAATAGGATCAAAACGATTAATTGGGATATTAGAAGCAAGAGTGACCACCTGCCTAAAGCTTTATCATGCACTGGATAAAAAGACATACACAATTTTTTTATAATTTGTTAAATATGAGTTTATTGTCGATAGCGAGCACATAGACTCTATATCCTTGTTAGTCGTATGGGCAATAGGTAACTTACAAGACTTTTATTATTTTATTTGCAAGTTTCCTGTTTTTAAGGCAAGCAGAGAACGATTCAGTCTAAGACAAAATCAATAGTTTTTCCAGATCGACGTCAAAAGGTTTCCACAATAGGTTTCTCTTGTCCTATGTTCTAAAAATAGTTTATTTATTATTGTGAATTCCAAGTTTAGCTTGAAGTGGGACCTACTAATTGCTAGCACTTAGTTTTAGTTGGTAGCTGCAGCTGAAACAATTATGATAGTTTAGTACTTATTATTATTATTAATTTAGTAATTATTGTATGTATGTCGTTTTATCTAATGCCTGTAACGTACAACGCAGTTGTTTGTCTCTCTCTTTTTACATCGTCTTGCTCTTTCTAACACTCTGGACTCGCTACGTACGCCTTTAACAAAATTTCTTCTAAATTAACAAAATTATTAATTTTAAAAAGCAAGACGGTTCTAATATTGTAGTTCGTGATTCAGTGTTACAATTGGCATCTTACAATTTTGTAAATATTATACCTACTAAACAAAATTTAACTTAAATGCACCTCGGCGCGGTGTATATTTTTCTTACTTATTTTTATTTATACCTATATTATTTTTATTATTTTCTTTTTAAATTATTGAACTCTAAACAAGTGTCAGTTTTAACTTTAATTTATGTAGACTAGCATTCTTCAAAATTATTATCTTCTTGCACTAAATTCGATTTCTAGCAATAAAATTGTTACTCTCGCCACAACCAAAAATTTTATATTACTATACTATATTAATATGGTATGTATAACTGCTTTGTACTAGCCATTCATGATCACTCATTAATTCGGTGGAATTTGCTGGAATTTCCTGGTCTATAGAGATGTACCGATTATTGACTAAAATCTATTATCAATCGATCATAGACTATTCCCTATTTTATTTTAATCAGTAGTTAGTCAATTCGTTCGCCAAAAAAAAACAAAGCAAGTATATTACCTGTATTTATATTTAATAAGTTTAAAAAAAATGTATTTACTTATTTCTGTATTTAAAAATGGTACTATGGTTAACGATCGAATCGACTAATCTGTTGACGTATAAAGTTCTCAAGTGGCTAATCGAGCATAAATGGAATAATTCGAATAGTCGGCCAGCACAATAGTCGATACATCGAATAATGTATACGTAGCACTCACGTTTGCCACATTTTCAGATGTGCCATCGTTCGATCGAGGTAAGCTCACGCACTCATCGCCCGACACCAGGAAATGTCGTAAATTTTCACCTTTTATTTATTACTAGATGTTACCCGTGGATTCGTTCGCATAAATGTTTTATTAGTTTTGAGAGACCCCCGATTTAAATAAAGATAATGGTTGTTTTTACCTTTTATTAAATACTTTTACCCCAACTTATAGATACAAATTTTTTAAATAATAGGTATCGAAATAAACAAACGGACTAAACCGACTGACTAATAATCTACTATTTTGAGAAATAATATTAAAAATGTTATATAATTAAATACTGCTTAATATTTCGCTACAATAGCTCCAATATTTATGCTGTAAAATCCCCAATATTTATCTTAAAATTAATAATATCTAAGTAGATACTTTTGCTCGAGACTGTACACCGTTGCCATCCCACACTTTCCATTGTTGCATGACTCCTCTATTATTAATTTATCTATTTTTAATTACTCTTTAATATTTTCTTTAATATCTCTTGGTGTTTTACAGGAACGTTTTAGCTATCTTATATTTTATTTATTTTTCTGGTATGGTAATATTTTTGGGCAGAATGGTTATATTCTCACTTGAGATTATGCTTTTGAATGTTGTCCAAGGGTCTTGAGGTTATGTGTAATTTATATTTTTCTGTGTGAAATATACACAGTAGAGGAAAATATTTTGACTAAACTGACTATCCTGTGTCCTGACTAATATATGGCACTGACTAAAAATATGGACTAACTTAAATTAGTCAGTCTAAAAAATTGCTACAACTATTGGGCATAATATTTTAATCACCGTGCACAGTTGGGATTGGCGATTGAAATGTGATGACGTCTGATAACGATTGATGAAGTCAACAATTGCTGATAACTATCTTCTAACAAGCACAGAAAGAGGATTTGCTTTTCGAGGGATTTCAACAAAGATGTTTCTATTAAAATTATGTTTTGTTACTTATGACTTATTCTTCTTATTATTATTATTATTATTGAGTTTTTCCTCTACTCTGTAAACTGGGATGTCTTCAAAAAGTCTTGATGTTGTCTATGTGTACCGTAGCAGATATTTATCAAAGTTTGTGTTTTGTACCTTGAATGAAATTTAATTTGCTCTTATTATTGCTCAAGTCCCAAAAATATAGATATTTTTGTAAAAAAGAGAGCATGTTAGCTTTAAATATTTGAGGGCTACAAATGATAAATGTAAGTATCTTGATGTTTTCTTTTACTTTGCACCAGTAGCATAATAATATACTGGTTGGAATGCATGAATGCTGATGCGCTGCATCAAATAAATTCCAGATCTAAGGGAAAACTATGATTATTAGGAAATTATACTAGGACGAACAATCCTAACAATACGATAGGGTGTACAAAAAACGTAGGCCACTTACAGCAAAGCGTGACACCAACTTTCTAGTATATCCTATCTGCCAGGCGAGGAGTCGGACGGCGCGGGGCGGGGCCGCGGCGCGGGCGGCAAGGAGAAGCGCAAGCCGTTCTTCAAGAAGGCGGAGGCCAGCACGCCGTACGACGTGGTGCCGTCCATGCGGCCCGTCGTCATCGTGGGGCCCAGCCTCAAGGGGTACGAGGTCACCGACATGATGCAGAAGGCTTTGTTTGATTTTCTCAAAAGACGCTTTGAAGGCAGGTGAGGGTGGTATCTTAGCAGCTATTCGAGTTTTGAAAGCTCTTTTTGTATCGTGTATTGATCTTAATATGAAGCGTCAAGAGTCCTTTATTGAACTGCAAAATTTGGCCCGTTGGGGAATTAATTGGCATGATTAAACTAATTTTGAAAAATGTTTTATTACTGACTATAATAATGGTCTACCTGTCAAAACAGTCTCTAAAGTGTATATTAACCGTCTAACAATTGGTAAAAAAAAAACTCATCTTATTTTGAAAATAAATTGGCTTTTACTTCTAACTTACTTTCAACCCGTTTATCAAAGGCCACCAAAAGTGCCTAAAAAAGCCAAGTAACCCTTTATTTCAGAAACCGGCTCCGACCTAAAGCTAACCTCACTAACAACTAACAGTTTACCAAACGGGACTAACATTGCAGGATAATAATAACCCGCGTGATGGCCGACATATCTCTCGCGAAACGCTCTCTCCTCAACAACCCATCGAAACGTGCCATCATGGAGCGTTCCAACTCGCGGTCCACTTGCCTCGCTGAAGTGCAGGTATGACGTGTTGCAGGATCATCATCACGAGGGTCCAGTCCGATATATCGTTAGCCAAACGAACGCAAAACGCGCCTAAGAAACCGTTCGTAGAGAGGGCCGGTAACAGGACCAACTGTTTAGTCGATGTCCAGGTGCGATTTAATTAGTAGGTCTTAGCTGTGGTGTTGTTGTTTGCGGCACGTGACATGTCGTGGGCGTGTTTGGAATGAGTGGATCTAGATCTGCGACCTCGCAGGTATAGGAATTTTACTTTAGGGTCATCACGTAAGAATGTTTTCAGCACCTAGAATTTTAGCGGACCTGCGCGAGATTGTTAGGAACCTAGAAACAGGCGATGTTGTAGTTACACAGTCAAAATTCCAAAATTATTTTAGAAGCCAACTATCTCAAACACACACAGTTTGAGTCCTTTGTCGGTCTTCCAGGCGATTACTTTTCGCCAACAGTTCTGGTTGGGACCAAAGACACCTCTGATCAAAGTCCTGCAAAACGAACAATAGTGTTTTTGATCGATAGTCTAGTAATTTCATATTTTTATCGCCAGTTAGTATAGTGCGTTAAAATCTTGCTTTTTTTCATGCTACACAAAATTAAGCTTTAATAAAAATTTCCTTCCATTTCTTTAGATTTAGTCACACTTAGAGTTTAGTCAATTTTTAGTACTACGCTCGCTCGATCCAAACATGCTCATATTATGGTATTTATAACATAATGGTTAACTAGTTACTAACATACCACGATATCCTTTCCGAAATTTCCTTTACAATAGGTATTTAAATTGCTGAACCAAGTAGTCAAAAATCCTGGGTATTTGTATAAATTCGTACAAAATAGTAGTCCGTCAGTAGAAGGGCCTGAGACAATATAGTCTAAAATTATTTATTTTATTGTCCTCATAATGCTTTAGGGTCTCATATTGTAGTTTTTCCTTTAAATCCAATATATCCTGAGAATAATACACAAAAAACTAACACATATTTTTGATTTATTCCACCAAATTACTGTATGAGTAGTTTTTTTTTTTTCAACACAAGTCTCATTCAAAATAAAACACATTAACAAATAATATTTTTAATATATCATACCTAAATATAATAATAAATAATTATTAGTACCTAACCTACTCATTTTTACCTACTGTGTCGTAGAAAATAACACAAGTAGTGCTGACACATTCTGTATTTTTTGTTTACCTTCGATAGAATAAGGTAAAAAGTTGATCGAAAACCTCCACCAAAGCCTTTTAACCCCTCTCCTAATAATATAAGATAATATAATAACGTTAGTAAGTATTTTGTGAAGAGTGAATTTGCATGAATGGTTGAGATACAGTTGCTGAAAATTTATTAATTTGCATTGCCTTACCTCTACGCTTTGACGGGTATTCGGCCTAATCGAGGAATTATCAATAATTATAATTTATATGGGAACGGAGCACGAAATCGTAGATTTAAATGGTCAAAGTGTGGACGTACAACCACGAGCAAAAATATATTAGCTTCATAAATATCTGACTGTCGATATAGCGACAATGATATAATTATACTTACCCTTTGTTATAATTTCTTTAAACGAAATAATAATAAAAACCTACTATTATTTCTCGTAGTTAAGGTAATTGTATTATTATATAAAAACTATCGCTGGTCAGATAATTAGTGCTCGTGACTGTTAGCTGAATATTCGTATAACATTATAATTAAACTCATTAAAAAAGGTCATATTATTATGTTTCTTTATTGTTTAGCATAATAATATTATGTTAGTTTTAAAAACTACAAGATCGTATTTTAGTTGATTTTAGTGTTATTTTTTTATTTCCATTAATTGTAGTTTGATGATAGCGTTTTAGAGCAAACGTGAAACCGACGACCACATAACCTCTAAAATTGTTTTTTAATGAATGTCTTGTTCTCGTTGTACCTAAATAGAAACATAAATAAATATGTAGGTATACGTAGTAATATACACTTAATTAAAAATAACCGTGCTTTTTTTGTTTTTTTTTTTTTGTTTTTAGTTTATGTTAGGAGATACTTAGGTAGGTATATTTATTCGTCCTGAAAGTTTGATAAATTTTGCTTTGCGATATGGTCGCTACTAACATATGGTTAATGTATTTATTGGCTATTTGTAAAACCACATTGCGCTTATTTGTACACCATCTTGGTCCAAGTCAAGATGCTGTTAAGACACCTATGCAAGCACGTCAAACACGTTTCTGTTTTAAATCAAGAGTCGCTCTTGTATCATCACAATTTTTGGTCTTCACACAAAACGTGCCTTCATAGATGTGCCCAGCGTTTTACAAATCTTATCTGCTTCATTAACACCATTAATTCCATCACAATCAGAATGAAATCGAGAGGATATTCGACCTGGCTCGCACCTTGCAGCTGGTGGTGTTGGACTGTGACACCATCAACCACCCCTCGCAGCTGGCGAAGACCTCGCTGGCTCCCACCATCGTGTACCTGAAGATCTCCAGTCCCAAGGTGGTATTACAAGTGCCTTTCTAACATTTCAGTTATAATATACCAAATATGAATGATCCCATTGAAAGACCTAGGTTTATGTAAGACGGCTGATGCGTTAGTGAACGTAGTATGATTGAGAAAGCTAGCAAAATCTTAGACATCATTTAGGATACCTAAGCCCGAAGACAGTAAATTCAAACCGACGGGGCGTGCAGCGTTTCAAAGCACTGCTCATAATTTGGTATAAGAGGATGCTCACGCTCCGTCACTGCCAATGGTTGGAGCCTTACTTCTACCCAAATAACACAAAGGTGATGGGGATAGGTAGTTAAAAATGTAATTATTAAGGGACAGAGAAAAGTCCATATAAAGCTTATAGACAGTCATTATCATAACCAGTTTTAAATCATGATTCATGAGTAAACCTGGGCTCGCATAAAGTAGTAAGTCAAGTTTTTGATTAAAGAATCGCTGTTGTATCTGCAGTTAGATTTGATGTTTTGGATGTTAGTTAACTACATGTTGTACATCTATCCACCTCTTCTTCCGCCTGGTGTTAGCCGTCACTACGATTCCTCGCAGCACTAGCTACAATCTTGCTTGTTTTGTCTCGTAGGTGCTACAGCGCCTGGTTAAGTCCCGCGGGAAAGGTCAGGCCAAGAACCTGTCAGTTCAGTTGGTGGCTGCAGAGAAGCTGTCGCAGTGTCCCACAGACATGTTCGATGTGATCCTCGATGAGAACCAGCTGGAGGACGCTTGTGAACATATTGCTGAATATTTAGAGGTCAGTTTACACGCCATTTTTTGAATCGCAATTTTACCTTGGTTGTGTTTGCGGACGGTTCCTGTTGGTATATATAAATTTTAATATAAAAAATGCCATATAAATATAGCAGAGGACTGCAGATAAGAAGATGCCATGTTCGAAACCTGACAGGATCGGCATTGTTAAGTAAGGTTTGGTTAACGGGATAGTAAAGAAAATACATGTTACTATAAAACTACTTAATTTATTTAAAGATTAAAGTGTATCTGGGCTTTCATATAGTACAGCTTTTGCAAATTTACTTTCATGTTTTGCAAAGCCAAATCAATTATTTCAAATAGGCACATAACAGGCACAGAACAGGCACATTTGAACGTCAAAATTTACAAGAAAATAGAATTGATTTTAGTTGTCCCTTCCAGAATGTAGTTTCGTATAAAGAATGGGCAAGAAACTCCAGCGTTACTCATTTAAAATGTTTTACAATATTTTTTATACATTAATTATATCATTATATGTGAAGACGATGCAACTAGAATAAAATAACTACACCACAATAGATAAAAAGAATTAAAACTGAAGAAATGACAGGTAAATTAATTATGTGATAGATACATTGTGCTCACAAACATTGTAAAAGTATAAGAATTTCCTAAAATGTTAAAAAGTAATAAATCAGTGTGTGAGTTAAAGTAATCACAGAATGTAAATCAATGTCACAAAAAATAATAAAATAAAGGTACAATTAAATTAGCAACCAGTTTGGTTTTGTCTAGAATCTAGATTGTTCTATGGAGCAGGACCAGCATGTTTCCAAGCATTCTTATCTTGGATATAATCCTCTAATTTGTAATTTTTGATTACAAAGTGTACTTTTAATATGAATTAAAAAAAAATCTTTAATTTTATTGCAATATATCACAAGGTATTTTGTGGCAAATACACATCTACTACCTGTGGGGTAGAGCCATAAGTTATTAAAATATTCTTTTATAACAATACATTCTGTAAAAGCACATCACTTCTGCATTCCGTAAAAATCTGTCCGGTCTGTTCTGTAAAAACATCTCCGTGAAAACTTAGCTGGAGTGAGCTATATTTCCACCCGATGCTAGGGTTACACTACTGACTACCCACTTAAAGCTCACTCATACCTCCATAGAAAAGGGAGGATCCTCCGACCAGACGGTGTCGTGTCTGACATTTGATGTCGGAACGTGGTATATATGCTAGTTGCACGGTAAACTCTGCTTGCGCGATGCAGGATTTTGCGTGACGTCAGTGTGCCACGTAGCTCGCATGTGGCGTTGTAGTTGCCGTTACAAGCTCAACAAGCTCAATTCTCCTAAGTTTTCACGGTGAGATTTATACATAATAAATTGGCAGATTTTTATACATAGAACCACACTCCAGTGTAGCTAAACCGTTACATTGTGTCGCAGGCGTACTGGCGCGCGACGCACCCGCCCGTGCCCGAGGAGGCGGCGCCCACCAGGCCCATGCAGCGCACGCACAACGCGCACGCGCAGCCCGGTGAGCACGCACACACGCACACACACGCATACAAACACTACATTGTTGTTCTAACGTAACACTACAAGTCTGCTAATAGTATAGGATCCGAAGTAAAATCGACCTTCACCCATCTGTTTACCGGATGAAAATTACTTAATATCACACACACACACCTTCTGTTTATATCTGGCAACCACTGGTGTTACCGAATAGGGCCCAGGAAAAGGTAGGCAACCTGTTACATGTTCTGTATGCTTCATATTTTAAATTGGAATCTAATTCGTTTGGTAAACAAGTCAAGGCACTTAATTATATCTATGAACATATTTAATTAGGTAATTCTTTTGCAATATATTTGCAACACATTTTATTTGTTAAAAAATCATTTTCATCTGGTAAACAGATGGGTGAAGTTCGATCTTACTTCGGATATTAGACTTCAAGGGTTTTACAATACCAACTTGTCTACGTCGATCAACGTTTTCATTCGGCGTAAATTATTTGATCTTTGATAGCAAGATTCATAGAGCGCACTTTACTTTGCAAAATAAAGTGCATTCTATGAATCTTGCCCTTAGTAAAAGCGACCGACGGGAGACGAAGCGTTCAATGTTGGTCGAGCTGGTGTGGTACAATCCTTAGGCACCACACACTCCTCACCACATCTACATTATGTAGGTACCGTCCTTTGAGTAATATTAGTTGGGTTCAATACTCAAGTATTATCTTACAAATAAAATCACAATAAAATTTTGAAAATAAAATAAAAATAGCAGTATATACATATCACACTGCCTCATATATATTATGAAGCAACGTATTGTCTTTATGCTGCAACTTTAATTTTTTTTTATACAGGGTGACTTGTAATTTGCCGTATCCCTTCGAGGTCGTGATAGTGTACCCATTTGCAACAATTAAGCACCCCGTATATCCTAGGCGAAAATTCATGGAATTCAAGAAAACTCAAACTTCAAGTATTTTTGAAAATTTCCCAGAATTCGTCACTAAATATCACTTTTCTCTAAACTTTCAAATTTCAAATATATTATTATTATTATAATAAGTTTATTAATTAAATTTTTAGATAGCTGGTGTCGAAGTTCATGTAAGTACGTAGATGATTTATGAACATGGTTAGTAAACTTCTTCCTTCAACATTTAACTGTTTGATGTTTTAAAAAAATTGGTTACATCGAAAGATGTGTTAAAGTATTAGGTACCCAATGGAATAGCAATGAAGGAACTACCAATTTGAAAGTTTAGAAAAAAGTGATATTTAGTAACGAGATCTGGGAAATTTTCAAAAATACATAAAAGTTGTGTTTTCTTAAATCCCATCAATTTTGCCCTAGGCTTTATGGGGTGCTTCATTGTTACAAATGGGTCACACTATCCTCCCCTAGGTCCTTGAAAGAATACGTCAAATTACATGTTACCCTGTATACAAACACTTGGTATATAAAGCGTTTGTTATATTTTCTTAGCATTTATATTCAGCCAAATACTATTTTATCGTTAAACTTTTGGATCGCCCGAACATCGCGAGACAAATAGTGCAGACTGCAACTTTAGCATTAATTATTATTCGATGTTATAACAATATTAAATATTGCTTGAATCATGGACGAACAAAAAAAGTCGGACGGAACTCCGTTAATACAAAACTGAGTCCCGTTTATGTGTGAGTGTTGCCGTTTGCACGCGGAATGGCCAACCGTCAGCCGACTAATGTGTGAATATGTGCGTACAGCGGCCTGTACGTACAGCGAGCCGGCCGACTTGAGTGACACAGTTTTTTGTTAACGGTATCTGTCCGACATTTTTTGTTCGTCTATGGCTTGAATACAGGTATTCTTTATTTTACACACGCAATACAAATTTTTGCACATAAGATTACTCATCTGTCTACCTAAGTAGGTAAGAGATATCCTATCAAAATTACTATTTTTTACCTAACTTAGTGGCGGGCAAGTAACCGAATATACAGGGTGTTTTTCAAATGGGAAAATTCCACTTCAAAAGCTCATACTGTAAATCAATCATGTCTTGTGCCAAGTCAAGTCTTTTCTTCTTTATACTCAGCTTACATACACATCTATCTCTAACAAATATTGCTGTAAAACTATTGTATAATTATGTATGTAACCGTGTACTGCGATATTTTGAACCCCCTGCTAACACTGGAGGGCATCGTGAGAGATCCGACTCGTATAGCTACGAGAGGGAAAGAGGTAACTAACAATAATATGTATGTATGTATGTAGGTATATTGGACAGGAACTAGGTGTGTTTGAACCCAAAAGACGTTCGTCCACGACCAATTTCAAATATTTTCCTCTTAAAGAAATGAACATTGTAAACGTTGATAAAAAATTTAATTGGTGTATTATTGTCAATAATTAAAATATTGTAAAATAAGCAACATATTGTTTAAACGCCTGGATTCAAAATACACCTTGTATAAGTCAAAAAAAATACTTTAAAAATAGCGCTCTCTTTGTACTTTTTGTTACAATCAACATGGTTTAGAAAAAAAACCTATGCTATGTGTTATTTTTTTTAATGTCATATTCATTACATACATATTTCATTTTAATCTATTTTCAATGTCTACTAATATCTAAGGTATAGTCACGGACTAGACTCCCAAATAAACTTAAATTAAAAGAGGGAGCTTCCCTTTAGAAAATGTTACAAGGTGAAAATATTCCGTAACTGTACTTCATAGTATAAATTAACGCCGTTGGCACACCACCGCTGCGGTCCACAGTATCATTGCGGCAGGACTGTGGCAGCGATAAGCGGTGGTGTGCAAACAACGTCAGACATAAATGTTGTAGTAGATGTTGTCCCTCCCCGCCAGAGGACGCCACTCGACTGACCCTCCTGTTCATTTCAGTACAAGCGTCGGGGCAGGCCCACTAACAACCGAGCCGAAGACTAAATTCCAGGTGTTTATTGTCAGACGCACCGGCCCCCGTCCAGGTTGCAAACAATTTCTAGCGGCCCCCACCCTTCTAACTGCTTGATCGCTTCAGGGTGACGCTTCACTAACCCTTCAGAATCCGACAGCTGGACAACGCTGCTGAATTCCGCCAGCTAACATGTAACAGCAGTTCAGAATGACGCTAACTGTGATGCGTTTTAATAAGTTTTGGGTCTTGGTGCGTTGGAAGTTAAAATTTAAGGCGTTTGCTGAAAAATCTCTGGTTGATATCCAAAAAGTCACTGAGCTGTTTGTCGTCTTGAGATTCAGAAACAACGTTAAGTTAGATAATTTTAAATAAATAGATATTTGGGCCTTTTTACACTGACGGTGCTTCCGACTTGAGCAGATCCTATATACTACCGTCTCGTGTGTCCCTGGTTACATGGCCATCTCATATACCTTCTGTCCTCTCATCACAACCTGTTTCGCCGTAACAAGTCGTTTCAATCGTCCAGTCAAGCACGAAGCAGAACATCTTCCATCAAGCAGGAGACTTTCTTAAAGGCATAAAGCTATCAGGCTTATAGTCTGCAGCATCTCAAATGCACTGTTCCGCAGCGACGCCGGTGCCGGCCGCGGCGCAGGTAGTGATCCCGGTCCCGGGCAAAGTGCGCACTCCCGGGGGGACCATCATGTAACGTGTTGAGTCTAGTGTCGCAGCCGTAAGTGTGGGTGCCCCCCTCCCCGCCGGCAGACGGTCCCGCTCCTCTCGTCCCGTGTGATGTGTGTGCTCTTTGGTCCTTGAAACCCTGGTCGATGCAAAGGCTGGATGGATTTCCTGGGCCGTGAACGTCCTGATTATTTTTGAGTTTGTTGTGTTCGAGTGCGTGTTAGTTTTCAACGGTTTTATTTTATTTTTATTTCATAATAGTATCGCAAAATTATTTAACGAGCGTATTGTACGGTTGACAGGCGGCAGGTCTCGCGCGGCGCGGCCGGAGCGCCTGGAGGAGGAGTACTACCCGCGTGGTAGCGAGCGGTACGAGCGCGGCTACCCGCGCGAGTACCACGACTACGGGCCGGAGTACACGCGCGAGCGAGCGCACGCCGCGCACGCGCCGCCGCCGCACGACGCGTACGGCCACGATTACACGCGCGACGCATACGCGCGTGACGAGTATGGCCGCGAATACGCGCGTGACGAGCGGGAGCGGCGCCGCGACCGCGACCCGCCCGATGACTACGGGCCTTCGCGTCGCGCGCTTAACGCTGTCTAACCGCACCGCACTGACCTTGTGCGCGCCGCGTCGTGCACGGTGCGAATGGCGCGCCGCGCCGCGTCCCGCCGCTTGCTAAGTGTGCCACGCCGAGTGGTCGCCTCGTGCTAGGCGTGCCACGTTGCGTGGCACCGCGTGCTTGGCGTGCCACGTTACGTGGCACCGCGTGCTTGGTGTGCCACGTTGCGTGGCATCGCGTGCTTGGTGTGCCACGTTGCGTGGCACCGCGTGCTTAGCGTACCACATTGCGTGGCACCGCGTGCTTGGCGTGTCACGCTGCGTGGCACCGCGTGCTTTGGGTGCCACGCCGCATGGCGCCGCACCGTGCCGTACGCGAGCCGCGTCCCGCTGCGCCGTCGCTACTCGCGGCGATTGTATAAATTTTACATACTGAACGAAGGAGGAGCTAAGTTTAGTACCGTTAGATATTATCCGTTTCCCATTTTTTGAACATACTCTGTAATTATATTGCATCGTCTGTACTTCATTGTTGCAATCATTTGTAAATAAAATACTTTATATCGATGACCGACGTTTCACTGGTTTCTCTGATGAAAGTCCGTAGATACCCCCACATAAGAAACGTATGTTTGAAATCGACAAGGACATAAAAAGATCATCGCTCAATGTTAGTTAGATACATTATACCTACATATCCAGCTAAGCTTTAGGGAACCTTCTTGTTATTTATTTATTTTACTTTAATTAGAATGGGTCATAACCAAATTTTATTACAATAATAAAAAATACAGTTATGTTAAATACAGCGTCATCCAGGTTACACCTTAGAACTGCGTTGAATTTGATCACAGCGCCATCTGTGTCACACCTTTGAACTACGAAGGCGTTTAATATAGCGCCATCTGTATTGAACTACGATGACTGCTTTTACAACTTGAGATCAGCGCAATCTATGGAATATTTACTAAACTACCAGTCTATATAACTCAGTACGGTCTGTACGTAGGTACCGACTGTACCTACTGTGTTATTCTGTGTGTGTACTTTGTTTTGGGGCTTTATGTTCAAGTGTAGTAATAGGCGAGTCTATTACACTAACCGGGCATAAAGCTAGGCTCCAAACAGCTGCTGAGCAATTCCTAATGAAAAAACCCAATAACACTGCCCGGCCTTGTGATGGAACCTAGCCTCATGTTAAGCAGTCAAGGCAGCCAAATTTAATTAATTAATTTAATTTTAATTTCTAAACTCCAGTAAAAGATACAACAAGATTGTCCGTCAACCGAAAACACGACTAGCCATAATGTTTAAATTTATAACAATAATGCAATGAGGATAATATAAAAATCAACGGTCCGAAATTTAAATATCTCTAATCATTTTTATTTTTTTAAACAAAATGTTACCAACTGAATAAATTAATTAGGATATTATCTTTTCTTTTTTTTTATTATATTTAGGTAGAGTGTAAGTAGGTACTTAAGGTTTCGGTATTCGACGACATGAAAATTTAGGTTTTGGGAAATTCTGTGGATTATTATTACTTAAATACGGACACGAGCTTAAATTTGTAAGGTATTTATTAAATAAACACACAAAAAGTATAATGGTTTAATTAATTGTTTATTTCATGTTATGGCGCACCGAATTTTTTTGGACGCTTTTTTGGACGATTTTTTTTGTCGCAACTGTGGTAAGTTGCGACAAATGTTAGGGCGACAGTATAATATATCGACCAACAGTGGTGCGACGGCACATCAGGCCCTGCAGTCTCGACAATTATAACGACAAAAATCGGTCGTTAAATCCAATCGATGTCAAATTTCTTTAATACATTTTCAACCTTATAGGTTGGAAATAAAGTTGAAAATCTATTAAAGGAATTTGACTACGATGTCGAGACTACAGGGGCAGGCCCGACAGTCTCGACATTGGATAGCGACAAAAATCCGTTGCTACATGATTTTCGCCTACCTTGCTCGTAACTTCATGCGCGCCGCAACGTATTTCTTTTTTCTTCTTTAATGAACACTAGTAAAACAAATCACCCCTATTTCTATTAAGTGAATATAAATATCCATTAAGAAACAACTACTTCTTCCCGTTTTGAGATGTTTGAAACACACAATAATCATCTAAATCCATAGTGGTTGGTTTTGTTTTGGAACGATAGTTTATTTTTCTACCCACTTATTCTTAAAAAATAAGTGAACGTTCAGAAATAAAATAATTTAGGTAGTATCATTAATATTTAACTGAATTAAGTAGATGAAAATGTATTCATAATTGTTTACATGACATGCCATGTTATTTATGGCTCGGTGATTAATTAATTACGGTTTATTTTCGTTGGTATTTTATAAATTTATAATTGACTGAGTACATATTTAGATAAATAAATAAATTGTCTTTTTGTCAAACTTTCTGACGTTTGTTAAAGGTTGATGTCGGTAAAAGTGTATCGTGTGAAACTTGGCTATTATGTAATTTTGCTATATTATACTAGATGGCGTCACTGAGACATGGGATCACAGGTTATCTATGACATTTCTTCTGATAGCCGCTCTATAAATCTCTTTGGAACATGAACACTTGTACACTCATAATTAACGTTATTACTGCGGATAAAGCCAAAACAGTTCTGGAAAGGAATACATTAGAGGGAAGAGGGATCTTTAATTTACGGAGACGGGTATATAATTTGAGAGGTGGGACATCTCGGGTGGGTCATTAAAGAGTATTCAAAGAAAACTTCTCATATCAAAAACATATCGCAGTTTATTACAGACGGTGATTGAAGTAGTAAATTCGATGACGTTCAACATGTCAAGATGGCGCCCACCAAGGTTGCCATATTAAATAAATTAAACATTAAATCGCGTAACAGTTGTTAAATAAATCTAATTCTTCATAATATTATCGTTCGCGTGCCTCTTTGGTGTCTACTAGCTAAGTAATACAATAATTATATACATTCTCATAGAATTACATTTTATTTTAATAGTTGCAACATTTTTGTGGAGATTAATACAAGAGAAAAAATTCCTTCACCTTCCAATATATCACCAGAGAAAAAGCCAGATTCCAAGAAAATATCCCGAATTATAGTTTTATGTGCAGATACACCTTTTTGTGGCAATACATTGGAAGGCGATTTACCGTTGGATAATAAAATTCGTCTACAGCTATTACAAATAGCTATTCTACCATCTTTTAATATAGCTTTGACACTACGTAATATAACATTTTTATTAGACTGTGTACCATTTACTTTCAATAGTGCCTTAGGTATTACAATGGCAAAAGCTATGACAATCTTAGATACTATCAATTCACTTGTAACTTCTAGCAATGCATTAAAATTGCAATATATTGAAGCCAAAACAGCTCTTACATAAATCAGGCTGTGTTGTTCAAATACTACTGAATTCTGAAAACATTCTGGGTCTTTCTTTTCTGTGCCTAACTATTAACTTTAACTGCCTCATTAGGTTAGTTACAAGCATAATTGCAATAACTCTTTGGTTTCACACTCACTGAGAACCCTGGCTGATTGAAGCCACTCCTCGGAGATTCGTACAAAAATATAAATCGTTCTAGTTTTTCACATAAGGCAATATGATCCTTGAAGACTAATGGTCTTTTCGCTATGATACAAAATGAAAAGGACCATTTTTTTTATTCAACGATTCATTCCGTTCCATCAGACAGGGCCCAAAGATCACACCAAATACATTAATAATCCAAAATCCATATTTACACTTTACACAAACTGAACCGTATTTACACTTCACAAGAGTCGCTTTCTCACTGTACCATCGAGGTGCTTACGGCCTTTGGCGCGGCACCGTAATCGTCTGAACCTGGCTAAGTACACTTCTAGTCAGATGTATAGATAGTCATTCTTGGTCTCCCTACAGTAGCTGATGCTGGGGAACTTGTAGACGGGGCTGTATCTTCTCTTCTCGCCTTCAGCTTCGAGGGAGAGAGCGGATAATGCTCTGGAAGGTTCCTCGTCTTCGGAGGGAGTGTCTTCAGGGGGTGGCAGGGAGCATGGCGGGAGGGGAGGTGCCCTCGGGTTCCTGCGCACCCTGAAGTGGCAGTCACTCCCTGGCGGCCAGGCGCGCTGCACCATCAGAGGAAGGTCGTCAGGGTGTAATTTTCGCTCGTACTCCTGCGAGGGACTGACCTGAAATTGCATAATAGGTACACAATTAAAATTTGGGTCTCAGGGATAATGCTAGCAACAAAATCTAGTAAAACAATAGTGACTTTTCTAATGATATTGTAACCGCGGCAATTCAACGCATTTGTAACTAAATCAGTTCAGACATCCAGGTTTAGCTTGAATAATGTTTGGACAATGGCAAATTGAACACGGTAGAAATCGATTTTATGAAGACGAGAACATTTTTTTTTGGTTCACAGGAAGAAATAAAATATAAATAAAAAAATAAATAAGAAGTGGTTCTTTATGTCCGAAACGATGTTGAAACGAGTAACTATTCCATAGAAAACGGTTTTGATTCTATTATTATTGCCCCTTCTCCAGGACAGCCAAAAACATACTAAATGGTAAACCTATGTAGGTCTTAAACATAGATAAAATGCCCCTATGAATGTGATATGGTCATGCTAATGAAACCCTCTATAACTTAGACTTTTTTTTTAAGTGGTTCCAGTCTTTAGCCAGGTTATTGAATAACCATAAAACTTGTTAATACGCACCTCATAGAGCGAGAACCTCTCAACACCCTCGTTAGAGTCGTAGCAATGCAGCAGGATGGCCAGCACCTCATCTGCCGTGGTCCTCTCGCTAGTCAACAGGCACTTGTACTGCGACGAGGACATGAGAGCTGAGTCGTAGATCTTGATCAGACCACCTGGTCGCATTTGCAGGGAGAACCTGGAAATTTATAGCGAGATTGGTTAGATTGTGAAGTTCCATAGTAGTTTTACTTAAAGAAATTTGGTCTAAGCATCAATATGTTTACAAGTAAGTGAAATCTTTGTAATTTCTTATCGAGAAATAAATTGCTTTAAACATAAGTCTTAATTAAATTAGGTTTAAGATATCCTCTGGTGTGAAAATATGACTAAAACTAAAGTTACTACTTAACCTAGGTACGTAATCTCATGGTTATGAGTTTTTATGAGTTCTACTCTTGATAATTCAGTCCTACAAAGGAACCGTAGCAGTTTTGCAGTACTATAAAATTGCTTAAAAAGTACAGGAAACTTAGGAAATCGATCCTGTTGTATGTTTTTTTTTCCCCACGGGTGAAAAACATTATTTTCTTTTCGATCATGGTAATTTGATTTTAAACCCGAGCTGTGTCTGTTAAAAGTGGGTGAAACTATGAAAACTATTGCTTAAATCCTACGAATCTAAATTAATTCACTTTAATAGCAAAAATTCTCAGCTGTATTTAATTCATACAGTTTGTCCGCAGAGCCTTGCTTACTGAATAGACCATTCTCACGGCTTGTCTTAGCTAACGAGCAATATATACATTTTTTCTCAGTCTCGAAGGTCGTTCTAACGCAAAAGATTACCATTATTTATTACGTTGTTATCATTGATATACTAAAAACCGGTGTGTATTTTTTATTTTTTTTTATTTTGAAGAAATATTGAAACTGCTAAAGCTACTTAGTTTTATGAATGACTGGAGCTGAAGACTTCTCTGGATACACTTTGTTTTTTTTTATTTTTATAAGCGTCTAATATCAGATGAACTGACCCAAATCTTGCTTGGAAACTCCAGCAGCTATACAATATACGTCTTAATAAACATTACTAAATTTCCGAATCAATATTTACTTTTGAATTGTGCAATTAATAATGCTGGCCATAGTGTGTGTTAAACGCTCTAAAAATACGTCCGTAAATAAGCGCCTATTGTTTATTTTGAAAGGGAAACCGTATTTATCTAATAATACTTTTCCTACTGAGCTCATAAACTATATTCAAAACGCCTATAAAGCCAGTAATACATTCAAAAGCACACGGTTTTAACCGTAATAACGATCCATTTAATATACAATAACAACTAAAGTTGATCCCTTTACCAGTCTCCAAACTGTCAACACACAGTAACACGATACATATGGTCAATAAAGAGCTAAGAGGACTCTTAAAAGTTTTTATAATTTTTATTACCGCCATGTTTACCGTACGAGAATAGCCCGTGCCGGAAGAAGGGACAAAAGTGGATCTTTTTCGGTATACCGGCCGGTGGTCCCGGCCCGGCCCGGTACCAACGACGCTGTATTGAAGGGCTTTCTGTTGACCGATGGCGGGTTAAAAATAAAGTTCTAGTGAAAAGGGTTTCGCTGATTTTGTTGTGTGAAATCGTGCTGAGTGTTATTTATGTGATTAGAAAACAAAGTGTGATTTAATAATGATACAACTATGCAGTAAGAAATGTTTTGTGGTCACATTGTGTCATTAATTTGTGTGTTGTGTTGTGTTGTGTAAAAGGAAAATTGTAATAACCAATTCACCTCATAGTTAGAAATGAAAATGACCTAACGAAACTGTCATGACGATGTTATATATTGATGACTTGATAATATAACTCTCAACGAGCAAGTTATTACTAGAATTGGATTCGAAGACTCAAACATATTCAATCCCGTAATAACACCCAGATGGTGAAAAGATTAGACAAGTCAGTAAAGCCGATAACTGCGGGGTAATTGCGTAACACACTAACATTAGGAATGGGTTTCATTTTGACAGTTCAACAACATTCGTTGCGTTATTTACGTTGTTGAGCAGACAAATTTTTCGAACATATGAAGCAATGGATTAGCTAGCGGGTCTAGGTCTTGGCCTCTGGCTACTCAGAATGTTCAATAATCAAGTCTAAAACAATAACATAACATCACGCCTATATTCCGCAAAAGGTAACAAAAATAAATAATAATAATAATACACAACAAACAATCAAAACAATACTCACTTTGAATAGCCCTTCGGATGGCACGCCTGCAGTGCTGCTGGCCTCGCATCATCGTCTAGCACCAGCGTGGTCCTTAGCCCCGCGGTCCTCACTCTGACCTCCATGCTGAGATAGAACAACCTCGGATCCCGGTGGCGCATGCGGAACTTGCCCAGGAGGGTGGAAACCACTTCCTGCGCCCGAGTGCCCCACGTTACAGAGAGAGTTTTGTACTCAATGTCCGGGCGGAGGCGACGGGCGTATACTTTAATTGTCGTCTGCGAACAAAGAAATTGATTTATTAGTTACACATATCAAATACTTGTAAAATAATTGGACGGGAAATAAAATGTCAATGCAATGGACCAAATGTATGAAGCTTATCGCAAAGGACCAAATAATTTTGCCAAAAGCCTGTAGCTATGCAGAGGGTTCCGATATTATTCAAATTAAATTTATTTGCATACAATATCAAATTATGTTTGATGTATTGTTGGTTTTATAGTTTAAACCGGAAGATATCCACTCTTGAATGGCCTCCCTCGTGTAGGGTGAAACAGGTGCATGTCGTCATGGTTGGCTGATTGCGAAGGGTGGTTACTGCGATATCCTGATTTTATTTGGTACCTATAGGAATTGTGAACACGACCCTAACGTTTTATATTTAACAGCCTAACTTAACACAAAGATAACAAGAATATTTTTTTTATAAATTAGATATAGGTACCCTCAATTATATATTTCATTCATTTGAATTAAAAAAAAATGTTTTGGTCAACGGCGGTTTAGGTAAATACTTAATCGTTTTCAGCACAAAGCCTGGACTGATAAAGTTCAAATTATAATTTCAAAATTACATTTTATGACCTATAGGTCATAAAATGTAATTTTAACAGTTATTGTCAAATTATAACAGTTATTGTCGATAAGCAAAGCAAGCATATCAAACTTCCGTTTTTAGGGAGTGGTCCATGTGAAGTTACAGCTAACACTATCTGAGTGCAAACAGAAGATTAAATTATGTAAAAATAATTTGGCAAATAGATATAGATAGTAGAACGCGATGGTAGAGTTCAGGAAGCCAAAATTTAGGCAAATAATGTAATAGATAAATTATCGTAAATTTTAAAATACGTGTTACAGGTTTGATTCCTTAAGATTTATTTCAAAAGTTTCAGATAACACAATGCAGTGTGCAAACTTTGCATCATTCAATGAAAAACAGGCAAAGCTACAATAAGTGATTTTGTTGTAGTTGAAGTAGAATGATTCTCTACAATTCTGGATAGAGTTGAAAGAACTCGTATTATTCAGCCAATCCTTTCGAAACTACCAGAACCGCTAAGCAAATCGCGGGCTCACAAAACAAGATAGTCAAGTACAGTAACTAACAACCAATAATGTTATTATTCTGTGTAACAGAATGCAAAGATTGCAGAATATACAGTTCCCACGCGAGCTGTTCTCACCGCACAATAAGAACAAATAACACAAAAAAAAATATGAATAAAAGTCACATCATAATAAAATGATAATGGAGGATTTTATGTTTTAAATGACTCACATGAATGTTATGGGGGTGCAGCGCTAGGCGCATGCGCGGTGCCGGGACTGGCGCAAATGCGGCCATGACACGTGCGTGTGCGACGACGCGCGGACGACACTGAGGACACTGAGCCCGAGAGTCGAGACTTCGAGAGCCTCCTTAGCGGAGCATTCGAGCTCTACAGGGGGTTGCATTGCAAGCATCTGTCGTTTACTTCCTCATTTTATTAATGGGAACAGGAGACTATCCGGGGAATGTCGTGATTTCTACAGATTCAGGATGTCAGCCAGGTGAACTGAATGTTGAGCATGCGTAAAAGCGGTTCGCTTAACCAAAAATGGATGTAAGTTTTCATAAAGTTCACTAGGAGCTACGATTTTAAATTAGCGAATTTGATTTTAAGAAAATCACAATAGGCCAACACTCAACAGCCAGAAAGATGAAGGATGAAGGAACCGTTTCGGTTGGACTACCTATCACAACAAGCCTGTATATACAAATTATTGCAGAATTGCGATGACAGAAATCAATCACAGTGACGCACAATTAATACAGTAATTTCCAATAAAACATCGAACACGATACCGACAGATAGTGTAATTTAAAACATAGGACTTGCAACAAGACCTGGCTTGGCGCCGGAAGCTCCCAGCCCCCACACAATGGGTAAGCAGACACCTGTCCCGTCACGGAAACCGAACCGACTCCCGATCGATTGTACCGACAATTTCGAAATATTGCAGGCACCGTGTGAAAGTTCCAAACACAATTTGCAAGTGGCCAGGTGCTTGAAGGACCAAAAAATATGTTAAATGAAAATGATTTAGGAGCCCCTGAACGTGGCTATGTTTTTGCAGCTTGTTAACTTTATGTTGAACATGTTTTTTTTAGGGCCAGCTTAAAGGCCTAAAAATGTTAACAGCTCCCGATAAAGGAAACAGTTATTCAACTGTTTTAGCAACAGAGGAGAGGAAACCTTGCAAATTGTTATTCATGAAACAAACATTCCAGCGAACAAATTCGTTCCAACCGAACTGGAACCAAACGAAAATCCAACGACCATTGTTCTTATATCACGTCCTAGGTTCTCGGTATCCGCCCAATTTACATACAATACCATTCAGCAGTCCTATGAAATGAAAACCTAACATTCTGAAAGCCGAACAGCTTATTCAAACCGGGAAGAAAGCACCGGTAAAAGTGGTCATCTTTCGTCAACATCCATTGAACTTGAACTGGTGACTCGGCGAAGGAAACGCAAAAACCGCCACCGGACGGCCCAGGAATGCGGTACTTGCAGCCAAACCTGACCAGCCTAAGCCTGCCCGCGGCAAAAACGACGAAACTAAGTACGCGCTTACAAATTGAAAGGCAGTGTCTTACAACTAGCGCTGATGTAAGTGTCAAGTAAAGCTGGCGTGCGACAGGTTAGAAAATGCGGTGATAAAAAGTTTTATACTGTGGATTAGACATCCTTGTCACAAGGCTATTGGTTATGGCCATTTGTTAATGCATGCTTGGATTTTAACGAGCATGTCTGTACAACTTGTCCATTCCAATCTCCTGTTCCGTTCTTGAACACAAGAACCTGTCAAAACATCCGTTTTATTTTTCTTTCTTCGGTAGTATACTAAGCAGCAGGCAATCAACTACTCTGCATTCAACGTTCACGTTTAGCCGTTATGTATAAGGTTGATTATGTATTTAAACATTTTCGGAATTTGACTCAGACAGGCATTATTATTTTACCAGCACAATGTAAAAACGCTTTCGATTTCACCATCCTCTAAAATGGCGATAATATCTCCATCGCTCTCGCAACAATCATCAAGACAAGTAGTAGCCATTATAAAACAATAAGTCCCAAAAGACCATTAATGGTCCTTTGCCTCAAATTGCTCGTAATGTGACCACATCGCCCGCAGCGTCGTCTCCCGCGCATACAGCGTCCGGCGCACGCGTATTGCACGATACTTAAACATTGTTGACATAGTTTGTACGCGTAATCATAGATGGCGTTGTGAGACTATTGTTTGGTTTATAAAGATTGATGTTTTGATGGATGAGCGTTTGTCTACTGAAACTGACTGATATTGATTGACACGAGGGAATTATGCTGATGGATGCTGACGGTGTTTATCGAGTGGTAGGAGATGTTCACTTTGGAAATAGGTAATGTAGTAAAAAGGTGGTTTATTTAGGTACACGTTCCCAGCCAAAAAAATTAGCTTTTTTTTATAAATGGTATACCTACCTACATTTTCACGAATTATATATTTTTTTTTTTTTTTTTGGAGGGCAACTCGCAGTTTTGACCACTGGGGGTCGTGGCTGCTTAACCGGTCTGTCCTGTGGTTGCCTTTCGGATTTTACTCTAAAAGGCCTCCAGCCAGGAGCGGAAAAATTTAAAACTAAAACTTAAATGATAGATGACCGCACGCTAAGGGCACCCCCTGTGGGGTACGGACCTCGGCTTAGGGCGTCATCGGGAGAGGGCAGCGCGATATTGGGGACGGGCTGGATCAAAGGGTTTATAGTATCATGATTATTAAACGGGGAATTTAAAGCTACAGGCTCAGCTACGGCGCGGGCTGAGGCCTCATCGGACTGGGGACGGGGGGAACGGATGCGGGGGGGTCGTCGCGTGGGACCTCGTCGGCGAGGTCGGAACGATGGCGGTCTGTGTTTGTGCACTGTACTTGTGGCCCTACTGCTCTCCTGGAGGAGGGTTATGGGGTCATCGGGGTCGACTAGGACATGCCGGGGACGGCGGGTATGACTGATTCGGGAGGGGACATAACTGGCGGCCGCGACAACCAGAGGGTTGCGGTGAGTGGCGGCGGAGTCGAAGAAACGCTTGGATAGGCGTTTCATGAACTGACTGATGGTCGGGATTTTAAGATCGAGATGGAGACTTTCGTTCCGAACGAACCAAGGGGCACCGGTCGCCCTGCGGAGGAACCGGTTTTGACGAATTATAGTCGCAAGTCCGGAATATTTATACAGGGTGGCAGGGATATCGAACACGCAAACTGTAACACAGTGTAATTAAACGGTGTGTGTGTGTGTGTGTATTCAGCACTAGATTCTAGACCTACAGTAAAAGAGTAAACATTCTATGTCGGTTATCAAAAAATAATGTTAATCGCTATCACTAAGGCCTGACAAGAGCTGTACCTATTCAAGGTCAGAACATCAAACCTTTAAAGATCATTCACTACAGCATCCTACATAGCCGCTCTCCATCGTGTGGGCAAGTGTAAAGGCTAAATTGGCCATTATAGAACAGTCGATAACCACCATAATGATGTCGGTTCATGGCAGCAATACGTGTTGCTAACGAAACAGTTTGTTCTGCCCACGCGCAGGTTTTATATGACGCGGGTTAGCACCTGCAGTGGTAGGCGTTTATTGTAACTACAGTTGTTGGCAGTTCAATTGAAGGTAGGTGTTATTAATGTAAGTGCTAGCTATGAATGCACGTGCCAGTTTAATTTACGGTAGGTTTCAAGTAAGTACGGTACTCATGTTTATTAGGCATATTTGCATTCAGATCTCTCAATATTCAAGCTACCTACCTATTATAAGAAGCAAAGATAAGCTAAGAACTAAGTACCGCTATACCGTAAGGATAAAATATTCTAAAGAAACTTGAAAATGAAAACGTGACGATGATTCCTTGTGTCCATTCACTCCAATCTCCCGAGTTTGATATAAAGCAAGTCTTTAGTACCTGGTTCTATTGAACTTAATCCAAAAACAAATATTACTACCAACTCGACTAAATATCTCAACACATTTTGTTGAACAATCCGCGTTGATATTTTATAATACCAACTAACTGAACTAACTGATGTTTCACTTATTCGTTACAGTAACGGTACAAAATTGAGCCGAGTACACTACCCTCGGGCCACAACAAATCTTATTTTTATAAAAACTAGACTATCAAACAGGATAGTACTTAATACCGTTAAGATTATTCGGTAGACGATTACGTCTTCGGCATAAGTACAACATAATTATAGTGAGGTCGTTTTTATATCGGAATGAGATAAAGAGTTGTCGGATTTAAATGAGATGCTTCTTCAATACAAAATCCGAGGTTTTAATTTGTTTTCAGACGCAGAAGAAACACACCATTGTGTTTCTTCTGCGTCTGAAAACAAAATAAAAAAATAAAAAAAAAATAAAAATTTAAATAAATTTAAATTCTGATGCCAATGTATTTTTCTTATTCCATAATAAGAAAAATACATTGGCATCAGAATTTAAATTTATTTCAATACTTACAGGAATCGTTGGAACGAATCTTGTATTGTATTGAAATAAACGAGGCGATCAATAAATTGGTCGCCTCATTTACAAACATGTAGCTTCACTTGGTGTTTTAGGTACATAGGTAAGATTGTCTTCTATAAGATAACACCTCCAAGGAATCAGTTTCCAGTATCTGGTTACCTACTGATAGTGTTTTGGAGGTCAGATAGTACTGATATTCAGCTGCATTCGGTTAGACTGGAAGCCAACCCCAACATAATCGGGAAAAGGCTAGGCAGGTGATGATGTTGGCCTTGTCAATCAATAAAATTCTACAGATGGATGGTCAAATATGCACCAAGATCATTGACACCTATTACGTGTTCCAACTCACCCTATAAGTTGAGCTCACAAATATTACCGAGCAATTGACGGAGGGCTACTGTGGTAACTTGGTAAGTGAGCAAACATCCGCTGCGCAGGAGCAAGCGGGCGCCGCTCGCGCCGGCCGGTCGCCGAGCACGCGCCGTCTCGCCGCGCGCCGCTTCAATTGACACGGACTGAAGGACCATTTTATACTTTCGGAATGTAATCTTGGATACTTTGAAAAGTAATCTCATTTTTAAGAAATTATGTAACAATTTTGTTAAACCTAATAATACCAAAGAGAAGTTCATTAATTAGTATAGTTTCACTGTCTTAATTTTTCAGTTTTGTAAGTAACCTTAAAATCAAAGAAATTCCAGAAGATCATCAGGAAAGTATTCGTCGTACTTTTTTAATTAAAGCTTTTACATTTAATAATAAAAATATCAAAGGGCTTCAGTTCTCACTAATGTCATTTAGTAATTTCGTGAAGAAAATATGCTTGTTTAAGTATTTCTGACAGTCTTAATGTAGAAAATTGGGGAAAATGTTTTCCTGTCCATTACTCTGTCTGTGTGATCGTAAACTAGGCGGACGGCGGACGGCGGACGGCGAGCGTCAGAATTTCATTGAAAACATCTCCGTAACACACGTTATGGAGTTGAATGTAAAGGCCAAGAAATCAGCGGGTAAATAATGATGCTCTACAGTACAAATATTATACGGATGTTCGGATGATAGCTACTTGCTGTAGGTAAATAATGCAGCTCTATTTTAAATTTTCTATCAGCAAAATATTTGGTACTTAGGTACAAAATTAACAACTGACTGAATTGTTTCACTATTGTGCTCTAATAAGACAACCGTAACATTCAACAGTGAGTTTAGGAGCTGATAAATATGATAATGATCATATTGGGTACCTACCAGAACCACAAGAACCCAACCAATAAATGCTAGATTAAACTCCTTCGCTTCAATCAACGCTAACTTCGTGTCGCTTGCCACAGGACGCCGCTAAATTGGGCTGAATGAGGTGTGACGTTAACAGCAGGAAATTAGGAAATGGGAAGCACGGCTGATCGTGACGGTTTTTGTCCGGCCCGGTTATAGAACGGCACGGCGCGTGTATCCGCCGCGCCGGAACGATTCTTCCTAATTATACTTGATTATACCGATTTGTGGATTACCGGGTGATGCGGGTGATTGAGGTGACTTATGAGATGGTTACATGTACTAAGGGTTTTTATACCCGATGGGGACATTTGACTGCATCTAAGCATTCATAGGCAAGTGGGTACATCCGTCCATTACCGACAGACACGTTAAAAAGTCACTCCACGATTATAAGCCACGCAGTTGTGTAAATATTTCTACTACATCAGATAAGTATTCATAACGCCCACATATTTTATCTCAGCGATATAACATAACAATCCCATAACTCGTGAGATTGCACTCAAAACCACAGATACAGCGTGAATTCAAGCGTTTAGTTAAAATAATGATAGCAGTGCAGTGACAGGTTAATAGCCCATCTTACGGGTTACTCCTACGCCTACCATAGCTAACCCACTTCTTGCAATTGAGTGAACACGCAATACTGGTAGAATCCAGTTCGACTTTAGATCTAAAAATGTTCACTTGGATCTTGGAGTAGGAGTTACTGAAAAGAATATCAAAGTTCAATAGTCTTGAAGAAGTACAAAAAATGAAAAATGTAACTTTGTCCTAATGTTGTTGAACTTGATGTTGAGTTGATCTATCCTGTTTGTGTATCTAATATAGGCCGTTTTTAACTAGACTCAACTACCGAATCGTCCTTCTTACTTGACTGATAAGTAGTTATAGCTACAAAAATGACAACGGACAAATTATTTTTTTATTTTTAAATGAGTTCTTCAATATTTAAATTTAATTAATCACGTTTTATTTTGAGTTTTTATCTGTTAGAATTTAAAATAATTATTATATTATAATTTTAATGTATGTGTGTAAAACTATGGACTAGAATTATGTCTGAAATAAATAAATAAATTAGATGTAAGTTTATTGTTAAAAGTTAGGTTAATTAATTAGATGTAAGTTATTATTTATGTACTTATAATTTCAATTCTGAATAAATACATCACTTGCAAAAAAAAAAAAAAAAATTAAATTCCGAAAGAAAAAGTAGGTACCCGTCTTCTTCATTCGGAAAATTAATAACTTTTCGATCAAGCGGAGCCAAAGCAAACAGCAAGTTAAGCCGATCACGTTCACAATATTTTAAATACATAAAATTAGAATTCCACGTATGTGCAAGTGCATGTTACAGTACAGCAGGAATTTAACAGACATTTCCATGAAAATCTACGTGATTATGAAACAGAGAAAGTGTAGTGGGTATAGCTAAAATCCATTCGTTCAGCACCATCGGTCTCATGCGGCGGAAATTAGCGAGGCCATTGCAATTATAACAATAAACTATAGAAATTACCGGAAAATGGCACTGGACGGGAACTTGGTAATTGTTGCGTACCACTTTACTTTACTCACTAATTACATTATTTTTGAATCGCATGCCATGTGTGAAAGCATCCTATTTCGAGAATTTTCCTATATTTCTGGTATTTGTAATCGAGAAGAACCTATATAGGTACTTAGGTAATATTTACAAGAAGTATCGATGACCTTTCTATATTATCACTATGCAGACAAAAGCACAACCGTTTAATAATGATACAAGATATTGTTTAAAAAAAATCAATCATAATTAGGTAGGTACTCTCTAAACATAAACTGAAGATCCGAGTGCAAAGGTCGCTTCGATTTCAATGCTCCCAAAAGAAATACGACTTGCTACAAACATTCAAAGCTACACAACTAGGCTGAATATCGTAGACAGAATCTCTAAGAAAATATATTTCACATTTTATCTAGAAAACGGTTCTAAAACTGAACGCAATCTAAAGTGCCATCACCCGACATTTAACCCCTTAAAACTTTGTCCCATCTACAACTTCACACTCACTTTTAAACATACCAGATGTTAACTCTATTCCCTTGTCATAAAGGTTAGATCAGCTGAATGCATAATTTGGTTTTTCGTTGAAGTGTCGCAAGGCAAGCGCGACATAGAAAATGGTCGTGATCCAAACTGTAATGTGATTTGATATGCTCTCGAAGTCTCCATCTTAAGCCATGGTAATTCTTTTAATCCTATTAAGCTTAGTTTAAATGACTGCAGGAGTTAATCAATTAGGAACAGATGATACACTGTAACCTCGGACTAGTCTATGAAATTATCTACTCGGGAGTTTACTAATATCATCATCATCATCAGCCTATACTTATTAGTCCACTGCTGGACGTAGGCCTCTCCTAGTGAAGGCAACTGAGCCCGATCTTCGGCCCTCCTCATCCAGTCTCTGCCAGCCGCCTTTCGCAAGTCGTCACTCCACCTGGCCGGCGGGCGTCCCACACTACGTTTGCCTAAACTCGGTCAACTCTACAACTCGTTTTCCCCAACGATTATCAGTTCTGCTAGAGATGTGACCAGCCCATTGCCACTTCAGCTTGCTAAGTCTTTGGGCTATGACGGTTACCTTGGTTCTCTAGCGGATTACCTCGTTTCGGATTTTTTCCTTCAGAGAGACTCCAAACATAGCTTTCTCCATAGCTCGCTGAGTGAGCTTTACTAATTTAGGATGCTTAAAAACTGGAAAGGAGTCATTTTAGTCATTTGAAAATCGAAGTATGTAGTGGATGGACTTATCATCGCTTCACCTGGGTCTGTTGCCAAATTCTAAGTTTTGCCTAAAAAGGAATTGAATTCATTGACCTGCTCACAAACTTCTCAATTGATCCCAATTCATAACCAATTAAAACATTTAAGTGATAAAACTGATGAACTCGCAAAAAATATTACCCTCCTTCAACTTACACGGTTATATAACAATCATGAATTACGAAACTTCAACGTCTGGATCATAAAAACAATTGAATATAAATATAAAAAGCCCTCTTTCGAAATAAGGGACCACTTGAGACCTGACCTAATCTAAAACGTACTTTGGTACATACAGCAACAAGTTTAGGACAGAAGGACAAGACTGCACTACTGTTTTCTGTATCGAAAGACCTATATATAAAAATGCTATTGAGGGAAATTTATACCTCTTGTCCCATGGTTTTGAGACAAGTTATGGAAAATTTTGTGCTTTAATGTGTAAAGTTCCTGTCACAGATAACAAGACATTCAATATCATATTGAAATTATTTAATTTTGAAATCGTTTCCATGTTCTTTCCCATGACATTATTATGTATTTAAGAATATGTAATGCAAAAGTAGAAGCTTCTCTAGTTTTGCTGGATCTGGTCCTTCTTCCCGTTCTACACTGATCTGTTTCTATTTAAGTTTTATAGCTCGTCAGTCACATACGACTGACAACTGGAACAACATTGAGGTGTTAGCCCACCGGCGCACGCGGCGTTCTCGTAAATGTCGTAAAACAGCCCTTTTGATGATAAGTGCTCTCGTAATAAGATAGAACATATGGGAGTTGCTAAGGGGAGTCTTACGTAAGGAGCTTAAATAGATCCAAGAACCCCTGAAATTATTTTTTAAGACGGACTGAAGCTCTTTTCTGTATAAGGGTAGATTTTTTTTTATTTAGTGTCAAAAGGAATGGAAAATTACAAAGACTGGCATAAGAAACGGTTATTTTGAAACATAAATCAGAATTTATTACATGTACAATGTTTTCAACGTATTCATTATATTTCGCAGTTGGCTGCTAAAGGTTACGATCGTCAATAGACTAATTTATTTGACAGATATTTGAGTTTTACGTTTTACAAAGCTTTACGTAATTGTATCTTAAAATACCACCTGTGACAAAAATATAAATAAGAAACACTATTATCATGATGAACACTTTTCCAACCTTCCATTCAGGATGTCACTACCGCAAACATATCATTAAACAGTAGTCATCTGTCCTCCATCTTACCCAGCACAAACAGAACAATAATTACTGGTAAACAAAGCCTTCATTAACTTCAGCTGCGCGTGAGTCTCACCTGTGTTGCCTTTATATCAGACTCCATTATTACACACCATATGCTGACAACCCTTTAAAAACCACAGAGCTTTTGAGAGCAAAAAGTTGTGTCAGGGTTGTCTGTGTTTAATTGAATTTGTACTAAAAATAGACGAAATAGAACTTGAACTAAATCTTCAGTCATTGGTTTAGGGCACTCCCAAAGGCGAGATTTAAAAAAGGGAATTGCCCAAGTTCAATATTATACATTTTCTTTTAAATAGTTTCAGCCGTGGACGATTTACCGTCAAAAAATAAAGGTTCTTAGGGAATCTTTTAGTTTTAGAAATTAAGAGTAGAGTAGACCTGTAGAGTAATAAACCCAGTTGCAAACTGATTCCAGTACTTTGCTCTACCTAAAGAATGCTAATAAAAACACATTCCATTAAACCAGCACTAGTTTCTCATAGAGATAAAAGCTCAACCCTACTCACATCATAAAGACAGCCGCTTAACAGCAGCGCAAAAAATGCGTAGCGCGGTATGCGCGGGCGCAGCACGTGCGACGAGCCAGGTGCGCAGGAAACCACGCTCAATCACTACCATCTCATGGCTTCTGTAGGGACCCGTTTAACTGGGTATTTTTTATCATATATAAAAGGCCCGTAAACATTACAGTAGGCAATGGTCTTAAAAGGAAATGCCAATCGCTGGATTGGTAATAGTGGTTGCTACTAGTAGATAAAAAGATACCGCTGTCTATCGACTGACGTCATCATTTGGATGCCTTGGATGCTCACCCACAAGTGGGAAAGGTCGCCTGGTCTTTGTTGGAAACAACACCTACTGACAATTCCTCATAAAAAAAGGTCTAAAATATTGAATCTTCAATCTGAAATTATTCGCCTTCTATATCATGAGTTGCCGTGAATGAGAATCTATAAAAGCAAAGCCGTCATCGCTGTCAGCAGTCTGTCTAGCTTGTGCCACACAATAGAGATTTAAAAGTTATCCGATTACCCCGGCGACTTTTTACATAGATTAAGATTTATTCAGACCAATGTACCGTTTAATTTTTTACCCATAAATAGTGTAGGTACAACGATTTTATTGAAAAAACATATTACAATCGTCCTACTTAAACTTTTGGGTGGCGAAAAACTTAATACTTTTTGAAACATGAAAATTCTGACAATACGCGTTTTTGTGATAAATTCTTAGTATGACATGAATACAACTTTTGATATGAAAAGCTTGAGCTGGACAAAAAAATATGGAGAAAAACTACAGCATATAGAGCGAACATCAATTAACCTGAATTTGGAATATCGGTATATTTCAACGCAGTCAACCAACCTGATGATACAATAATTTACGTTTATGACTGCATTCAATACAAGTAGGTAAGCATAAAGTATATAATAATATGAAAACTGTCGCGTAACTTACAAACGTAAACTTTATATTCTATTAAACTATTGTCTAATCGTTAATCTAATTAACCGACTGATGTCTCATATTGATAACCTTTTTAATTGACTACAGCAATTAGGTCATGTTAAGCTCCTATATGAAATAGCTGAACCACTAGATAGTATTAATTATATTCTATTACATAACAAAATAAACAATCAAAAACTTATATCACTACCCCTTATCGACCGGATCCCTCGGGAAATCGGGATATTTACGACTTTTTGATATTAATACAATTTTATTTGACGGCGAGTTGCGATACATCGTTATCTGTTAAACCATTATTGTTTAGCGTGTTGCCATGCACTGGACATTATATCTACTTACGACATAATGATCATACAATTTATTGCCATAGCGGTTATGCCTGCAGCGGGCAGCCCATTTATCTATATTGGCATTATTGGCCGTTTGAACGCATGCCTTTGCGTTTGTAAACAGTAATTGAAAACCTATTCGTTTCAACTGTCAAATTTGAATTCAACTGTCAATGAAGATTGACGTTTAAAAGCTACTTATGTGACTTTGAGGGTTTGCACACAAGGAACAATACAGATGAAAGGAAACTGGGCGATTTTGTATGGGAAGTGGTCTCTGGACCAATAGCGAAATGGTTTTGATATTTGTGTAGGGATACCTCATATAAGTATACTATTGTGCAAAGGGACATCAACCTACGATAATTTCTTACGAAATGTAATATAGAGAACGTTTTTTTTATTTGCGACTTTTCTAGTTATCAAACCTCAGTCGGTCTATAAGAGTATTTTTATCCTTATACAAAACTGCATGGATTGGTTAGGGCACCTGCCCTTGAAAATTATGTAAATCCAAAAAATGAAAACTCAAAATTGCCAGGTAAGATTTTGATGCCACTTTGCATAAGAGTATAGATAAGGTATCTCTCCGTACATAAATATCAAAACCGTATCGCTATTGGTCCATAGACCACTTTCGCCCAGTCTCCTTTAGATAAAATTTAATTTCAGCAATAGATTGGTAACTACTTCTGGGAAAGTTAGAAAATAAGCAATGGATTGAATTATTATAGTTTTCCGTCAAAAAGTTTCCTTTTAATTTAAAGCTGTTTGATTTATTTTATGTTTGCAATCATTAAACGATTTAACAGCTTTTAGTGAATTCTTTGGCAACACACAGCGGATTAGGCGTAGCTCCATTTAGACATAATTATAACCGGAATCACGACATTTTACTTAGAAAAAAAGATGAAAGCGTTATAAAAAAACTGAGACGTAGCTCTACCGAACCGGCAGAATGGAAATGATGCGTGCCATCTTAAGATCTAAACTTTGAAACATATTTTTTTCTAGTAACGTTTTTATTGCTTACAGATAACAGTCACTTCTTTAAACACTGTTCGCTGTGGAAACCACTTCAATGTTATAATTTTAATATTTATTTTAGAATAGGGGCCTACCCTATTCACGTTTTGCGAATAGCTATAGAACAATGGTCTTCATTGTTTTATCGCTAGACGCTACATTTTAAAAAGCAAAGACCCTTGCCTGTGTTTTATCATATGTCATTAAAATGCCGCATTCAACTCAATCACTCGTTTAAAAAAGGAAATAAAGAATAAGTATAGAACTTGGACCATCTGCCATACGGCACAAAACCAACAAAGATTCAAAACTTACCGAAACAACTTTACATACCATGTTCTTAATTCCCATACCAGAAATGCCGAACAATTACGACAACTGTTTACCGATTGGTCGTAGAGCACTTACGCAATTAAGGAAATAAGGAGACATTTTGTTCGTACGGCTACAACCCAGATGTTTGAAAGCGCGACCAATTGCCAACAAACATGTTTCGGCGACCGCCGACTTGCGACCACAGCACTTGAAATAATTTCTATTAGCACAATGTAAAGTAGGTTTATGCAGACAGTGATATTTGATAGCATTGTGGTCTTGTCTGGCAACAAGTAAAAAAATGTCATTATGTCAATATTACGTAACAGGCTGTGGAATACCTATTAGGATAAGACCAAGGATAGGTGAAACAAATACAAGAACAAATTAAAGTACCTAAATAAATAAAACTGGTAAGCAAATCTTCGTAAGAAAACGTTTAATTCTAACGGTGCAAAACATCATAAGAATCTGAAATCGAACCTTAGGACCTATTTCTGATTAGGATTGATGTTCCAAGTTACAACACCCGATTTTTGAAGGGTGATTATAGTTGGTTGGCCTTTTTATCATTATTTGAGTTTATTCTATAAATCAATATAGTTCAGGAATGCAAACCGGGTCCATCATAGCTGCGGGATAATCCTCCACTAAATACATGAATATGCAGCCGTGTTGTGTGCTCAACGACTTGACAGATGTGCGCTAATTGACGCACGCGCATAAGCGCACCGAGACCATCGCGAGCGCATCATTGTACTTACATGCGAGTTTCGTGCCGAAGTAGTGATGTGACGTGTTTACGTATCCCGGTTTAGAAAGAGTTTTACTCTAAAATCGATCTCTAAAATAGATCCCGACTTTTTTAATAATTTGTTTGCACTAATCCGATATTAAGTCCACTTTTAGACAAAGTGATTGCGGTACAGGAATGACCTTCCATTAAACGGTTCTGCATAAATACTTAATGTTAATTTATCAGTATAATGTTACAATCGTAATAAGCCTTTCAATGCAAATGCCTTTCAAAGCGTTACAATTATAAATTGATCCTATTTTGAACACTCAATAATAACTACTTATTTCAATAATATAATCAACATTCGTCACTTCGTCAGTGAATTGAAAGATTGGCTGATAGTCACTGAGCGATAAAATAAAATAATAAATAAAAAAAAAAATAAAAAAAAATCTCTCTCTCTAAAATAATTTATTTAACACCGATATCGTTAATGGTCATTGTGCATGAATACAGGAAGACCCACAAACATTCCTGCAAAGGTAAAATCTCACAAACTCGCAAGCAATCTCCGAAATCTTACAAGCAATCCTGGAAAACTCGAGCAAGCCTGGAAAACTAACCAACAATCTCGAATTGATTGCTACCAGTCCCGGCATTTGATAGCAGCACTAGACCCGATCCGGTTCGTGAATCGTGACCGGTCGTCCCGTCTCGCGGGTACGATTGTGTTGTTGTTCCAACAATTAGCGATTGATAAACTCGCTAGTAGAATCAGCATTGTACGACTGGCTTTACTCGCGTCGATACTATTATTATGAATTTTACAGTTTCTCTGGGCAATGGAGGAGAAATTGGTAGTTTATTTTAAGAAATAAATTAGTTTTCTTTCACATATTTTGTATAGAGAACAAGCAAAATGTTTTTGGTAGCTTAATAATTGTTGGCCCTAATTAATTACTTGTGCTTGTGACACGTTATAAAAACTTTTCCACGCTCAATGTCAGCGGCAAAAATAACAAATGACAGTTGAGCTTAGTCATTTTATCGACATTAAAGGTCATTCTTAAATACCTAGGTACTTTTAATATACCTGCAAAAATGGCGAGTATCTATTACATCAGCCTTTTTTTTTCTCTTGCTTAAGTTTTAATTCTTGAATCTCATTAGACTCATTACTTCATTAGGTCCTTCTTTGCATCAGCCTACTTACTACAATGTAGGTAAAACAATCTAATCAGTTCGTAAATTTCAACACAAACAATACGTTTTTTCGAGTTCTGAGAAGTAAAACAATTCCACACTGTGTCTGTGACATTGAACTTATCGTACGGACAGACAGACTCTTTTATCATACTAATGAATTATTATAATGTATGTCCCAATTTAACTAGGGCGGCTTCGTGTGTTTAAAAGGATATCGAGACCATAACCTTCCTCAAAATACTTATGACTGTAAAAACCGTATCAAAAATAACGCATTCGTTTTCGAGATAAGTCCCATAATATACAAATTTACCTACAGAAGCGGTGTTGCGAATACAATTCAGTTGTTTTTTATGCAATTAAAATTCCAGGTAAGTTTCTATACGTATAAAGTCGGCTGCTTTGACCTTCAGGTAAAATAAGCTCACTGTTCAATACTGTAGATACACCTCCGTACGTATTTTTAAAAACATATATTACGTACGAAAATATCAACTAGACTGTTTCATAAACAATTGCTGTTTCATAAACAATTCTTTCTCAAAAGCTCCAAAAATCAATATTTAAACGTTAATTGGCAAAAGAATTCAAAAATGGAATGTAAAAAACAAATATGGTGCCACGGAAGGTCGGCATCGATTGACTGCGCACGCGCATCCATGCAACATGAGGCTACGATGCAATATACTGGGCTCGTTATGAGCTGCAGTAATATGAGAACTGCCTTATAGCTCAAAGGCGGACATTGTTGTTTGAAGATCTTTAGGGTTGGCCCAATCCCCTTATTTATTTATTTATGTAGGTGAGACCGGGGTAGAGGCGTATAATTAAGAATTTAGGAATGTAGCGTATTGATTTCAAAATATAATTATGATTGTATCAATCCAACGTTTTTAATTAGCTAGTCATTTCAGATAGTTATTTTATTAAACAAGAAATAACACCAAAACATATAAATCAAATTAAATGTATACTTGTGTATGTAGGTATAGCTATGAAAGTTTTATCACGACATCAGGATTTAGGAAGCAGTTACTAAAACATTACAGTAATTTTCAAGAAAGGAAAGCACGATACGGATATCAGTTTCCGCCAAACAAAACGCTGTTTAATTTTAATCATTGATAAAGATTTAAGATAGGACCTACCGTTTATTTGCAGGAACGCAGCCAACAGCAATATAGCAATTAAAAACTTTTTAAGAAATTATATATTGCATATAATTACAGGTCCATTAGTTAAGAAGGCAGGAAACATAAAGTCGTTACCGGACAGTACATCCCAAAATGATTAAAACAAAAACTGGTATAGTAAATGCCAAATATTGGCAATAGGAAACAATCATTTATTTTTCTCTTAGCTGTATTTAAGACTAGAGTTTCTATAAATTCATTTTAATTTTTATGCATTTATGCCTATACGGGTACCCGTCAGTTTATTTTTGAATTTTTTTATCTTGTTTCTGCCCAAATTAAGGAGGTATCAATTCCTCTGTACCTAACTTTCTCAATAATTAAGCATCCTGTGAAAGCGAAAAACGAATGTCCTACAATGACAATTATTTCCTGCGCCTGGGTGCAACTGATTCTCACAGATAACCAAGTTCCTACTTCAACAATTATTTTAATCTCGTTCTTGGCAGCCCTGCCGCATATACAGCGTGTATTCAAAGCGACCGCATGCACCGGAGCGGTGGTGTCACGACCACCGCCTACCGACCTGCCCTCACGACCTTTCTCGGAATCTATAATTATTGCAGCACCCTGTTAATGATTTATCGCGGCATTTAATAATGGAGACTACTTTGTAAGGATGAATGAGGGAGATGAGTAATTACCATGATGCTTTTTTATGACGAAGATGGTTGTTGATTTTCTTGATTATTTCGTAATAAAATATGCAATAATAAGTAAAGGTTTATATGGATTACAATTTTTATCACACCAACACACACAGTGTACAGTAGATAAGTCTCGAGTTTGCTAAAATCACTTGATAAAGAACCTGCAATCAATAAGCCTATATCACAAAACAAAACATCTAAAGCATTATTTTAAATTGAAGGATACAAATATACCGAGAACACCCTATCCAGGCCTTCGATCCAGCACTTTCCAGTGGCCATGTTAATGTGCAACATATGTTACCGGTATCGCAAAATGATCGCCGTTTAAGGTTTCATGCAAAACGTTTTAAGATTGTGTTACATACTGACATACATGATTCTTGTGTTAATTAAAGCTATTGTAATACCGATTGGTGAGATAACTGGGTCAGTATCTACCCAGGTGCCTACAAATGGAAAGAAAAAATCGAGTCTATCTGAATATCGGTGTTTTATTACAAACATGCTTGTCTGTAATCTGACTACTATTATGGGAAGTGCTTGAAAAGGAAAGGTTATTGGAAAACACATGAGGTTTGAGATAACATCGCTATCGAAATTGAAACTTCATTTACAAACTGAAATTAAAAATACCTCATAAAGTACCTGATAATAAACCAAACAGAGAGATACAATCTTGCACATAAATCGACTCCCCATATAAAACTACGAAGCGTAAAAATCTCCAGTTGGCCATCATAATAACTTGTGCTGCATTACCATACAATAGTATTCACCCCACCGCGGATATAGCTTGATGGATATCATATACTATGCTGCACTTCCGGGCAGTGTCAATAGACAGTGAAAACTATGCAACATACATTGTATACTTAATATGACTTACTATGAATAAAGGAGGGTAACACAGTCCAAAGAAGTGTTGAAAAGATGGAAGAATATTTCAACGGGTTGGTGAATAGTAAAACTAATAAAAAGCTGCCCTTGACCATGCATGCAGTGTACTTAAAAAGAGAAATAAAACAATGATCTGAGTTCAAAGGTTTTGTTTTAAGAAAAGAAATGGGAGCTAATTAGAACCGTCTGGTTTTAATGAATATTTATTTTAGGATTTACTGGACGGTTTAAGGATTAGGATGGTTGCATAGTTTGTAACAGACAGTGCAAGAGTAGCAGGGTTAGATAGCAAAAAAACAGTTTCTACGAGTTTCAATTTTTCGCCTCTCAGGACCAAATTTACCGTAATCCAAAAATGGTCCTTCCATTCGTCCGCAATCTCGTTGATATTATCAGCAACAGCACAATGTAAACACGCCTTTCCAATTTACTTTATCCAGTTACCATGATGTGAATATGTTGGACAAATAACAAGAATACAAGCCTTGCGCCCACGGTGCGCCTACGTGCGTAACCGAGGTCTTATGTGATGTTAAATAACTTTTGGTCCTTTGTAAGGCTGTCGTTATAGCTTATAGGTATGTTAACACTACCCATATTCTTAAGTGCAAATTGCTGTACCAACTGTTATTTGTATTAAGTTTATTTTCTGCATGGTAATATAAAATTTAATGTTTCAATACTCAATACTCAATACTTTATTGCATTCCACATGTAGTACTTAGGTGGTAAAACTTAAAATTAGATCACATGATCCCTGTCGGGCACAGCAAATAAGTGAGTTAGGAGAGAGGAAGCACTTGTAAATTATAATTATAGTTATATTATAGTTAGTTAAATCTAGACTTAAAATGTGCGCAAATAGGACACATATGACATTTATTAAACAATTAGTCATTCTTCAATTTTCCTTCATAAAATCTCAAAGTTTGATATCACTGTAAAATTATGATTTTACAATGCGGGTTTCCGAGGACTTTCCTCGCAGTTTATATTTTGAATTCTTGAATGTTAAACAAGGTTTAATATCTGATTTTCCTTATATTGTATTATCAGGGTTATCCTCAATGCATATTGAACTTCGAATTTACCATAAACTTTGCATTGAATTGCCGAATCATTTGTTTTGATTTAAAGATCCGTAATCAACAAAATGGTACTTAAGAGACGCAAAGACAAGCCCTTACATTAACTGGACCTTGTATTCCAATCAGGTTCGCCTCAATACACGTCGTGTGTCTTACGGTTGATCGCTTCTCTGCAAGCCCTAGACAGATCTCCGGTGACATTCCGCGCGACAGGCATACCTGTGACTGTGACCGAAATACTAAGACATTACTGATGAATAATAATCTTATATCAGTTCTGCTAGCGAGATGTCAAAGAGATAAAATCAGTAATCATTAAGTATACCGCTAGTTCAGTGATTGAGCAATCACGGAAGTGCTTCAAACTTAAGTTCTTCAGTAATTATTCAAATACAATTCATTAGTATACATGTGGTCCTTATTTGGTCTTGTGATCCACTCATTCATTCGTTTCCTTCAATTAACTTGACAAGACTTTGCATCTAATCTTTTTTCTTTTCCATATTGGTAAGGATTTTCAGTTATTTACTCTTATTACCATGTATAAAAACTTATTTCTTATTGTACAGACAGAAGATGTTAATTATGCGAAGCAGCGGATTCAGACTCGCAGCCTTCGGAACCGGTTGAGAGAGTCTATGTGACTGCAGGAAGGGCGAATTTGATTTACGCGTACGTATGAAGTTTTAAAGCAAACAAGACATGTTTTAAGGGTCCCCTAAACGCTCAATTGCACGTGTCACTATTTACTTAATTGATACACATTGATGCGTAAATTGATCGTCTACCAAATGCAATTGAAGCCATTGACAATATTACTACAATCGCAATTGATTGCACTTGATGGTTTAGCTGATCGTTTCAGGGACCCTTTACACGCTCAGAAAAACTATGAGTACCTACTTAGGTATTTGCTAAGCTAACGCAGCCAAAAGAAATTGATCGTACATGTAATAAAATCGTAGCGAAATCAAAATTGTACATGTTGTTTTCTTTTTTAAATAATATTTGCGAAGTCTGGGAAGTATTCTAATGCCGATTTTTTTTATTTTAATTATTGTCTGTTTGTCTGAATGTATGTTCCAGCAGCACGCAAATACTACCCGATAGATTTTGTTAAAATATTGCATAAATATTCCCTATAATTCTGGTCAGTCTGTAGGCTATAAATTATCACGCTATTTGCCATGGGGGATGAGCAATATCGCAATTTGTTCGTATTTTTCTATAGTTTATAGAATATTGTAGACAGTTACAGATTAAACATTTTAAATGATTATCATCACGCTATACCTTTATTGAGCTAAACAATCAATCATGACATAATATAAGAACAGCTATTTTAGTCAACTTTCAACGAAGCTCGACGAAACTTAATTCGACGACTGCTTTACTAACCTAAATTCGATTCCGAACAGTTGATATTTTTAATGTACCTATTTTTTTTAATTTTCTTATACTATTATTATGACATCGTAGAACGTACACAGAAAAACATAGTTTCGGCCTCTTCTATCATCTTTGGTTATAATAAAAATAAATATATATGGTTAGGTGACTGTTAATGAGAAATCCCGTGTAAAATAATATATTTTAGTGATAGCTGTTCGTCAGGAATAATCTGAAAGAATGCATCAGTCATTGTATCAGTGTTGTGCTGTTAGGCAGTGGTATGGAACGCAGGCGTTCATTAATTTACTTAAAACGAAAAACTTCGCAAGCAATGGGAGATTGCTACTGAAGGCGGCGGGTGTCGACGTCAGCGTCAGTACGAGCTGATACACGGACAACTGTACGTCCCTTGTTCCCGCGTCATCAGTCCTGACTTCTCTTCATATTTTGGCTGCTAAGAACAAAACTACAAACGTAGTATACAGGAAAGTTTTATAAACATGTGGTTGTTATTTTAGTATATTATGCTGTCTTACAACTTCCACGCGAACGAAATCTCGTGCAGAAGCTAATTGATTACCTAGTAAACCTCGCAAGATATTGTAAAATCAATTAGTGCAATTTAAAATATGCGTATATAGAGATCAAACGCGTTGAAAATCAGTTTGGTTTTATTATTTATTTTAGTTCTGACGACATTTTGTAAGTGTTCATTTTATGACAGTAATTTGTTTATTAACAAAGTCCAAATCAGTGGGCACAAATAATAAGAATAAATGCCACGCTACAATGATTTTAATTACCAACTAACTGCCTACTTATGCTCATAACACTAAACTTGAATATGCAATTCGAAATAAAAGCATGTCTTTATTTTTAAACATAACGGTAAAATCTCATAAAAAGGTCACATTTGTTTTAACAATGCGTCAAAACAATTAGCCATTCAAAGAATATAAATGAGTCTTATTAAAAAAGAACAGTAAAATTATTTACTTATTTTCTTTTAAATACATTTAGATGGCTCCCTTAATAATAATTACCGACCAGAAAAATATTTTGTTTCTGCTACCACAGCTCATCTACACACAACAGACTATTCCCTGAGCATGTACCAAACATTCCGTGTAAAAGAAACTGCCGCATTACAGCAATTACAAGGGCCTATTAGAGTAACATGTTCATCACGTCAATTATCAGTCATCGTCACTACACTAGCTCAGTAATCAAGACAGTAGCGTCTCAATCAGCTTCGGAGCTTCGGATACTGTGGCGTAATTAGCACAGGAGCTAAGTAATTGGTGACTACAGAGGGTGATGAATTTAAAAATGTAGATATGTTCGTGAACGGGCGCCGTCAGTAGGGACTGGTCATTTCTTAGCTTATTTTAATTTAATTTAATATTCGAATTGTTCTTGTCTTTTTATTACGGACGCTTTAAGTTTATGCATCGTTCTCATCTCACATGCATAATTTCAACATGAATGATGTAATCAATATTTTGTAACCATATTTTGATTACCAAAGAGTGTCCGTGGAGTTTCTTGCTCGTTCTTCTTCATAGGTAACCTACTACGCTTTGGAATGGGCAACTAGCTTAATCTTTCTGACTAACCGACCCCTTGACAATTCAAAAGTGCCTGTAATTGGTTTATTTGAAATAAATGCCTTGAGTTGAGTTGATAAATTATCCTAAGTGAATCCTCTGACGACTGTTATACACTGTTAATGCCAGTCTAAGAAGAGTTTTCCAAATCTGTTAACGTACTTTTTTTAATAACTACTCTACAGAGTACCTTTTAAAAAACAAGCACCATGTTCTACAGAACATGGTGCTTGTTTTTTGTTGTTATTACTTAGTTGTTTTACCTTCTCGATTGGCAATATTCTATGAAACAATTTGTGGGCCATTTTATTTTTGAAGAGTTCATCTGTGGAGTTTAGTTTCGTCGCCATAATCATAACCAGATAAAGAGTACTTATTATGGCGTATTCTAAGAACCTGGGACCACAGTGTTTGCAAACTTATTATTCGTCTCATACTGTAGATATACATTTTAATGCTTATTGATAATTCCTTATTGAAATACCTTTTCTCAATCTTTTCCTCGAACATTATGCCTATACTTAGCAATATCGACATTTAAATTCAAACTCATATTCTTGGAACAGCATATTATCATGCGCTCGAAATCCTCTAGAGTAGAGGTGAGCGCTTGCGACAGCGACAGTACCTATAGTTCCAAGAACTTCTGACGTTTAGAGGTCGCCACTTCACTGCGCGGAAACTCGTGCGCAATGCGCCCGCGGAGCGTGGAGTGGTGTTGATTAATGTATCGAAATGTCAATCGGTACGTAATGACTGGAGATAGTGGTTGCTGTGGTTGTAAATTCCACTTTGATGTAATGTGCAATGATATTGTGTGATTGGCTATGAATTTGAATTGCGATATCGGGGATTGGCAGAATATTGTTTGAATTTGAAGAATGATTTATAATAAGAAATGTAATGTTCGATTTTAATATAGTATGGATGGTAGCAAAAACATCTATATTTTATATGCTATTTAAGTATGCGAAAGTAATTATCTGTTACCTTTTCACGCCTTGACGGCTAGGACTGAACGGATTTCGACATTCACACAGAGGTAGACCGTGATCTGGGTTAAGATATAGGATACTTTTTATCCCGGAAGCACCTACGTACGTTCCTACGATAATTTCCGTACTCTGCGGGCCATGCCGCGGGCAAAAGCTAGTGTATACTAATATTATAAAGAGGTAAAATTTGTTTATTTGTTTGTAAATTTGTACATGTAGGGGTAATCTCTGGAACTATCCGTCAGATTTGAAATAATATTTTTGCATTTGATAGCCTGATTCTGGAGGAAAACTATAGGCTATTTAACATCACGCTACAACCCTTAGGAGTCGAGTGAACATAAAAAAGTTAGAAAGAACGCTAAGAGAAAACGAACTAATAGCGCGGGCTAGTGGGTCGGGGGAACAAGAAATTTCACGCGGACGAAGTCGCGGGCAGAAGCTAGTATTAAATAAATGGAAACATAGACGGCTTTAGAAGGGAAAACCAATGATGAGGAACGCTATGAATTTTGTTCAGCAATTAGTCAGAAGAAGACGTGTTGCATCGATCCCAAATAAATTGGATACCTAAGGGCTGGAGAATTATGAATTAAGCCTCCTTCAAACAGGCGCGCCACGCGATCCGAATCGCACGCGACTCAAAGGCACCGCTCGTCGCGCGACAGGCGGTGCCTTTGTGTCGCGTCGCGTGTCGCGCCTGTTTGAAGCAGCCTTTAGTCAGGAACAAATTATGCATAAATAAATTCTACTAGCTATTATAAAAACAGCATAGTACGTACAACACCGTTTCTACTATAAGACCTTAGTCCAGTCAGTGACCCAGCAGAACAAATGAACAACGTCTACAACTGTAAGTACATGAGTCAGCAACAAACTTCCTTATACGTCGATTAGCTAAATAAAGACAAATCGGACCGGTGCGGTGACGTCATTAGTCATGACAATTTAGCCATGCAATTTAGCAGCATGTGGCTATCACAAGATCTGTAAGCCAAAATTACTTTAATTGTTTCATGAGTGTACACTTTGTTTCAGATACGTTTTTTTAGATGGATTGTTTTTAATAAACTCTGCATTGTGTTCGGAGTGGTTAAGTACAGTGAACGTTAATTATCTTTCAATACTGTTTTTGGCTGAAAAAGAGTGTTCTTCAGCGCTACTTCATGGGCACGACTGATGTCCTTAAGTTTGCAGTTCATTTGCGTGTAACAGTTCTTTTAAATTCTACGCGATTCTCTACTTATCAAAGTTCGCTAGCTTAAGATCATTTTAATAACCCGTACGTGTAACCCGTTTTATGCCCGTTTTCACTAACGTTTGACGACACCTTAATGTAATGCGTGAATATATTGCACTGTTTTATTCTTAACTCCGGCGCTGAGCCGAGCCTTAAAATCAAACAATGTGCTTTTATTTACTTAAATGACACTCAGGTAGTTACACTATAAATAAATTATTCGGACCTATCATAAGATCAAAATTAGTGATGCAACGAATACTACTTTAACGAATACGAATATCGAACCTACTATTCGGCGAATACAAATACGAATAATTCAACAAGGTAATAAATATACACCACTGTTCTTTTTTTTTTACTAAGAAGTTAAAATTCAAAGGACATGGACAATTTTTATAGGGACGTCGGCATAGTTATCGAATTTAGTGTACACCAATGATTTTTGGTGTTTTATACTCGTGAATATTGGCTCATTAAATATCTAAAAATACAAAACTCAGAGAACTTGTCATTATAACAGACTAGTCAAAAAACAGTTTCAGTAAACCTTTTAATCAGATCGCTAGCAATAAGGTGTATAGATTATAATTTCGCTATTAAATACTTAAAGGCGCTTTAAAATAGCGAACAGTTGTGAATTATTACGTATAACTGATATGGTTTTAGTATTATTAAGCATTTAAACAAAGTAATGGCCACCTAAATGAAGAATTTTAAACTGCATATTTATTAACATTTATTAAACTGGGTAATAGTTTAAAAAAATGTGACAATAATAACAAATATGAGCATAACATCGTGCCTGTATTCCCCGAAGGGTTGGGCAGAGGTATACCTATAGTGCACCCACATTTCACAGTTGTTTTGAGTACCATGTAATAGGGGGCGAGTCTGTTTCCATCAACCAGGCACAAATCTAGATTCCGTGCTGCTACTGAGAAATTCCTGATGAATAAACCCAATATCACTTTGCTCGACCTAGGAATCGAACTCAGGACCGCATGCTCAGCAGTAGCGCTTGCGACCACTAGACCATCGAGGCAGTCATAATATCAAATATAATAATATTAACAAAGTATATTCGAAACTAATGTTTTTCTTTAAAGTACATTTTTACAGGTTACCCTTATATTTTTTTTAAATAAGTAGTTCAATTAATAATAAACAAGGGAAGCACAAAATAAAACAAAAGAGTAAAAATACTTATTTATTTAGTCGAGAAAATAAATAAAAATATTTTGCTATATTATAATTATTATATCTAAATGCCTACCTAGATAACATACATTAGAGCAATGCAGCGATAGTGTTAATAAAGAGACCGAGGGAGGTCAATCAACCAGCTTGCATAAAACAGAGCATTTTTATTTCACAAATACACTAACCTGGATTTAGTGTAAGTATAGGGCTTCAGTAATTACATAAATAACAACTTTAAACATAACCATACTTGTAAAAAAATACAAGCATAGATATATATATTATTTTTTTACAATAGTGATAATGGTTTTCAAGAAAGATTAGCCTTTTGTTAGATTATTTTAATATTCTTTAATTGTTAATAATATGTTGTCTAAAAATCCTGCTGGAGCTTGGATATTATTTTGGTGTCTTGCCCAACCAAGGTACCAGATTATTGTCATAACGTGACAACAACAACCAACGGTCCTGTTCCCTACAAGGCAATTACAATAGTACCCTAAAATAGCTTCCAAGAAAGAATCACTATCATGTTCAGTGTCAAACAAAACATAGGAAAAGTAAATTCTCTGCTTCTCTGCTTTGCATGGCTATTCCGCAGTTGATGCACCTCATATTGATCAACAAACAACACTCAAATCAATATATATATTGATTGACAAATCCGAAACGCAATGCAAATCAGAGTCCAGTGTTAATAGCAAGGTAATCGAGTGGTAGAAGGTATCAGTCCGTAGAAATAAGCGGGGTCAAAAATATTAGAAAATAATCGCAAAAACACAAACACAGTAGGTACGTAGGAAGAATCTGCAGTAACATTACATTGACATTTGACATAGACAATGACACATTGTCAAACAAGTAACGCGTTCCGTTTCAAGTTTTGTTTTTTTGCGTGAAATAAGAAAAGACTATCTTACGCATCAACATTATGAAAAGATAATTTTATTAAATGCAACAAATCCCAATGAAGACAGTTTCGTATGAATATAATGTTCCTAATAAGAGCATTTTGACGTCCATATCACATGTCTACAAGTAGTATGCGTGGTGTGGAACGCCTATTATTATATTTATCTTTCTCTATGGTCCATTATGGCGGACGCTGACAAATGGTACTTTGAATTCATCTTGCATTACTAATTATTTTGAAATAAAAACTGACGAGTTCAGAGAGGTTAAAAACTACGTATTAATTCAATTATCTACTTTTAATATACATTATTATTTACTATGTATTTGTACATGGAATGTACTTTTTTGTCCATGTCCTTTACCACTGACGAATTTTTGCTCAAAAAGCACAACATTCGTAAAATTATAGGCGTTAGGCGATTTCTTTTTTTCTGTTTGTACATTCCCAGCGGTCGAAAATAATCTTTCTGAGGCGACAGTAAACAGCTTTAACGAAAAATACTTCTGGGCCAGTTTTTTCATAATACTACATTTACAAACAACATAAATAAAATGTTACGAACAATACCCACGTACTACAAAACAAAAAATACATGTATTAAGCACTTAAACGTATTAATAAGTTAACAACCCAACGAAACTATTTAATTTACTGACATTGACAACATGAGAACTCGACAACTTCATTCATTTAATGTTAGGGGAATCCCAGTCAATAGATTCTTGTGTACATGAGTTCGGATACACGGTGCACAGTCAAACCGTAATTTCCGTTGCGTTCAGTTTTAAATAGTTTATTAATATTCTAATACGAATACTCGGTACTTATCTACTAGGTATTCGGCGAATACGAATATTCACAATCATATTCGTTGCATCACGAATCAAAATTATTAAAAAAATTATTAAATTTAAACAACAGACTACACATATTCTAACACCTCCACAAAACACGTTTAATTCGTGTAAAACAAAGGAACATGAGTAGCGATAATATTGACGGCCAACGACATAGTTATACTGCCATAACTAACTGCTTGCTGATTAATTAACTCGTAAATCTGCGTCGGCGCCGTTTACGCGGTAGGCGCCACACGACGCGTACCTACCATATTCGCGCAAATAACTTTTGTTATTCATATTTTATAATAATACTTAAAGATTAAAATAAAGACCATAAAGAATTAACAAGTTCATAGAGGAAGCAATATTCAACTCTGATCGACAGAGATCAAAGTTCTACCTACTGTATACTTTTGCTTGAATTACGCTAAACTGAAACATCAAATTGTTTTCATGTTAGATTACCTAATCTAAAGTTATACGCTATCCAAAGAATGTTACTTAATGCGAGAGGCGGAAAAATAGATTTTCCCGGAAGGTTATGGTCTTTAGCAATTTCGGTTTTTCCAAGAATGTGGTTATATGATGAAGCAATTGCTGTCAGTTACTTAAAACACAGCTAGGCTGCTGTCAGTTTTGCCGTGTTTTCCAAAAACAACATCAGCAATTACTTAGCTATAAAAGTTACAACAGAAATCCCAATTTAGAAGTGTATCTTATTATACCTGTAATTCAATTCTAATGCAACCTATAAGTACCTTATAGTATTATTTACCGTACCGATACGGATACACAGACGGACAGACACAAGGCCGGCACTGCGTTTAGTTATTGCACGAGTTGAGTTACTGCGCCACATATTACGTCGTGGATTAAAGAAGGAAGGAAGAGAATAGTGACAATACTTAGCATTTCCCTGTTATTTCTCGGAACAATGACAGTTCGCACGAAATTGCGTAACACGGAATCAAAGTGCTTACAGTATTTATTAGTTCCCTGACAAGTTTGATATTAATCATTTGGTGATTAAATACGCTAATTAGTGAAGATTTAATAAAACTTAGGTAATTTTCACGCGATAGGTAAACTTTTATTTACAATAAATATGAAAGCAGTTTCACCGTTTTCATTTGCAGTTAATCCTAAAAACTAATTATAAATTTTAGTTGTTATAAAATGAAAGACACCTCTACTCTATAAAGTACAGTGCAAAATTACTAGTTATAAAATTAATAAGCTTACCATATTGAGTATAATCAACAGGTCTAAGATTATAATTTTCATAACTCACGAATTTTATGACGCCATTTACCTATTACAACGACGCGCCGCGTCGGAGACGTTAGTTGTACTCGTAATTGACTGCGTCACTGATGCTAGTACAACTTCCAAGCCAGTTACAGTATAGCCAATTTACGCTTCCTGCTGTGGATATTCCAAGTCAATAATAAAACGTAGATGTCATAGGCTTGTTTTGTTGATATTTTCTTGGAAACCCTTTTTCGTATCGATTTACTTGTAATTAGATTTATTCTTGGTAATTATTAATAATGTAATATTTGGCCTTAAGTCACAAACAACAGCTTCAAGTTCAAAGTGGTTGCCAGCCAATTAATAATTACCAACTACAGACACTTTCCAATGAGAAATAGTTGAAATACCCGTACTTCCGTCAACTTTCTTTGAGCAAATAAATCTTAGACAAGGACACATGATAGAGCACAAACATTTTACTACCGTATATTTGCGATTTAAATATCAAATAATTTCTACAGAAAATCACATATAGACTACTGAAAATAAATTACGCCAGAGAGTTCAGCGATTATGTTTTTAATGAATTCCATAACACGTCACCGAATACAGTTATATGGATCTATGCCACCAGTTTACCATCACTAATCCAGCAAGGCCTGCATGTAGACTACACTATTGTAGACACATAGTTAATGTCATCGGTGTTATCGAGTACCTACCTACACAAAAATGTGTCAATATTATGCGTTGGTATGAGTCACCGCTGCGGTGTGAAGTAATGAATGATTTAATAACCGGCGCTTGCACGTGGCCCCGTGGCCAGCCCGTGGTACCACGGCGCATGCACATTGTTGATAACAGTTCTTCGTTATAACTGTAAGCATAATCTACCTATAACATTGAAATAGGGATCAATTATAATTTTATTAAAATTAATTTCTACCTTGACTTTTGCGTTATATCTGGGGAAATGTTCATTCAATTAACAAGTTAAATAATTTCCGTTTGTAATTAATCCCTATATAATTTAATTGATATTTAATTTCTTCCTTCTCTACTAAACGGTAATGTAACTATGTTGTAGTGAGTTTATAAATAAATGCACAAATATATAATATTTCCGTTTACCATTAATATCATGGCAAAATATGAATCCTCACTTACACTAATTCGCTCCGCAAATCAAATAACATTACTAGCAACCAACCAATAAAAACACAAAGCGCATTCAATCTATTCACCTTATAAATACCTTCACAAAGGAAACAAAACGGAACTATATTTGTATAGAAAAACAGTATAATAGCCACACTTAACATTTCACGGTAGAGTAGTGAAGTTTTGTGCGCACGCGCGGATCTACGCTACAAGTGCATATCCGGGTACAATGATCAACTTCCGGCCGTATATTGGGATCAATTGGCCCTATTGGTCCCGGGGAAATGTAGGGCTCTTGCCCTTCGTCCGGTATTCGGGACGAGGGATGGGACAATGTCGAAGGGAGTTCTATCGATATCGAAATCAGTTGTCACATAAATATTAAAGTGTTAACTAAACTTAACTTGTTTATTTGTTTATGGTTTGCACTTATTTGTTGTTAAAAAAACTTTTTACGTTAACCTTACTAAAATCATCTTGCAAGATTTGCCTAAAACGAATGCTAAAAGGAACTCAGAAGAAAAGATAACACGATTTAAACAACACACGAAATCTTAACCAGCCTTAACCAATACTCTTACGTGCAATCCTTCATGCGCATAACATTTCGACTGCAAATCCAGCGTGATGGACCACGTTGCACAATTATCGACCATCACAAACAACCCTAGCCCCGTTTACACAATGGACCATGCATAAAGGAGTAAACAAGCACTCGACCGACATGCGGCTACTGGCCATGAAATGCTGTTATATAATATTGTATGTATTCTGAAGTATGTAGCAATGTCGAATAAAAAGTTATATATGAATTGATTACTGTTATTGTATCTGTGTGAATTGGGTTTATTAGACGTGAAATGTCAAGTCAAAATAAACGAAGTAACATACAGACAGAGTAGAGAACTAGGTAAATGTTCAAACAAAGACAAACATTTCTTTGGCACAGACACTTATTCAGCCGATTATAGATTATGCCGACGCCTGCTACTTGGATGCTACTGAGGAGCTATTAAACAAGCTTGAGCGCTTGCAAAACTTATGTATTCGCTTTGTTTTCGGTCTGCGAAAGTGTGACCACGTTTCGCACCTTCGCAAGGAACTCAAGTGGCTCCCGATCCGCTTACGCAGGAACACTCGGATTTTATGTCTCCTCCTCAACATCTTACACAACCCATCTTATCCTTCCTATCTGCGTGAGCGTTTTTCTTACGCACGCCCTCGCGACGCACCGTGTAGATCACATCTTAGTTTCCTCCTTAAATCCCATCCTCTTAAAACCAGCTACTATTCTTATTCCTTCTCTGTTCATGCTGTAAGATTGTGGAACTCACTTCCGCCTAGCATTCGAGATTGAAAATCTATTTCTCATTTCAAATACCGAGTAAAAGAGCATTACCTTTCCTTTTAACTGTGAGAAGTTATATATTTATATATATAAGTTTATTTATTTTATGATTATGTATTTATTTAAGTATATGTTATTTTTATTTATACTTTGCATTATATGTAAGTATATTTTATATTCTAGTTTAAGACGTCACAAATCAAATTCTTCTCTTCTTGTCCTCACACACTATTGTCTACATTTCTTTTTCATTTCTCCTTTCGCAGGTCTGCTGGAAGAAATTTCTTAAGAAATAAGCTGTACCTTTGTACTTAATACTAATATGCCGTATCTGTATCTATTTTACTGTGTGTACATAAATAATAAAATAAATAAAATAAATAAATAAACAAAATTTAGAAACGGCGAAGCGACTTATATCGACTTGAGAAGTTTCATAATTATGTTTCCTAAGGGATGACTGATTGTCCGTCTACAAAGTTGGGTTTCCAAATTCAAAACAAAAACCATCGATAATTACTCCCAATCCCTAAGCCTAGTTACGTATCGTCGCGTCGGCACTACAATGGCTCGATAAAGTATTACATAACCACATGCGCAAGCCCAAGTCACAGGTTATCGATCTATTGGCCGTCACTGCAATTTAATTAAATTATTGTTACTACATGTTAATTGGTCGCCAATCGCGTGTTATGTGTATGTAGGTAGTGTAGGTACCTACCATTCATTGTGTTGTAGTAATTGGTTGACACAATATGGGGAATCTTTATTGAGACAGGTCATGGACTAATTTGTGAATGGGTATTTATTTATTTATTTATTGGACAGTGGTCGTTTTTAGCTTGCTCTGTTGTGAAAGCTTTAAATGAAACTTACAAGTTTTTGTAAACTATCTAGCAAAGAAAAATTATGATCATAGTTGTTAGGGTTTTTAACCATTCGATCATATTATTATGATGTCTTGATTATGATCGAATGAAATGAAGATTCATCGATGTTGTCAAAGTAATTGTCTATAGGACAACTTTTGATGACGCCCGCGCCAGGACGACTATATGTATATATATATAGTATATTACCTTTTGCCCGCGGCTTCGCCCGCGTGGATGTTGGAAAATATCCATTTTAGCCTTTATGTTAACGCCGCGTACGCCAGTAAAGCTCCCAGTCCGCATGATTTTTTCCGACATCTTCAACAATCATCATCATATTTCAGCCAGTTTACACAAAACCTTAATGAATTATACACCTAAACCTTCCTCACGAATCACTCCATCCATTGGTGAAAACCGTAGGAAAATCCGTTCGGTAGTTTTTGAGTTTATCGCATACAGACAGACAGACAGATGCGGCGGGGCGGGCCGATACTTTGTTTTATAATATGTAGAGAAGTACCTAAATTAACATAACCAGATGCTTAACTGAAAGAGGTGTGAAATTGTTCCGAGTTCTAATTCAGACACAGTGTCCTAAAGTACCTACCTTCTGACTCATTTAAACAATTTCATCCTAGACCCAGCCTCAGTACAATTCCGCTTAGCCGATCCTACAGACAATCACTATGTATAACAAAACAAATTGTAAATAAACGTAGATATGCGTCACTGCCCTTAGAAGATGACATCATTACGCAGCTCTTGCGCATCCCATCAGCACAAGGACTGTAGTACTCGCAGATGTGACGTTACTGTGTGACGAGACGTGAGTCAGCGTTGATTAAACTCAGCTGGAATCTTGTCACATTGTTTTTAATAGTAACTGGATCAATTTGAAGTCAGCTATGTGGACATCGCTTTAATAAAAAAAATTATATAATCCATACTAATATTATAAATTCGACAGTAACTCTCGTCTGTATGTTACCTTTTCACGCCTAAACCACTGAATGGATTTCGATGAAACTTGGCAAGGAGATAGATGGACTCCTGGGGAAGGACATAGGCATACTTTTTGTACCGCTAACACGTTCCCGTAGTATAATTTCTGACATCCACGCGAGCGATGCCGCGGGCAGAAGCTAGTATAATATAAGTCTGAAATCGCCAACCCTTCTTGAGCAAGGGTAAATAGGGGTAAATAAATGCTCGTGCCTTCTCTGTATGAGTATCTGCAGGTGCTTCAGGCGCTGCAGGTGCGAACTAGGTTTTAATTCCGAAATCATAAATTCTCTCTAACCAGATCGAAGTCATCAGACTTCTTTCGCAGTTGATTCGAAATCCAATAAGCAATAACCAACTATGATTTGAGGTTTGAATTTTTGAACATGAAAACTATGTAGTTGGAATTAATTGTCGGGTTTTAATGATTCCGAGTAGCCGTGAAGGATGATGGTTCTACACATTCCAAGCAGCTGTGTTGCATACAAAAGAAAATCAATTATCAATCTTCTGTATGTAAAAGCACAAAGTAAATACCCACGACAGATTTATGTTAACCTCTACGAGCACCTGCCGCATCCGTGTCGCTGCGATTAATTCTGCGCGCGCGCATAGCAGCAGATATTGTTCAGAAAGGTCACGTAGCCGCCGTCTTTCGCGAATCGCAAGCCACTGTAGTGATATTTTTAGTCCGTATCTAGATTATTGCGAGGATGTGTTTATGTCTAAGCTGACTGCTAAATGCGTTTTTCCTAGATCCGTTGAGAGATTAGTTCACAATTGGGTTCAATGGCTTGAAACAATAACATGTGGAGAATAGAGTGTGATGTTTAATCAGATAAAGATATCGACACCCTATAGGCTGCTTGGGGTTTATTATCCCAGGATTTGCCAGGATCTATCCATTAAGCACATTTACTTGAAAACTTTAGGGTTAAAAAGTATTCGACAGCTTTTGATTTCAGTACCCAGAACTACATCTTGTTTTTGCTGCGATGACTGTCTTTATGAAGGAAGCAAAGGTCAATTTACAGCCTCATTTTAATTCAAATATTTTATAATACAGTAGCTGACTAACTGAGCAACGTCTTAAGGCTCGTACACACCGGCGCGACGCGACGCCCTACACAAAGGAACCGCGTGTCGCGCGACGAGCGGCGCCTTTATGTAGCGCTGTCGCGTCGCGCCTGTCTGTGGGAACCTTTATGTCCATGTAACTTGAACTCTAAGTACAGCCACAGTATTTATATTGTGGTACAGCCTCTCATCAAGACGCGTAGAGATAACTTAAGATGGCATCTCATCTTACTTGGCAGTTACGCGCAGACTCAGGTTACAGCATCTCATCATAACAGCTAATGATCCGGACAGAACTGATCTACTGTTTATTGTTTATGTAATGAACTAATGTAATTTGATGACTGAGTTATCTACGACAGTTGGGAGTAGGGTTGCCAACTTTTTTTATATCAAATATAGTATTTTCAAAGCCATTGCCTGTAAAAATATGGTACATGGCGAAAATAAAAATATAGTAGGTACTTATGTTTGAAAATAAAGTAATTAAATATTTTTTTAATGTCTCATAACTATTATTAAACTATAAAAACGAATTATAGTTACAAAATACCTTTATTTCACTTTTTACGAGATTAATACTGGCCCTACTGCGCTCATGTCGCCATTTTGTATTCATCATTGAAAATATGCGTTCAGTAAAAGCTGACGTTGCTGGTATAGATATAAGAAATTTGAATGATACTATTTTGAAAATATAAGAAAGTCAGAATCACTGAGCAACACTTGTTGCACTTTTTCAGCTGTAGATTTAGCAACACATTTTTGGTCAGAAAGAGCTATAACCAGAATTTTATTAAACTTTTTCTGAATACAAATTTCAGAAACAGATTTTAGTTTTACACTTATTTTAATAAAACAATGTTACTTAAACTTTCATCGATAATATTGTAGTTTCGCCAACTATATTTATTTTAGCCCTCTAATATACAATAGTAGGGTTGGCAACCCTAGTTGGGAGTGACTATACAGGGTGGCACGGACATCGACGCGCAAACTGAAACCATTAATTCAGCACAACATGATTCTAGACCCACCAGCGCAAAAAATGTTTAGTGGGTTGTCAAAAAAAATACTGCTGTTTCATAGAAAAGTGCAACCTACGCGGTCAAAATATATAGAACAGCAATCAGAATAGGTTCAGAGTCGTGTACTGAATCCATGGTAACGGGTAGCGCGTCGGCGTCGGTGTCCCTGCGCCACCCTGTATATGGGCTTCGTTTCATATAGATGTTTGGCGAACGCGATATTACGGTTATGATAAGTGATGAGAATGATCAGTTTTAAATGGAGGAAGATAATGATGAGTAGAATGAATGTTTCTGTTTGAATAAGCGGGTCGTGAAAGAGGACAAAAATTTAATTTAAGTTTTATTTAAGTCTTGCAGAAGCAAGGATATCGCTTTATCATTTTTGACAACAATTTCCAGTGCATTGAAACTTTACTTAGGTTGAAACTATCTAACTGGCATAGACAAATAGACTTTGCCGTTTTATTCAAGTGAGATTCAATTTAAAGGGATGCGCTAAGATAGCCCGCGAAATACAAAGTCAAAATTGAAATTGAATTTCGTTGATCAAAATTTACTTCGCAACAGTAATGAATATGTATTTACAGAATTATAATCATTAAAATCATCAACGTAAAATATACCGTGTATATTTCGCATTTCACCAGTTACGGTATAAAACGCATGACATAGAAAGTCAGACTCTGGACTGGTACGTACTGAGACATTCCTCCCCATAAAACTTTGTCTGACCGGGATGGAAGTGGATAATTGAGTCATTCACTATCAGTGCAGTGTAATATTATTGATGCTTGGCCTACCAAAGAGGACATAACCAAAAATAAAAGTTTCTCGGTTAACATATCTCTCCAATTAAAACAACAATACCGATGTAACATTAATTCGTATAAATATGATCCAGCTTACTATTAGGTACCAACCAGGCTAAGTACCGTTTAAAATGAATTACTCTCGAAATCTTTTCCAATCATGGGGATAATTTTTAAAGAAAGTAATTTCATATTTGTTATCTACAATTAATGCCCTTGTACCCCACATAAGTTTAATTTTTATCGACTCTGGGTTTTTTGCCCATACATTTTTAAGCATTCTCTTTTGAATTTCGCGGGCTATTCGGGCGTTTTCGCCTTAACGTGGTAAAGCGTGGCAATTACAAGGTCGACTACATTATCTAATTGTGGTAGAAAAGATAGGTCCATGTATGTGTATGTGTTTGGTTTTTATTATGTCTTAGTTTGTAATTTTGTAATTTGTGTATTTTATGGATGGGCCTCAGTTGCCGGACAATACAGGAATTATTATTATTATAACCCGCAAATTATTATTATTGGAAACCGCATTTACTTCGATTCATTTGTTTAACCTTTAATATAGGTAACTAGACCTTTTGTTTTTTTTTTTTCAATGGTTCAATAGTGCTGTGAATAATGGAACAAAACGTTGCGTGCCTGAAGTTGTCAGTGTGCAGATTTTATAATAATAAACCTAGACAACTGTTGCGCCTATTGAAGCGAATATTTTATAAACTAAGTAATATTTATACTTTCTTTCATAAACAATGAGATATCTCTAGGAATAGATTTAAAATAGGTCAGTAACCCATTTTGCAAATGCGTTCCTATTGTATCTATCTACACACATCAAAAGTGTCTAGGGATCAAACACGTTTTTGGCAGTTATCAGGTTTTTAATCATATTTTTTGTAACTGCTATGGATACTTTTTTAGTAAATTTCCTCATTTGAAAAGGGAATAGTTTTGAATTTCGATCAAAAGATGAAAGTTTTCTGCCAATCGTATTCCTATATAATCCTGAAACGGGTGTGAGGCCAAATCAGTAAAATTTCTGCCATACTTCTGAGTGAAATTAATACGAAAGAACTTTATTACGGAGAGAAGACGTCATTTGAGCCGACACGAAATAATCAGAGCCGTGGGAATGTTGGAAGCTGTCTCTCGGCAACGTGCTGTAGCAATCGCTCTGGGCAGTACGCAGAGTGTTATAAGTCGACTTTGGACACGTTTCCGCATCACTGGCAGTATGGCAGAGCGACATGGAGGGCGAGCTCGCATCACCACACGCAGACAAGATCGTTACATACAAATTACTGCTCGACGAAATCGTACAATGACAGCGATGATGTTGATTACGAGGCTTCACAGCACTTTAGGGGTGTTAATAAGCGATCAAACCATAAGAAATCGCTTGCATGAAGTCAATCTCCGTTCCCGAAGACCGCTACGTGTACCACCCATTGAGCCCCGCAATCGCAGAGCTCGTTTACAATAGGCTCGTGAAGTCAGAAATTGGACAAAAGAAGAGTGGCGTTTTGTGTGTTTTTCTGACGAATCTAGCTTTGGTATGAGGTTAGATACTAGACGTACACGTACGCCAAGAAAGTTTAAATTCATGCCAGGAAGTCCATGCATACAGTGGTGGAAGAATCATGATATGGGCGGGTATTTGGATCGCCGGAAGAACCAAACTGATTTGGATCAGAGGCAATCTCAATGCACAGATTTACGCTGAAACAATTGTGTCAGATGTTGTCATTCCTTTGCGGACCCAATTTGGTGCTTCATTTCTGCTTATGTATGATAATATACGTCCACACACTGCCAGAGTCGTTGCAAACACACTTACCGCAGCTAATATCAACGTCCTACTATAGCCTGCTCAATCGCCAGACTTGAATCGCATTGAGCACGCATGGGATATGCTCCAAAGAAGAGCTCTGCCAAATATGGATGCCGTTCACACACCGGAAAATCTTTTTCGCCTGTTACATTACAACGGACGTGGGCGGCCATTTCGCAACGTGATCTGGATGAACTCATATTGACTATAGCCGAATCACTGTGATCATTGTTTACTTTTAACTTTTATCTTCTTATTACACCTAATTTCAAAATTAACTAAGGTGAAAAATCCAGCATAAGCAAAAATCGCGAAAAGTGTTTATTAATGCAAAAGCAGAGAGTACTTCGTCGATCTACACATACGAAAACATTTTATTTCATTTTAATAGGATAATATATATTTTTAGATGACTTGATCCCTAGACACTTTCGATGTGTGTATATCAATTTTCTTCATTACAGTTCAATAACTATAGATTTTTGTTGTGTAACTTATTCATGTCAAATCCGGATTGAAAACATGCCAAAAGGTTGTTGATATGGGCAACTGCCGCCAGAGGCTGGCAACGCATTGATATGGGCAACTCAACTGCAGCATTCATTTGTTTTCACATTCTGTGACTTAGCTGGGCGATACAGATTCGCATACAAAACTTTTGATAACAGTCACATCATCATTGGCATACTAACATGTATGACATAAGTTCATTGTAGAAGATGTTTTACAGTCCATTTACAATTACTTTACCTCTGACAGCAGCAACCCAATGGCATCCTTATTTTAACGAGAATAAAGATCATTGTGAATTTGACAGAGTTGTCAATGCCAGCAACCGAACTGCAAACTTATTGCAATGATTATAAAGGTAAAATAATTATGGAAGGACTGTAGAGCGCTACAAGGATTGACAATGACAGGGGGGCGTTGTTGGTAAACATTTGTGGAATTGTCACAAAAATTGTATTGACAAAACATGAAGGCGGCGTTAGTTCCAAAGTCAAAGTCAAAATCATTTATTTCAAATAGGCACATAAAAGGCAATTTTGAACGTCAAAATTTACAAAAAAATAGAAATAATTCTAGTTGCCCCTTCCAAAAGGTAGTTTCCAATTTTGGCCACGCGCCAAACGCACCTTGTAGCGTTGTACAAGCATTTTTCTCAGTTTTACTTGTTCTGTCTTAACACTTGGTATACCACTATATAGTAATGTAGTCCAAGATTCTTGCTAACATTGGTCGAGCAACATATTTTTTCTTAACAGCTTCCTCTTCAACAAATTCCCTAGTAATAAGCCCTGCATTCTGGCCTAGACTGTAACACCTAGTGTCTGTCAGACTGTCCAGTTTCACCGGCAGGTAGAAAGCCTGTAATGACAGGAAGTGACGGCAACCGTGTGACCTACCGCTGCGCTTGCGCAATCCCACCGGATATCTACGTGATAATACTGGAGTAGAGCGAATTATGATTTGATTGTTATATTAAATAATGATAGCGTGATTGTAAATGTTACTTGGTAAAATTTAATGATATTATTTTTTCATAAATGCTGATTGGCTGAATGATGCTGATGATGATAATAACTATTAATTCAGCTTAAAGAACTATAAATAAATAGGCAACCAAATTAAAACAATAAACTTAACAGACCGACAAACTTCAAAGCAGCACAGAGACAATAAACTTAACATACTAAATTGCAACACAAAAATTGGGCCAGTCGCACACATAAATTAAACAAATATGGCTGGCCATCAATACCGCGCTAAACACTCCTCGACCAGGCGCTAACATGTCTATTTGTACTTTGTCTAATAACTGCACGAGATAAGGAAGTATCAGAAGTCCCACGCAGTCCTAAAAATGACATTGTTTTTGCTTCGTCATTGACTAAGTAATTATAGAGAATTTGATATCGTATCGAGTGTAAGGAACACAGGATATCGAAAACCATTCTATTCACACCCCTAATACTTTCCATCCATTGGTAGGTGTTATGGCTGATTTACATTAGGTAGGACATAAGTAGCGAGTTAAGTCCCTCAAGACATACATACACTTACATATACTACATATACTTACGCGACACTTCACAATGAAAACTGTCACTTTTGGTCTGACGTTTTGTCACATAACTTGCTTCTTGAACTTAATTCGCTACTTAACTAATGTAAATCAGCCATTAGTGATACTGTTACTGAGGCCCTATAATACTGAAATGCATGTGTCCAAAGTAGGTTCTTAAGCTGTGCTTGTAGCGAGATGGTTCTATACTAAAGTCTAGTAAGTATCTACATTATCTAGTGGAACTTCTCCACCTTGTCTATGCTGTTGTCTAATAACTGGATGATTAGCGGCAACATGCCAACGCGCATGCGTTCCCACGGACCGATGACATGTGTGGCTGAATGCAAGTGTGCATTGTCCTGCTCCAAATATGAAGTCTTTTTGTTCAAATATGGCGGTCAATTAATTTTGTTCAATTCATAAAGAAGAAGAAATACCTATACTTGGTTGGTAACTTTATGCAAAACAATAAACAATGGATAATCGTTTTCATAACTACCTACATTGTGGGAAGGTCAGTTTGTGCAAAATTATAAACTATATTATTTTAATTAGAGGTAAATATTGTGGGAAATTATTACCGACTTTCTTGCACAATAATCATTGTAAAATAAATTATTTACATAATTAATACGGTTTATTGACACAAAACATGAGGACCACAACATCCCATCATTTCCATCATATGCCTACATCTCACCGCTTTCATTTCACTTTATTACCGTTAGAAGAGCATCTATAATCAACAAATAAAAACAATAGAGAGTGCAGGTACTATATAGAGGGCGTGGTGGTCTATTGTCTAGCTGCATACAATTATAGCACCTCTACAATTAAACGAGGTTCCCAAGTCAATGCATCGGAAATGTCTGTCAGAGAGTGATCATTATGCTCACTGCAAACCCATGTCGGATGCAAACGGTACTTACATTGATACCTAATCAAAACAATAAATCATACACGGTATTATTGTTTATGGTAACTAGATTTGGGAAGTCGGTCAAGGTTGTTTACGAATTCGAATTACCTAGTTTTTAGAGTAAATGTGTGTTAAATTAAAACAATATTATGTTAATTACACAATGATTCATCTATCGATTTACATAAAAGCATCAAAGAATCTTAGAAATCTGATGATACATGCCAGATGACCAAAGGCAGAAAGAATCTTGTACACTTACACAATATGATACTGAAATATTTATTAACAAATGATGTAAAAAGCCGTTAACAGGGATTTTCTGGACACATGTTAGATGTAAATTATAACAAAGCATTAAGTAGGTTTACCAAGTAATAAACTAAACAGTCCACATATGGTAACCAACCAGCTCCTCATGGCTGATCATAAACATACATAAACAACAATTGAACTCATATAAGTACTTGACTGTAAATTATGTTACAAAAACAAATCATATAATTATGAAAATAATCGTCTAAAATGGACAGCTCTATTGGTCACTAGGCTGAATTAAACTAAGTGCTTTGGTTTAAAGTCTAAATAAAAAGGATAATACAAAGAAAATGGCGTCGCGCGGGAAGCAACTTAAGTATATCAATAGTAAAATTATGTCCGATTTAATAAAACAGTAATAGTCAAGATTTGAATGAAACAATTTTATGAGTTTTGCAGAAATGTTGTCGTAAATTGTAATCGCAATAATCACGAGACGTCTCCGCAAAGCACAAGTCTGCATTCATAATATAATAAATACTACCTAACACGTGAAACTGCACTCAGGTATGTAGATAAAATTCCTTATCGGTTATATTTCCGGTCGTTATTATTTATTGGTCTTAGAACACAATATTGTTGGGAAATCCGGCACAACTAACATGAAATGGAAAATTCCCTTATTAGGAAACTATGATCGAATGTAAGACGGTGACTGGGTTATTATCGTTCACATATTTTACTTTCAGAGACAGACAAGAGGATATGAAATCTTGATTCCTTGATAGTTGCCATATTTGGCCATTCATTTGTAAAGAAACTGAAGATGTACCTACTTGCAAAAGAGTCATTGGCCAGAGCCATGCCTGAAGTAAAGTGAACCATTATAAACGGCTTCTCAGACACGATGAGGTTCGAAGACGACTAGACGGTATTCTTACAATAGGACACACTAAAAAGCCATTTCTAGAGAAGAAAGAAGTGAAAAGTATCAGTTTAATTACACTTTACACTTTTTCCACACAATGAACTTCCAAAGTTTAACGACATCATAAGTCTCATTACAAAGACGGTAACGATCACAAATGTTGGTCAAAACTTATTCGGATGCTCTCACCATTCGAGAACTTTCCACCGTAGAACAATACTGACTTGTCTCCTAAACCTAAGTTCACATCTCGCTAAACAATCGAGAAATCATCGCTTATCTCCATCGGCCATCAAAATGTCAGTGCCGAGCTTAATTAAGAAGTTGTGGTGGAAGGTTAAATGACTGAACGCAATGTGTCCCATTGTGCGCAAATTCCCAGGGATTATGTTGAAAATATTTGGTTTGCTCGCTCAAAACAGTTAGACCTTGGTGATGCAGAAATTTGAACGGAGAACAAAGGATGTGGCAGACCATCTGTGCTGCAGACACAATTGAAAAATGTAATTTTTGTAATACATCGCCTTGTACAAAAATACGCAATATAAAATTGTCGCAAATATTTTTCTAGATCTAAACGTGATAAGAAGATCGTTGTGGCTAATTAATGTGGCATCACGCAATGCCGACGTCCGATTTCTCAACTAACACCAACTCGTAAGGGAATTACACGCGATTGCTTACATCAAACTGGTTATCATAAACGATACGTGACAGCGATATCCTTATAAGCATTTTGTTACATTTTTCAAGGCGTAAAGCGAACATTAATATTGTTTGAACATCAAGTTTCAATAAGAAACCAGAAACGCAGAAGCGTTTAAACCTATTCAAATACAATTACAGATAACCGTATCTTCTAAGTCCACAAAGTATTTCCTGTCGTTATAATATTTATACGAGGTACTGGGTTCCCATGGTTGTTATTATCTCATGGGAGACATAGGAAATTCCGCCATTAGCTACCAAGAAAGTGAAATCGAATAATGATGCGCACGCACAGAGATGGTATCGCAGTCACTTTACATGTTATTAGAAAAATCTTTAGGGATCTCCGAATGATGGATGATGGCAATCATGTAATAGTAAAAGTTGAAGTTGCAAGGTTAAGAGACACATTAGAAATGTCATAGTGCACACATCTTGAGTTGTAATTGCAATACTTTACATCGTACAAATGGTTTAAGCATGCGTGGGAACAGCATTTGTCAGAAGCCATAGAATTAAGGACGAAACGAAAAGCTTTGGAGAAGACAAAAGGCCTTTGAGAGACCTACTTTTCCATAATTTTGATAATAATAAGTCAATCCAAAAATCTGGCTTTCACTGGATCAACGGAAAACTTTTCACAAAGGCTTGAGTACATCAATAGACGGCACCCTGGTTAAATGGTATAAATACAAAATGCTCTAAAAACTCACCGTTCTATGGGACAGATCAGTGACTGAGTCGTGCCGGTGCTCGAGGCTGCCGAGGCTGCAGCAGGAGGCTGATGACGCTAGACTCACAGAGTCGGCGCGCGCGCGGTGCGGCGATACCGCTACGTGTTTCAGCATACCGAGCCCTGGGACAAACAGAAAGATAACTTTAAAAAGATACATTTAGGCAAGTCGTCAACGGGTATAATATTGGTAAATACATATGTGAGCACCAACTATCTATCACATAATTAATTTATCTGTCATTGCTTCATTTTTAATACATTGTTCCTATTGTAGTTTAATAGTTTTTCCAGGTACATCGTCTTCACATTAATTATAATTAATAAATGCAAATGATTTTAAAACATCTATAAGAGTAAGTATGGAGTTTCTTGCCCATTCTTCTCCATACGAAACTACCCTTTTGAAGGGGTAACTTGAATCAATTGTACTTTCTTGTGAATTTTGATATTCAAAAGTGCCTTGTATTTGTCTAATTGAAGTAAATGATTTGGCTTTAACAACTAACGCAAGTTTCGAACAGAAATATAATCAGCCCATAACATTCCCGCTGCTCGGACACAGGTCGTCCTTTGCGGCATGTCCTAGAAGCAATAATTCGAAGACATGACTGTGACTTCTATCAACCCGACAAAATCAAACTGGTTGCTAATTTAATTGTATAATTTATAATTTTTATGACATTGATTGTTACATTATGTACTTAACTACTTTAACTCACACACTAAATTATTACTTGTTAAAATTTTGGAAACATCATCTACTTTTCAATATTTGTAAATATGTGAGCACTATGTATCTATCACATAATTAATTTACCTGCCTTTGCCATATTTAATTCTTTTTACCTATTGTGGTATAGTAATTTTATTCTAGGTGCATCGTCTTCACATATGATTACATAATTAATGTGAACTTACATAATATTGTAAAATATTTTAAAAGAGTAACGGTGGAGTTTCTTGCCCATTCTTCTCCATACGAAACTACCTTTTGGAAGGGGCAACTAGAATCAATTCTATTTTTTTGTAAATTTTGACGTTCAAAAGTGCCTTGTATGTGCCTATTTGAAATAAATGATTTGACTTTGACTTTGACTTTCCGAGTTGGACCCGCGTGCTGGATAACGGCATGCTCCCTCTCAACACAAGTTTCGTAAAAAGTATTAATTGTTTTATCTTAAAATTAACTCATATCATAATAGTGCCTGAAAATGAGCCATCTTCTTAAAACAAAGTAACGATTGTTAAAGCTAAAGAAGAGTTATTAAATAATAAATGTAAAGATTAAAGAAAAGTGACTTCTTTTAGATCTAATATATAAAATTCTCGTGTCACAGTTTTCGTTGCCATACTCCTCCGAAACGGCTTAACCGATTTTGATGAAATTTTTTGTGCTTATCCGGTATCTATGAGAATCGGCCAACATCAATTTTTTTTTTTTTTTTTTTGGTAGGTAGGGTAGGGAGTTAGGGAGGTAGGTAGGTAGGTAGGGTAGGTAGGTAGGTAGGGTAGGTAGGTAGGTAGGGTAGGTAGGTAGGTAGAGTAGGTAGGTAGGGTAGGTAGGTAGGGTAGGTAGGGTAGGTAGGTAGGTAGGGTAGGTAGGTAGGGTAGGTAGGTAGGGTAGGTAGGTAGGGTAGGTAGGTAGGTAGGGTAGGTAGGTAGGGTAGGTAGGTAGGGTAGGTAGGTAGGTAGGGTAGGTAGGTAGGGTACGCCGTAGATAAGTACCGCAACCCGTGCGAAGCCGGGGCGGGTCGCTAGTGATCATATAAAATTATACTTCCTCAATTTACCGAAATAATGTTACTATGGTCTCCGAAGCATGTATGGAACCGAAAATTAAATGAACCACTAACAAAAGCGTCATCTAATTTTATCGCATGGCTCTTGCGCACGCACATGTCAGCATCCCTTATAGCGCCGGATGTATCTTCTAGGAACAGACAAGTACCTGGAGAGCCATTGTAGAGGTACATTGTTGTGCCCGGAAGGTGGGTGTTCCTAATTGTGGTGGAATGAAAAAGGGAGTCGATAAAGTTTTATTGTATTTTTTAAAGGGATCAATTTATTTATTGATATCGATCTTATTTCTGATCTAGAGATAGGAATGCAATATTTGCGAGAAAGAATTGTAAGTAGATGTTTATCATAACATATTGCATTACAATGCAGATGATAATAAAGCAGTCATGTTTGCAGTGTTACTTGCTGTTTCAAAACATACAATGATTTTATCTGTATTGCATATTACTCTGTCGATCCAGGAACTTATAAATTAATGTTCCCATAACAATAATAAATTGCTGATAAAGGTCTTAACGATGTTGCTACCGCTTTGTGAATATTGCCTGAAGACATGAACAACTTTTACTTCTAAATCGGATCATTCATTTGCTAAATAACCATTGCTCTATTTATTTAGAACGTACATGTAGTTTCAAACTCATTATTGCAAGAATTTGCAACACTGCCGAAATATTTAATGGGATATTTTGGTTCATTATCTACAAGACTAGTTAAATTTATATTTCACTAAGAGCTGTTTATACCAAAGTCAGATATATTTTATCCGTAGAAAAAAATTAACGTCTCACAATTCTAGTATGGAAAATCTGTCAAAAATTCAAAAAAAAATATCTCAGGATAAGACTTATTCTAGATATAAAAGTTTGGTGTAATTCGCCCTTTACTGTATAAACTATTTGTATAAACTACCTTCCATCTACGCCAATCATTCTCAAACCAACTGTAAATAAATTACTAAAATCACCACTGCATCTACGTAGCATATTATTATGTTCTTCAAAACCAATATTACTTCTGATAATTCGTCAATTACATCTAAAATGTTAGCACATAACGTAAGAGTGCCCTTCTTGAACTCGTATATTGGCCTATCTCTCTGCTAACCCCAATTTGCTAATGCATAGTTATAATACACGATGAAAAGGTCGTGAGATTTAGCGCAGATAGCTGCAATACTAAGAATGAAAGAAAGTAGATAGACAATAACAAGACTGCTATTATTGTTCAGGGTCTAATCCGGTCTAAAAACCTTTAGGTGAAATCAAATCTAAAACATTTAGAGTCTGCTCTAGAAAGCCGTTTTAAATCATATTCACTTTCTAGTATACAGAGTTGCAGGGACATCGACGCGTAAACTGAAACCATGAATTCAGCACATAATTCTAGACCCACTAGCGTAGAAAATATTTGTCGGTTATCAAAAAAAAAACTGCTGTTTCATAGAAAATGCAATACCTACGCGATCAAAATGTAAGGCAAGCATTTTTTTGTTAAATAAGTGACCATAAATTTCAACGCAGGGGGGTTCAGAATCGTGTACTGAATCCATCTTAACAGGTTGTGCTTCGATGTCCCTGCCACCCTGTATAGTACCTAAGGATTGCAGTCAGCAGTCAATTTGAAAAGAATTTCATCATGGTTAAAAAAGTTGATATAAATATAACTCTTAAGAATTCTGAAGATAGAATGCTCATGTGCATTTTTGCTGCAACCAGTTATTGCCGTAAGTAGCACTAAAGTATTGAATGTTTCGTGGGAACAGAACACAATAAGCTCATAACTTAATAATTTAGTTTAGATACAATTGACAGTAAAGTTTTTATTCGCACATGGATAACATCGTAAATGTTCTGAGTTCTGAGCGCTTCTGTGAAGCATGTGCAAACTGAATGGAATAGTTGCAGAAGGTCAACGAATTCTAGAATTATTTTTAGATAGCTTAGGAACAAAGCGACGATTTGAGAGAGGTAATTAGTGACTGAACTTGAGAGACGACCAAACTTTATAATCCAAAATATAGGACTGGTTGACTTGACGTAATGAAACCATAACTCAAGATAAGTGAGACATCTTGATTGAAACAAGTAACATAATGACTAGTTCATAGGTAGGATTAGACACCCATAGATAGATAGAGATACCCATGTGGATAGCTTGTAAAATATAGAAGAAATTACTTTCAAAGCAAGTCATACTTGCACTACTGTACCAATCCCTTTCTAAAGCACAGGCGTGGCCGTCGCACGCGCATCCGCCGCGCCGCCGTGGCATCTGTCGAACAATAATCCCAAGTTTTTGCGAGCTCCCATTGTTTTTTTCAGCTTCCCAGAAGACGGGGGAAATCTCGGGCTGTGGGATCTATCTACAATATGCAACTTTCTACGTAAGTGCATCTCGTTCGAGAGTGATAAACGCTATCGTTGTACGAGATTAAAAGTAAGTAAATTGTAATGTTCCTGTATTCAATTGTGATCAAATAACAGGATGATGTTTTGAACCCAAGATAATTGTAACAACTTCACTCAATACGTTGCTTACAATCCACACGCAAATCAAAATAATTATCCAAAGATAATACCCTAATTACCCAAAACAAAATCGATCCAATTAAGTTGAACAAACAATATTAATTGTTCATTGAACGCACAAATTACAATTAAGTCGGGCTCGTGACTGACATGCGTATTAAACAGGGCATTACAATTACAACTGTAATCAATCAACATTATAAAGCAATTCATCAGATTTTAATGAACCAATCGATTGCTACTTCAGATAATGACTGGCGAATTATAATTTGAGGTATAATTTGTACCTATATTTCCTCATACATGGATGATTGAGGATGTAAAGAGAATGAAATGTTCTGCTTGATCGATTTAGGTTAAGCATTCGATACCAATGTGCCTTGCCTTTTTTTTTTTGGGTGGGAAATCATCAAATGACCTGTCCCGCTCTGGGCGGAGCGGAAGGGCGTGTCAGACTCTTACTGACTAAAACCCACCCGTGTTCCTTCAGTTGCCTGTGCGCCATGCCAGGGCCACGGTAACTCTTTCGAACAATCCGCGACCCCGGCAGGCATCGGACCCCGTCAATGGTGCTGACATCTCTTTGAGCCGCGCGTGGAACACGACGCGCCGTCGACCCGGGCCTGGTCCTTACCAGACGGCGAGCTGCCCATTGCTCACCGTCCGCAAGCCCGCGCCTACGGTGGCCGGGAGTCAGCTATCGACTCCCGACGCCCAGGGTGTCTCCTCCTGCGGCGGCTAGGGGCGAGAGAATGTGCCGTGTCTTGAGGGACAAAAAAGTGACAGGGCTTTTCTTCGTTCCTATAATTTTATTACCTTTCAAAATTGGGAGAACACAACCATCGATAGTAGCTGCAAGATATTTATCATCAAAACACGTTACCATGGTGTTACTTACTATCTACACCCATGCCGCGACATTCGTCTTCCGTCTTAACTTCTTAAAGTTTTGTAACCGTATCTCTACAGTTGATTGCAACATCAATTTACAAATTACAACATTAATAATCTCCAAACTTAAACAACTACGAGCACACGCGTCACTATTGATATGTCTCTATTTGCTTGTCTCAATCACTTCCTTTCCGGTTGATTGTGTACGGCAAACACTTAAAATTTTGTTTGATTGCTGCCTCATTAAAACGCTTCTATTAAGAGGTACAGCTGCTGAAGTTACCGAGGCTGGTTAAGGCTTGTCTTTTGATAAATCCGAACTTAATGATGATTTAGCACTCAACAATTAGGTAGTGACATCCGCGCTATTAATCAAACAATGAATTTCTGGTGGTTAGTGATATGCGATACTGTTGCACGACAACCTATCTTCTAACAATTTGGTACTGCTAAAGGCCTTCGCTTGAATTCGTCCAAGATCAAATATTTCGCAAATCTCTTTTCAATCACTTTCAGCGGTGCTATTCTCTAAGGATACAGCCTTGCGAACAGCGCTGACGCAGCGGCGAAACAGCGGCGAATCAACGTGTTTCGTCGCTGCGGCCGGCTATCCTTACAGAATAGCACTGCTGGTCATCATAGCCGAATCTTGCTTGAACACCCAGTTATCAAATGAAATGATCTCTCAATTCAAACACTAATAAGCAGTCTTGCAGCAACAGATCAGTAAAAAATAACGTTAACCGGATGAAACGCAGCGAGCACCATTAACCATGGAATGTGGACCAATTAATTTATCATTAAAGACCATTAATTATTTTCTTTAATTAATTTAGCTCAATGTCACTTAATTCCGTGTTTATGGGAAAATTCTGTATTAGAAAATAGCATCTTCAGAAGAAATACGAACCACAGCATTTAATGACACAATTACACAAATTGCTCTTCAGATTTCAAAGAATTTCTTCATATTAAATTAGTATTTTTAAATACAAAGTGGTCAAATATTAACTAAAGTAGACTTGAGTCATTACGGTTTAACTAATTCATTTAAATACTACAAATTGTACGATAAAATTAGCTATGATGATGATGACATTAAGATATAATTTCTCATTTTGGCAAGACAACATTATTAGCATACGTTTTTACAATATTACCAAATCGCAAACAATAATAACGCCTACTTGCTCCAATGTTGGGCCAAACATTTGTTACAACACCAAAGTATGTCGTACGAAAGATTCCACGTTGGTTTACGGAAACCACTAATTCTAGCTAAATTCCACTTGAAGTAATGTACGACGAAATGAGCGGATGCGACTAATATACGAATTTGTACCTCACAGTTATACGCTTTAGGAAGTTTTGAAGTATTTAACATTTCCATGTGCAGAATATATTCAGACGCAGAGTTCATTTTCTCTACTTACATGCATTATTTTTACGACATTACTCAAGCTATGTTGTCCAAGCGTTTCCTTTACCACTAATTTGGCTAGAACCGCAGAACATTGGCCCAATCTATTAACCGTGTTACTATACAATACCCGTGGGCTGCTATTATAGTAATCGGCCCCAAAATGGCGGCACAGCTGGGCACCAACCAAACAAAGGTTTACATAACCCACACAATACTTGCAAATTACTGTAAAGGTCACAGTTCCTAATAGAGCTCGGGTAAAGTTTCTTTGGAACTATTACTGTCATCAGTTATTTGCATTCCATCATCAACCCGAAAATATTCTTTATTACTTGAACCTCTAGCAGATTGTTTACTTTTGAGAAAAATCTATATTGAATCTTTGATCTTTTTAAGCGGTTGTCCAGGATTCATTTAAAATTTACCACTAAGAACAAGTTCAGTGCTACTAGTTCCAAGAAATATAAGAACGGAAGTTTAAGTAAACCAACAATAATAACAAACTCGATATCCGGGAACAAACCGAACTATAAGTAGATACTTTTCAACAACACGGTGTAAATTGGTGTTTTAATTATTTTCACATAAATCGGAACAGTTCCTAAGAAATAGCTCGCAGGCAATACCAGTAAGAGCGGTAACCGAAAGCTTTATTGTGTAAACATGTCCTATAAATTCGAATCTGACGTGGTTTCCAAACAAACCCGGCCAATTTACCATTATCGGAATTAAAGCCGGAATGCACTCGAGCACAGCACGGACAAACAAAACAATTGGTGGAGGTTTGTGTTTGTGTGCGTTTACAAAACAGGACACACACCCATTTAGAATATAAAAAAACAGTTTTTATCACAAAATAATCTGAAGACTATTCCAACAGCGTGGTGTAATGGTGATAGCTTATTTTCTTTGCCAAGTAGGACCCCCGTAGCAATAAAAATAGGGCAAAGATGAATAGAAGGTGTAATAGCAAGTTGTTACTATGTATGGTCAGTACGTGCACTGGCTGTCATGTGCGTGTTTGATGAACCGTTTGTCAAATGCCGTGCGGATGTTATGTTGAGACGTATGAAAGGGAATTAGCTCTAACAGATCCGTGTTCCTTTGTTGTCTAGGATTTGATAAACAATACTGTTTGTTCTTAGTATGCGACTGACTCGAAAGTCATTAGCAACTGACTATCCATCATCGTAGTTGTTGTCCTCGACTGCTTTTTTTACATCATGTATTATTTTAATAAAAATATTTAGGTCGATGATATTTTGTCAACAAGTTTTCTTGGATTTGAATCATTAATATCTCTTGACATAGAACAGAATATTTCCTATGTTGAACAAATCGCCTCCTATGAAGACTCAACTAATAAAAATGTCACACTGATTCACGGAAGTGACAATTCATTAGTCATTAGGTGCGCCTGCACTCTGCAGTGTTGCGACCTTTGCACTTAATAGTTCCTTTATGACCTCAAGTTCAATAGAAAGGTAATTTACGTCTTACTTAATTGTTGTTTTACTGTTAATTATTATTACATTTATATTTTGAAAATGTTTTCTTTTTCATTGTTAATTAATTATTATTACAGTTTCACAGTCAGACTTTTGATTCTGGTCATTCAAAATGTTCTACTGCTAACAGACACAGATTTCCCTAGATCCCAAGCAAGGCATTCTCTAGGTATATCATTGTTGGTCTACTCCCGGCTTATCCTATTCAGATCACTATTATTTTCCAAGATAGCTTGACTTCAAACCAAACCAGATGCAACAACGGTAACTAAACTAATAATTAGACATAAAATTCCAATCTTAAAAATTAACATATTTTAACACGCCATAAAAAGCCAGTAACGAAGCTATTACAAAATTGTAGATACCGCTTCCGGCCGCGCGTTTGAAGCTGATCTATATCTGGTCAATTAATTGGGATGGACCAAGGAAACGGGTAATGGGCATAGGATGTTGATATTAACCCTTTTTGGTGCATTTATGAAAGAAATTCTTCTCTAAAAGGAATATTTTAGACTGTTGACAAAGGTGTAGTTAAAATTAGAAGACATATTTCTGTAATTTATGAAAAACAAACGCGGAGCCCCTTGTTCTTTTAGTAAGATTTTGTAATACTGCTAATTGTTTAACTCATTCTGCGAATCACTTGGAAATAGAGATACTGTCTTCTTTATCTACTTCTACTTAAGTAAGAGTAAACAATTATACATTGACATTGAATTTGATATATGTCCTGTTATATTCATCATTTCATAAGTGTTTTCGACAAATAAATGTCATAATTCTATGCATTGTTTTTCCTTAAATCTGATTCTGACAAAAATAGCTAGAAATTTGCTCAACAATCATCGTAGATAAGATAATAATACCTTTGTATCTAAAAACATAGTATTACCATATACTGAGGTGCGTACAACCTTGGCACTGAGTTGTGGGGTCGATTACACGCAATACCAAACATTTGTATGCGTGACATGTGTGGAGAGGTGTACGGCGGGAAACTTTGGGTTTCATTTCCGGATTGCTTGGGTATTACGGTCTATCTATAGTTTTAGTTGACGATTGGTAATCTTAGTTACAATGTACCGAACTTTACTTTTTTTAGGAACATCAGAGATAATGATTGGAAATTTTTCAATGCTCTTGATTTTTGCTTTGAAGTTAAACTGATCCACAGTACGGCTGGGTCAAACAGTGTGAAAAGCAACCGCTCAATGAAAATGTTTCGTTGGTTGTTGAAATGATGTTCAATTATGTTATTTTTGTTAGGTACACGTAAGCGATGGGCTTTTGTTAAAATTCTGCTGAATGCAAATTGAATTGTGTACAATACATCTCAAACAAGAAGGTCATTTAACGGAACACACATTTCAATAAAATATTACATATTTCGTACACAAATTCCTACCAAAATGGTGTAGCCGCAGACCGATCTCAACGTAAACTACTGCGGCCACTGCAGCGGGTCAATGTTCGCTACTAATCGATACGCAACACGTAAAGCCTTGCACACACTGGATTGTAACGAGACACCCATTGTGAAGCCAGTGGTGAATGAAGGTTGCTATCCGATCGTGTTACTTGACGCTTGAATCTAGATTTGTTTTTCTTGAGTTCCGTACCCAAACGGTAAAACGGGACCCTATCACTAAGACTCCGCTGTCCGTCCGTCTATCTGTCCGTCTGTCACCAGGCTGTATCTCATGAACCGTGATAGTTACAGTTGACATGTTCACAGATGATATATTTCTGTTGCCTCTATAACAACAAATACTAAAAAACAGAATAAAATTAACATTTAAGGGTACAACAGACATGATTTTGTTGCTGTTTTTATAGATAATGGTACGGAACCCTTCACACGCGAGTCCGACTCGCACTTGGCCAGTTTTTTTATTTATTTATACATGGTCTGGCGAAACTTCTCAGACGTGATGGGTCAGTGCCGCGTCAGTCCAGTGATTGCAAACGCTACTCCTAAGCATGAGGTCCTGGATCCGATTCCCAGGTCGAGCAAAGTGTTATTGGGTTTTGCCATCAGTAATTTCTCAGTAGCACCGAGGAGCCTGGATGTGTGCTTGGTTGATGGCAATAGGCTCGCCCTCTATTACATGGGACTTAAACATAACTGGTGAAATGTAGGTGTACTACTTTATTTTTTTATCCGTTGTGTCCGTGAAATTTTGCTACCTAATTTAATTTGACATTGTCTATGCACGCACACAAATAGCTAGTAAGATGCTAAGATAGATAAAGCTACCAGCAAAGTGCAAGGCTTTATCATAACATTTTAATAATCAGAATTTTGGTGACAGACATCATACAAGTTACATAGTTGATAACGTCCAAGCTACGTCCAAGGCGTTTCAATTAAATTGTATGCTATTCATTTGTTTACTTAATGATACAATGTAAAATAACATGTTTTAGAAACCGCAACACCGCGGCATGAACGCGACATTAATCGATTTTCTTCAGTTGACATTTTACTACTTTCGCGAGAACACAAGCTTACATTCCTAGGGTTTCTGTCCTCAAACGGTGACCAAACTACCGACATATGAAATTAGACAATAACATGCAACACAGCATGTATTTTAATTTGCGTACAACAACAGATATTGTTTGATAACTACCAATGTGATCAGAAAACCCTTTTTTTTCGGTTTCATCGTTTATTCCAGCCTATTGCGGTCAGCAATGAGACCCCTTTCTTAGACTAGATGGTCCTTAGTATTTTGTACAACACCAACACTTTGTCTTTTATATTTCCTACCTCCAAATTATTATTATTACCAACACCCCATCTTTCAAACTCAAACTCAAAGCATTTATTTCAATTAAACCATTCACAGGCACTTTTGAGTTGTCTAGGAGTCGGTCAGTCAGAAAGATGAAGCTAGTTACAAAGCGTAATAGGTTCCTATGGAGAAGAACTTCATGGATGCTCTTTTATATCAAAATATTGTTACAAAATACTGGTTACATCATTCATTCCAACTAAGTGCGATTCATAAAAGCCAATCAGAATGTTAATATTAAGAGGACACGCTATTTTTATATCTTTCCAACATAGATCACCATCAAGGCTATCTTCAAGTCATCGAACTTTATCAATAAACAATTTAAATCTAATGTCACTTTAAAAAGCCATAGATAATTCATATGGTGGACATAAACGGAAGTCTCGTCGCCCAATGTTACTGCGCAAAAAACTCTCTGTACGTGTGTCATATATACATTGCTGGGAACGGGACTCGAATGCAGGATCGATCGGTTAGCCATGTCGGTAAGGCATACTGACAGGTATGGGAAAGGTTGTTAGAGGATATGGTAAAGCTGTTACTAGGTTCGGGATAGTTAGAATTAAGTGTCATATTATGGATGTCGTTTTAGATGGCTTAGGTGCGATGAAGGTGCAGTGGCAACCACCTATAAAAACACATTGCTGCCTGATACTTGTAGAGGTAAAAATGAATTGCCAGTCCATGGCGAAACATGTAAGATCATAATTCTATGTATAAAACCTCAATGTACCATGTTTTAAAGCAAATAAATATATTCTATTCTAATTGAGTTCTTGAAAGACAAGTGACAGGTCAAACGTAGATGAAGGAACTGCGGGGTAATTACGTAACACACTAACAGTAGGAATGGGTTTCATTTTGACAGTTGACAACATGACAACATTCATTGCGTTATTTACATTGTTGAGCAGACAAATTTTTCGAGCATATGAAGCAATGGATTAGCAATAGGCTTCAAAATGATTCAAATTGTGATGGATAGTGTGTTACGTAATTAGGGTGCTGCTCGTGAACTGATGAGAAAATCTATTGCAGGTACATAGCGTAGTGAGGTGAGGTGGTGAAGGAGTAACTATTAGATAAAGAAGAAGGTGGAGGAATAACCGAAAAGTAAGAATAATAGAACTATTAGATTCAACAGTTATTGCAGAGCTCTTCAAACACTATAAAAAGTATAGATATTTCATACAGTAAAAATGCAAAAATAATCAGATTCCTAGGTAGACCCAAGTGTTTGTGGTTTGAGTCATAAGGAAAAAAAGTATATCAATACCTATTTACATGGTGATGACCGCTTTAGCTATGCAATCTTAGTCATTGACACAGATACAGCTAAGCTAACACTTACAATACAATCTAATCACAATATCGGTCTATTTGCACAAATGGTGGAGTTTAAAAATATTTAATATTTAAAGTAAATGACCCACTAGGCACATACATATTTCGGTACCTATTCCATGAAAAGAGATCAATTTCATTAAAGTATTGCTTTATTCGAAGTTATAGTTATATCTACACATATTAACTGTGGAGACGCACAGTCTCACCCCAGAGATAATTCAATTCAACACCGCATCACATACAAAGGTTGCATACGATAAAAATATACTTACAACAATAAGTTATAAAAGTACCGTGATATCATAGCACACAATACTATAACCTATGGAATTCTTAAACTTATTAAGAATTCTCCACACGAGTCGTTCACTGTCCCAACAATTATACTAAGACGCCTTACACACGTCAATTGCATACGAAATGCGATTTCAATCATGCATATAGCACTTATCGTTAACCATCGCTGATGCTCTTGACACCTAAATCACTCAGCTGCAACAAAAAACGCAATGCATAACATCCTATTTGTTACTGTCGCGGCGAAAGATAAATATTGGCTTTCTGCTCGCGTGCAAATATCTCCGATCTCACTGTTCAACATTTGAAATGGTTCTCGTAGAAATTTCAACTGTTTTCTCTGGGGATTAAATTACATTTTTGATTGTCTGTGTTTTGATTTTTATTAGGGACGTGCGGCTATTGTCTTCTATACAAAAATTATGAATATAACTTTTAATATAAACATATTAACAGTGTTATAGCCCATAACCTTTATCTTCCTGGAATCTAACGGAATACTAATAAAAAAAAATGTTTTATAGGCCAGCACGCATAGCTGACCACCATGGAAACGGGTTTTGTCGACGGAAGAATAGACAAAATGACAGATTGTTGGCAGATTTCTAAAGAAAATTTTCTACAATTAGTCATTTTGTCTATTCTTCCGTCGACAAAACCCGTCTCTATGGTGGCCATGCTACTCGTGCTGGATAGAACTAAGTAGTAGTTTTTTTTTTTTTTTAATTATATTTATAGAATCTTGAAATGGTGCAATAAAACAAAACAATAAAATAAATCCGATTGCTTGGTTCTACCGGAAAAAAACATGAATGCAGTCAGAAAAAATGGCCAGTTAAAAATATAAATCACAAAACATTCCTTTAATAATTAGTCACACACCACGAACAATTGTCGTAAATATTTTACAGAAGTTATGGGCAATAAAGAAAATCTATTAGATTTATCGACAGCGATGTCGCGAGATGGAGCGCAAGAAAATCTGTCGCTGCAAATCTCAAACAACTTATATTATGGTATTTCAAAACATGGGCACTCCAATATGCACTTGCTATAATGAAGATGGTTCTTGTTATATTGTCATAAGCATCTTCCTTAACATTTGGATCAGTGACGTCATTCTTAAAGGCCGGATATTTTTGTTTCTTACAAAGAAGATATAGTATCATATTCGTTCCCAGGAACCACACACGAACCAATCTCAAGCACGAGCTTTGAGAACAAAAGCTTTTCCATGCGGGCTTGTTATTCATCTTTGAAACACTTAATTTTAATTGTATTATTCCTTCTAAGGTGGTAACAGCCCATTCGGTTTCTTTAACCAGCCGTTTACGACACCTACTTAATCCACCATTATTATTTTATATCCACGTCTATTCCATATGTGATACAGAAATACTTGCGCATGAGTTTATGTGACAGGAGTGACATTTTACTGGCGCGAAAAATGTCGTGAGAACATTTTTCTGTCCTATGACAGAAAACAATTATAAAATCATCGTGCTATCGCAACGAGACTATTCTCGTTGCAATAGCACGATGATTTTGAAATTGTCTGATAATTGTTCTGTGTGATTTCCGACAAAGAATAGACACAAGAATTTTGTAATCAAGTGTTGTTAGAGCCCGACATCGGGAAATAGGTAAAAGTGCGCAGCAGCGTCCAAAACACTTTATTATAGCTTTCTTGTAAAAATAGGAAGCATGAAAAGCTTCACTTGATGGGCTTAAAATATTACCTACTACCATAAAAACTCAAAAGGAAGAAGCTTTTCCAGCTGAACAATCTGCTTTCCCTTAGAAATCGATTGTTTAACACATTTCCTACAGAGAACCAATTCAAATAACTCAAAACTTCGTCATTATCTTCAACAATATCTGACGGGCCACAAAATTGTCGATCTGTCCATGACTACCACTACCAGCAGTCAGTACCCGCATGTCACAGACAAAAACATCAATTACACATTTAAAACTAAACATGTGACACTTTCACTTATCAACCACATCTGGTTTGTTTTGGGACAAACTTACTACATAGTTCAATTTAATTACATGAATGACCGGATACAATATAAATATTACAAGCTTCTGTTGAAATGTAGGACGCATTGATTTAGTAGTCGTCAATCATAACAAAAATATCTGAAGAATACAGGTTTACGATAGTATTAAATTATGTAATAAATTTGATTATCGTAGTTCTGAAGGACAGTTCTCAGAAACATTCTCATAAGGCAACATTTTGTTCCCAATTTTTTATTCCCAGTGCACAAATAGCAGAGCTTCCCTTAGTTAAAATAATAATAATAATAAATCTTTATTTTCAGACCAGACATCCATAAACACTCATCTCGGCCTCCATCGAGGTATATCTAAAGGTTCTATTACTTGGCTAAAACTGAAACCTTGCAACTGAAATTCCCTCTTCAACAATGCTAGTCATCCTCATGATCTTCACCCACAGTCCCACTTCCCCCACTGCTCGGAATAGGCCTCTCTTTTCTTCTACACATCTCCACACGCTTCTAGGCCAGCCTTATTCAGATTTTGCCCGCGTTTTTTTTTAACAATGCTAGTAAATAGCGTACATAGGTAAAATCAAATCAAAATCGTTTACTGGCATAAAATGTGGTAGGTATAAAAGATGTTACATGTTTCAGTAGACAAAGACACATTCTGCCGTGTAATTATAGCATGCAAATATTTAATAGATAAAGTAGGTATGTTGTAACGTACAGTAATAGACAAATTAATAATAAAAATATGGTATTACTTAATAAATTTTTAGGTTTTGGCGTTAAGAAGTTTATGAATGAAAATAACAATTTATTCAATTCAATACCAATTTAAATTTAAATGTTACACACACATTACATGAAAGTAACATAAATAACAAACAAATTACTACAATGCATTTCTAAAGTGGTAGGATTGATAATATGATTTTTGTTGAGAAATTGGCCGACTGAAAAAAAAACTATGCCCTATCAATTTTATTTTTTTTCAATATTCCGCTGAATTCTGAATTCTGAGTCCAGATATGTAATAATGAGTTATGCATAAGTGATATATAAGCGCCATATGCGCAACTGCGCCTGAATAGTTATATCCTAAGTACAGAGATTTTCAATAAATACTGTGTGACTTTTCGATTTCTAAAATTATTTTTAGCTTCAAAGAAGTCAGAATTAATTTTAAAAATGTTTCGGATTTCGTAAACGTAAATGCAAGGAACGGTAAGCAGCTTGTGTCATTCAAACACTGGTCTACATAAATCAATCATACAATGTTCAAGTATTTGTGCGACGTTGATGACACATAGATAAATAAAGATTTAAAATATCTCGAACGACTATTTCTAATGTTCAATGACACACGAGTAAATAAAGCTTAAAATATCTTCAAGAACTATTTCTTATGTTCAATAACACGCAAGTAAATAAAGCTTTAAAATAGTCATTATTTCTAATCTTCATAAACAGTGAAATAGAGCTGTTAATGTGTAAACTGGTTCCTGTCTACCTAGTTCAGTTGAAATGCTGTAGAATTCCAGCTTTCTGACTAGTGGACACTATAAATAGCTTAGCTAATCGAGGACAATTGAAATTTAAATAGAAAATAAAGAACAGATAACAATGAAAAAATGTTCTCGATCCCATGGATTTGTTGATCTAGAAATTATAAATAAGTAGCAAGTATACCTACATAAGTCGATGTAAAACTGCAGATCTTATTAAAAAAACATCTATAAAGACAAACAATATTAAAATTAAAACACGTTTGTTCATTTTTCCAAGAAAAACCAGAAATTTAAAAATAAACATATCCAATTACACTTACATGAGCTACCTGCTACTACATTAAAATTATTAAGATTACACACTTGTTTCCAAACATTTACCAAAAGACGTATATTTAGCCAAAAAGAGGTAGATTTAGCTAAAACGGTGCAATTTCGGCGTTTAACTTTCTACGTGTTATTATCATTGTGTTGTAACCGGTAATCGTGCGATCTTTGTTTAAGCCAGCACGCGACAATGTTGTTTTAAAAGGCGTGTTTGATTCACAATTATATTAAAACTAACCTAATTTTGAACACATGTTTAGCGACACGTAATATCTGTTACATGACGAAGGGGAATTACGCTTTATCATGATCGAGAAATGAGTTTTCCATGTTTTTCCCTGGCGTTGTTGTTTTGCCTTCACCAAGTACATGCGGTTTACCAGCATTATGCTATTTGTGGTTGTGCATATTCTATCATCAAACTCAAACTCAAAGCATTTATTTCAATTAAACCATTTACAGGCACTTTTAAATTGTCAAAGAGTCGGTCAGTTAGTCAGAAAGTTGAAGCTAGTTGCCCATTCCAAAACGTAGATCGCTATGGAGAAGAACGGGCAAGAAACTCCAAGGACACTCTTTTTAAGTCAAGATATTACAAAATCCTGGGTACATTATTCTTGTTGCTTCTATATGCGAGAACAATGAAAAAAAATATATATTAAGAAACAATTCAAAATATAAGATTAATAATAAAAATAAGCCGTGGCAGTTAAAATATGACCAGTCTCAACTGACGGCGCCCGATCACGAACATAACGCGTGGATCAGCACCATCCAGATCAACCATTTTGTAGGGAACCGAATGCTCCAACAAACGCGCCACCAACAGTGAGATATTTAAGTGAGCATGACATAGTCTCAACTGCCATGCTGTCAAGTCAACATATATAATAATGATGTAATAAACGAATCCATGGTACTCACATTTACAAATTTGAAAAAATGCTTCTAAATTTTACAAAACTATAGTTCTAATACATCCAAACTGTTTACCGGATTTGATAATTTCTATGAGTAGATTCTAAGTAGCTATGGATCACCTCTTTTGGTGACAAAGAAAGAAAAACATCACTATTAGAAATGTTCTAGGTCTCTTTCATGAACCACCACACACAGCCAATTAATTAAAAAAGTACTATTTACCTTGCTTTTAATTACTGAGACATCGGACTCCTGCGCCGTTTCCCATGCTCGATAAAAATAATGAAAAAAACTTATCAGCCGTCTTTCTTTTGCATTCTTGGGAACTCGTTTTAGGTAACTTACGGTGGTATGAAGTCTCAATATTTTTTTACAACCTTTTAATATTAACTTTCACTGAAGACTGATATGATATCACTATGGTATATAGTATCCGTTTAATAGAGGAAATGATTAAAATTAATAAAGAAAAAGGGTTATAATTAGAGATTGTGTACATAAAGTTAAAATATGTTACTTACTTGAAGTAATCAACTTTACTGACGATGTAACTAACAGTTAATAAAGAAGTAAAGGGCTTCCTGCCGTAATAGGTGTAATTAATGTCAAGCACGATTTAATGGACGAGTTAATAGACGAAGTTGGCCTAATCAATCAAAATGTCTTGATTTGAATTCGATTAGATGTTATTAACAAAGCTACGGCAAACCTTCTTACAAACTAACAACATGGATGCACCGAAAATAATTCTGAATACAAATCTGAATAACGTCGGAAGCCAGGAATACAAAAAACTTATTGATCTTGACACAGAAGTCAAAACGATAAAAGACGAAGCTAACACTGGAGTGACTCAGCTCAACGATGTCACAATAAAATAAATGTCCCAAAGCACTAAAAGTGTGCGAATATCGAGCGGACACTAATACAGACCAATTCCTTTCGATTAACGAAAACGTTGTTATTAAAGTAGCATGTTGCGTCTCTGTTTCGACTGAACCGCTTTTTACTGGTAATAATGGTCAAGGAGACAATTGGTTGAAACTATCACGTAGTGTGGGCTTCATTCAAGACATGATATTTATGAATTTGAAGTAAACCTGTGTAAAAGCAGCTGTTCCTAATAATATTCGAAATGAAAAAACATCTATTGAGTGTTTATTTAGTTGATGGCGTCAAAATGTGCCTTACGAAGACAAACTTAGCATAATACACCAAGTTGGCCAGTTACATTAGGTTTAAGTGTTAGTTTAAACCGTCCTACATTCCTTTCAGTATTTCCTAAGTTTAGCTTTAACTTACAAACAGATACTTAAGTACCAACTACAATATAATTTATTCTTAGAAACAGCAGAAGCTCTCCATCATTTTAGAATTCATCCTTACAGAAACTTATCGATGGTAGATCGTTCACAAACTCAAGCCCTTAAAGATACCAAGTCGTAAAACTAACTAAACAATAATAAGTTATAGAGAATGTTGTGCAACGAAGAGCATTGATAAAAATAATTATTTGTTTACGAACTTTCGAATGATAAGATATGGACATCGACACTTTGGTGCGACCGATGTTAGGAAAAGTACAACGGTCATCATTCATCATAATTTGGTGTCACCGTTGGTTGTCACGTACTAGTTCCACAGAAGAATTTATTCAAAGGCATCCGACCTTTTGAAGTTTAGGTATCACACCTTCAAATCGGATTGGCCATTAGCTAATCGTCAAGTAGGTTGATTGTTTTATTGCAGTGTATTGAAAATTACGTTACGTAACGTTAAACCACTCCTAAAACAACTTTACTTGAAGATGAATTGAAAGAAACTGCCGAGCTAAATGACACAGGAATGTAAACTTTGGAAAAACTAGTCCTTAATTGGAACAGCAAATATTCGGAATTGCAAACGCAAAATCAACTACCAACAGTGGAAATCAAAGCCTTATGTGATAAAATCACGCGACTAGGAGATAATGCAACGCGTACACGCTTGAACACGCTGCACTTATTTACAATACACGCTGTTTTACAAATAGATCATTACCTTTTTTGTGCTGCTAGTATTTATGAACGCCACTCGAAGTTACATTTATGGCGCAGCGGCTGATAATTCTATTATCGGTTCTTACTTACTTTCTTATTTATTGAATGGTGTAATGGCGTTGATTTTTTTACAAATGTAATCGACTTTTCTATCATTTGCTTGATTAAAACTAATTTCTACGATATTTTCAAATTTAACTTTTTCTTAGCCATAGGTCATAAGTCGACTCTCTCTAATATGCTTAAAATTAGCTGCATTGTACTTTTCACCATGAAAAAAACAAAAAATGTAACTACTGCAACTGGTTTTTCCGAGTTATTTCAATCGCAATAAATTCCATCTTTCCTTCTCAAATGCCGTCATCCACAGCTTATAACTCAGGTTAACGCTGACACACTCAATTACCAAATGACCACCGAGTATGAGTACCTCAGCGGAATCTCTGGGCATAGGAAGATGTTGAGTAATGAATCCTTCCTCGGTGGGGTCGGCAGCTGCCACCAATTGAGACAAATGAACTCGGCGCCACGAGATTACTATCTGACCCTCCAGTACTATACTTTACTTGGAGTTGGAGAGAACTGCGCATTATGTTTGCTCTTTTGGGCGAAGGTAATTCGATGTTGTATGAAGTGACGGGCATTGCCTTGTAGATAAAGACTAAGATATTATAAAGACTCACTGTCTAGAAAACTTTTGCTTATTTTTGTCAGATTTGCAAATTGATCTGATTGCGGCTATTGGCAAGCTTTTCATTTACATTAACAATACCAATAATTAAGACAGGTGCAAAATTATGGATAAGCAAATTCTTATTTTCCTTACAAATAATTTCGAAAGTTATGACTTATGAATGTCTTATTAACAACGATCAAGTTTATATTCAGGGAGTTCCCCAAGGCACAGCGGGACAGAATTTTATTAAAACTTACAACTACTTGATCAGTAAGCCGTTGGGTGTACATGCTCTACAAATGAATGTGGCGCCGCGTTGATGACTATCTGTCTTAACACTCGGTCGTTTAATACAGATAGCCTTTACTTAGAATTGCCTGCTTAATTACTTTATTTGAATAACGTTTATTGTTGAGCTAATTATACTTTGGTGGTTTTATGGGGCTAGAAACGATGTATGTTTTAATGTATATTTAAAGACATGTGCTTTTAACGATTTCTTATTTTGGCCAATACATTTGGCAAATAGCCATAAACTTGACCCTTTACTTTTACCGTTGCTTAAAGTTAAGTAATGATCAGCGACTTCTATTTTATTGACGTTTAAGCTTGTCTTAACTTTAGGCAACGTTTATAAGGAAGGGCGTTGAATTGTACAAATTATGGCAAGGTAGATAGGTACAGTATGATTGTCAAAACTATACGGAACTATATCAGCTTTCTTGCTAATTGAGTCAGGCAGCTGGTCAACCTGCACAAATTGTGAGTCAACTGATTATAATTAATTGGCTACTGTGGCTGCAATCTGGGGCTGTTCAAAGGTCATCATTATGACTCCAACACTTTACTCCTTAGTGCTTTGAATAATGTCAAACCACTAATCTAGATAAACTTTCAGCTCTGCTTATTCCAAGAGAATAATTATGAAGATACATACAATTAAAAGCATTAACCTGATTCCACACAAACTGCATTCGTTCGATCAATGTGTCATCAATTAATCCATCACTAACAACTCTAGAAAACGTCATGTGTAATAGAGCAGCAATGAATAATGTTCCAGCTGATAATCCACCGGCCCGCATTGTTCCAACATTTGGAGAGGACGTAGAAAATAAACTAGAACAAACCAACCCACTCTAGTATAACACTACGCATACTGATAAAGGCGCTCGTTGCTTTGAAGATAACGATCAAATTGACGGTGATAGCCTTTAAAGGAGATGCGTTTTGTTAGCTACGAAATACAACGAAATAGTACACCCACGATCAGACCAAGAGCACGTACTTATCAGTGTTGGTAAACAAATGGATTGAAAACTGGATATAAATCACAATACACTCATGCAAGAATGACAAAACTACAAATGTAAAAACTTTAGCATAGATGATGCAATAAAGTAGTAAAACAGTACAAAATTATCTCTCAACAACTCATCTCATCTGTAAAACGAGATTGTCGCTGCCGCGCTGTTTAGACTAGCAATTCTATTGTCTAACCTAACAAGCTTAAAGGAGCTGATGAAACAACACGGTCGATTAAGATTCAAGAATAACTACTGTAGAAAATCGTTCAACGTTAATCGTTCCAAAATCGCTTGAAATAAATAATTCTAATGGATTTTTATCGCACGTTTGCCATAATTGGTAAGCATAATTTTTCTATTTACCTACTTGGGTAAAATTAAGTTTCGATTAGCTTCGCCTTCAGTACATTTTCTTTGTACTTTATACATACAAATATTGTAACTCTCTGTAATAAATATTTATTCAAAAATAAAAATTGGTAAAATACAGTATCAATCATAGAAATAATATATGTATGACAAAGTATGATGGCTGTACTATGATAAACCTGTATCATAGGCGGAATGCTCTTAGGTAGAACTTAGAACTCACTGTACTAAAAAAATCGGTCGCACTTCTATAACACACAAGGGCCTTAATCAAGAGCCTTAATTCACAGAATTAGTATGGTTCAAAACCAACTGAACAATAATGATAAAATAATTGATCTTGCATGACAAGTTTCTGCCCCCTCAAATGACTTAACTTCTTATCGGCTATTTAAACGGATGCTATCAAAATTTAACTAAAGGGTTTAACCCAATTCGGTGTTTGACCAACGGCGTTTATCTAAATATTTAACGTGGAAACTAATAATAAGCTGTTATCTGTACGTTTGTTCAGCCTTGACTGCAAACGGATGCAGGTACAACGATGCTTAAATAAATAGTTCTAAAAATATCTAACACTTTTACAAGGACGAATGAGCACAATTAACAATTGAAGAGAAAACTTTTTAGAAAACAGTGTCTGAATTTAGCTGCAAATAACAGCAATTTTGTAAATGAAACCCATTCAGAATATTAAAAATAATAAAAACATGTCCTTAATGATAATAGACTACTGCCTCGATATACTTGGTAAATAGCCTTTAAGGGAGATGATGAGAGGAAGAGTGTATAACGATGAACGTATCATTTGATTGTCCAGCCAAAAAGGAACCTTTAAACACAGTTAAAAATGTAATCGTTTTAGAAGCCAATTAGTAACAGAAAATATAAGAATTTCTCAAGGTTTCATTGACCTCCGCACACTATTGTTATTTTATATTCTCTTGTATTTAATTGGTAATACAGTGGTTCTCGCCGATATGAAAGGAGAAAACTGAAATCTGAATTGTTCATTCTTGTAACAGTAGAGAAAGTCTTACTAGCTGAAAGTAATCCCATAGTAATTACTGAATTGTGGACCTGGCATTCGAATTCCTGGACTATTGCTATTCTCAACATATGTACTTATTGTTAACGATTTCACATAGAAAGCAATAATTTTTTTTAATCAAAAATCGAAAATCAAAATCTGTGAACATAAGTAGGTACAGACAGAGTAATAGAACACTTCAACAGGGCAACGTCCAGAATTAGAATGTCCAAACGGAAGAACGGGTGCATAGCCGGCGCCTCGACATTGACGTTATAAAAAATGTTCAAAGTCACTCCAATATTAAATATAGGAGTGATAACAAACTCCCCGGTGTTGCGTTACGGACTGCTGCCACGAGGAATGCGGCTCTCAATATTTACAATGATCAAACATTTTTTGTGCATCCACGATAAAACGAGCCTGAAGGCATTCGAGATTTGGAAGAGAATTTAAATTGAAAATGAGTACTTGTAAGGAAAGAATGTACAGTCAATCAATCTGGTAATAAAAGATATACACTAAAAGATCTTGAGCATTTCACGCTCTTTTGAGCACGACCATCATTACAACAATTACGTACACAATCATATTAAATAACAGCTTGTAAAACGATGTTTCAAACGAATGCAATACTAGCGTGAAGGTAACTGTTATTCTGTGTCATAGTTCGTTTACTACCGTCTTACGAATTCTGTGTTGATTGTGCATCATTAAGTGTGTCATGAGAATGAAGCTCCGCGCCCTGCTGACCTACGTGCATATAGGCCTGATACTTTGGTGCCACACAATCAAGTCAATACTACCAAGACAGTTATCCTCAATATTTTAAACCATACTGTCTGCATAGTAGAGAATGCGCACGTATAAATTATTAATAAGCAAGCATTGAACGATGAACAAAATTGCGATTTTACATTCCAGAATATTTTATTGACCACACGCTACATTGCGTGATGGATTATTCGATCAGTGTGCAAATAGTGATTTTTATGCCACTTTCGCTTGTCACATTTAGATGTGTGTTTTTATGTGCTGAAGTGGATAATTGTTCAGCCGGGTTTATGGCTGAATGGCATAGAAATCAACTTACATCGAGCAGCTATTAAGTTGATTGGTGATTCAGATTGTGAATCATCGACCAATCTTGATGGTAGCCATAAATTCTCAGAAACTAATAAGTAGATCGTTTAAAGTTCACGATCGCGTAAGAATGATAAAGTGAATTTTTTACATTCAAAAAGACAAATCAATGCTTCCCGACCACTTAAGTTTCGCCGAAAATTATTGGACTGAATCAAATATGTTACTGTATTACAGCGGTATAAAGGTTCCCGCAGACAGGCGCGACAAGTGGTGTCTTTATGTCGCGCGCGATTTGCGTCGCGTGTTGCGCCTGTTTGTAGGAGCCTTAATACCAATGAGGAAAATTGTCTATAGATATCGATGTGTTTTGAAACAGATAGCAGATAAATTCCAATCACATCATAAAAACTAGTCAATAAATTAATAAGACCTAAGAATTAGCAATCCAATCAACTATGTCAATCATAATTGATATCAAACGTCAAGAAGCCGAGTTATCAATTAAACAGCTGAACTAGGTCCAATTTACTGTGACAATACGAGCTGCTGACAATCTCCGAGAACGAAATGTCGCAAGAACCACCCACGAGAGCGTGAGAGCCATCACAGAGCCCCATTGTGTCCCAACTGGTTCCCACATAAAGATATATGCAACTTCCATCCATACTGGAGCAGAATGCAGAAATTGCGAGAATCGCTGATCTTTGCGCAACGCACAATTTGAACATAAGTGATAGAAAATCACTTCAGTGTTCATGGTGGACGTGTCAAAGCGAATTTCAAGAAGAGATAAAAAAAAATATGTAGGGAAGTTCCAGGCAGAAGCGTGTCTAAACTGCAGAGTGCAGCGGACAAACCCGTCGGTTGTATTTTAAACCTTAAAATTCTTAGGTGTGCACGTTTTGGTCCTAAGTAAACACTGGCAGGCAATCTCGATGAAATTCTATATATCATATTCATAACAGACGATGTCTGAATTTATAAACAGTGTTATCTTGAGGCTGATATTGCTGCTTGCACAAATAATTTTTGATCAGCACAGCTAAATGGCCGATAAAAAAAACATATCAGACGCTGGGATTATTTATAATTTGCTGGTACAAAGTAGTATAACATTTTTACCTACCTTGCAAATTCTATCCGTTTACCTATTATTGCGTTAATCTTGAGCAAAAACCGGGCACAAAAACAATCGCTATGGAAGTTTAGGACGCTTATTTATAATTTGCTATGAAAGCAACTAAATCACTTTAGTTTTTAACCTAATGTTTCATGACTGTCTAACTGTACTTAATTATAGTAATCCAATTCTTTTACAGTTTGACGTTCTGGGTATATAAATTCTTTATCATATCAGCCTAGGTACCACATTGTGTACTTCAAACTGGGAATCCCAAAGTAAGGACATTGGACATCTCATAAGACTCCGGACTTTACCGATTACGACTATCAAGATTAATGATGCAATCATTCCCGTGTTCATTCTCAGGAACCTTTAAATAAGATCAACGGCTTAAACAGAAGCAGACAATCAATGCTCATTAATTATCCTAAGACTATTCGAAACTGCAGCGATTATCTTAACTACTGGAATGAATAATTCAAACAGCTCCGCAATCACTATTACAATTACTGGCACTTGTACTTCATTTACTACTCTATTAACTTCGTAAAGGTTTTATTCAACTGCCAATTTCAAGTTTCTGGAAAGTATAGTTTTATTTTAATTAGTTCGATTTCATGAGAGTTCTACCAGGATTTTATTAGAAATAGCCCATGTTTGAAATTTCTCTGAAGAAATCTATTCCTTTGACGAATTAATTTAAAACATTAGAATTCAATGAGGTTTAAGTATCTATGATTGTTTTGTTTCACGAGGTAGAATAAAATGTGCAGTTAGCGTTTAAAGAAGTCGATTCATAAAATTAAATTAAATTAAAACGATTGGCGGTAAAACGCCTTGTAATAAAAAAAGGTTTACGACGATTCACGTAAAAGGCACTTTAAAAAAATGGAAGAGTTAGCAAAAAAATACAAGACGTGCTAAAGGATTAATTGTGTACCCAGGGCGGAGGCCATTCTCGGTATTCACACCCGACGCCTCTTCCATTATCTTCGTAATTAATATTTACTTGGGATTCCGTAAACAATGCTCGGGTGCAACGGCAAAGGGATGAATACAAATTCCAAAACAGATTGAAAATAACCCAAAAACGTTTATCTAAATATCTCCATAGATTGCCCCAAATAAGAATTAGTGCATCAACAAAATTAAAGAATTTGGATCAAGAAATGATTCACCCAAAAAGAGTAAAATTTTGACACTTTTTCTGATGAATCACTTACACGTTCCATTGAGGAGGAACCGGGCCAGATGCTGGTAAATAATAATATTATAACAACGAAGAAAGTTAATGATTGTGAGAAATAATAAAAAGAGAATCCATAAACTTCAGTATAATAAAAAGAAAAAAAAAATACATTAGAAAACAAACCCATCGATGATGCCAAGCGTGTAAACACTGTTTATGAACTCGTCGCAAGCTCAACCAATGTTTGCGAAGAGTTCATGAATAACAAGGGTTCTGTAAATACATATGAATAAATGTTTCAAAACTAAGATAAAGTAACATGAAACATTTGTGTGATTCTAACATTTATTTTTAAACGAACTTAAAGGCCAACTTACATCCAAGGTTTCAAGAATATTTTAAGAAATATTTTAACTTCCTTAACTATGTATTTGTAAATAAAACTGAAGCATCGTGAAATCGGTTGCAGCCTCCCAATCGAATTTTACGCTCAGCAACGAAATCACAACAGACCATAAACCTAATGCAATGTTATCATCATAGAACATGAGATTAAAAGTTGGAGACTCACCTGATAGTTAACTTCCAAAAAATAAAATGCACTTATTATAGAGCCCTCTCAGGGGCATTCACACATAAAAAAGCTCCATAGCACATTGCACATAAATAAAGAGTAACGTCACAAGCACAGCGTGTATACCAATGTTTCGATCGTACGCGCGCGGTACTTCAAGCGACGCGACACGTGAGTCGCGCGCGGAGGTTCGGCGCGAAATGCCACGGAATGCGGTCTCGCCTCCCGCGCTGCTACAGTACAGCCTGATGCTGCGCCGGCGACGCTGTGCACTTTCAGCTTAATAGCTGCATCGAAAGTATAATATTTCCCTTGTTTCCTAGTGAACTCTGCAGATATTGGTAGTATACTAACTGATATTGAGGTTTTAGAAAGTAATATATAAAAAAAGAATACCTATTCACTTTTTTCAAAATTATTGATGGCCAACATAATAGACATAAACCTTAAGGCAAAGCAAATAATGTACATAAATATTTAAGAACTAGCAGTTTACAAAATACAAATATACTGTATAAAATCTAAACAAAATTGGAATACCAAAACAAATTTTTATCATGTTGACATTCAAAACTCCTCCCGCAATTTACATTCAACAAAATTACAATATATTTACATCGATGTGATTGTTAAGGTATTGTTAAAGTAGTACCGTAGTGATTGCACTAACTGCGATCACGTGGTGCGATAACAGCGAGGGCGCGGCGCGTGCGTGCGCAACTTCCCCTTAACAATACAATTAAATAATTAAACATAAACATTGGTCTCGCGAAGTCCAATCAATGTAATTCTACGTCACGTCGTACGGTAGCCTGAAACTGTAAACTCTGAGCAGCTTTCGATAAGGTACACATGTATCGATAGTTGCCTTAGAGTTAGACATACGGAATATTGTCTTTATAAACATCAAATTAACAGACATTGTTGTTAGTTTTTGTGATGAAGTATTTATTACACAATTATTTATTACCAATTTGTATCGTTTGTATCATTTTCTATGTTAATAAAACTGGTGTCTCTCAAGGGACGCAACTTGGACGGGTCTTTTTTGGTCACAAGTTTTTTTTTGTATATCTTTATTCTCTCGACGACGCGCGACGATGACTAATTTGTTACAAAATATGCTATAGGGAATCACTTCTTTTAACATTCCACTTATATACCCCGAATGCGTGCGATCGAGATTGAAGCGTATGTTGAGTAACTTTGTAGAAACCTATATCCGTGATGGAGTTCACACTACCAAATACCGCGACCTGAGTCACCTCAAGTACATAACACCAATTTTCCATGATCTTTTATGGCACTCACGTCACCGTTTTCCATTTTCCGAAGCCTGAGTCATACTATATTTGTATGTAGTTTGTAATGGTCTTGACCAGTGAAATGCTAACAACCACGGTTCACTGTTTTTAGTTAGGTAACTCTTTTAGGCAATTGTGCATTGTAGTTAAACTTGAAAAATGTGCTTGTTATTTTTTGCTTTGATAAGGTTTGTATACTGCCGTATTAGAAGTCAAGGTTACGTAACTGGCGGTTGTACAGTCACTAATAGACGTATGTTATTCAACATAAATGCATTTTCTTTTACGTTTTTGCATTCGGCTCGCCTCCTATTACTTGGGACTTAAACATTTCTGGCGAAATGTGGGTGTACTACAGGTACACCTCTGCCTAACCCTTCGGGGATTACGGGTATGATGTTATGTTATGTGTTATTCAACATTTAAAAAAATTGTGAAAGAATCTTTGGACTTAAATAATGTTGTGGTTTTTGAGTGAAACTACTTAAGTCAAAAATTCACCAGATACAAGCACGTAAACAAAATTGAATTAAATCTAGTTGAGGTCTATGAATATGTGCCAATTCATTGTACTTTATCTTACGAGAAACTATTAGACTGTTACTAGAATTGATTCGGGTGAACTCCCCATGACGCAAGTAAAAGTTAATAAAATCGTTTCATTCTTTGTAAAATTGAGAGCAATTGCAGTCATTTTGTACTTACGTATTAAAGAAGTCGACCATTGAATTTCTCTGCCTCAACTGTCACTTGTGATTTCTTTACCTACTCAGATCCAATCAAACGCAGAAATCTATTTATAACCCCTAATTCTAGTTTCAGCAGAGGACGCGAGCGTGAAGACAAATAATTGTATTTCCAGTTACGAAATATAATTCACATGAAAAATTGTATACAGCTGTTCAAATAATTTCATCACTGAGCCCACCCAGGAGTGCTCCTCAAACAATGGCTTCCTTCAAACAATACGATGGTGTGCTGAAACTGCGCCACTGAAGCGTGCGCAGGCGCCGGAAACGCGCCGCCGGATACACCGCCATCTTGCGATTGAAATTTGAACTTGTAATGCACAGTGACATAATCAGCTGTCTGGTATATCTGATCGTTTGACGAATTGATTTGATATTTTTAGATTAGATAAAATTAGCTGAATTTAGATGGTAGTTTATCTTTTTTAATTGTTTGACCATCCGTTGTTTTTCCTCACACAGGTTACAAATCAAGATTCCTGATCGGAAAAAGGATCCATTAACAGAAAGTCCTGAAACAATTTGGAAGCCAATCCCAACACAACCATTGCCAATGAAAATCAGAATGATTGACTCCTTATCAATCACGTTACTTTAACATCATTACACAATTCATTCAACACCGATCATTAATCCGCTTTACATCTCCATAAATTCAATCAAACGCACAAACATGTCAGTCTGTCAACAGGCATCGGCGCGCGCGCAGAAGTCAAGCGACGCTACGTTACGTGTTGATTCATCCTCACGCACGCACAATGATGACGTCACGCATGAGATAATATGGTCCAGAATGTTCTCCCGGTACGGAAGGAGATATTACGACTTTCAAATCTTTGATGGGTGATCGCTCTCTATACATCTGAATCATTTTTTTTTTTTTTTTTTTGTTTTTTGTGTGACAACTCGTAGTTTTGACCACTGGGGGTCGTGGCTATTTAGCCGGACTGTAAGACTGTCTGAGTCTATAGGGATGTTTACACCCTTATAGGTAGGGGAGGTCAGCTCAAAGCGGCCATAGGAGGCAAAGCGGCCACGCTTCATTTTTCGGTTACTTGAAATGATAGCGCGACGTTGCCGTTCTGTCTCCATTACCAATCTTCCGCCCCGCGCCGATCTGTCATTCGGTAGCAACATATTGACCGAATACGAACGGATGTTCATTGAGAATCTCGTTTACGTATCTCACAACGTTCAGATTGCTAATTTCTACCGGCATTAGCGCCGTGCGACCATCTGATGAAATACCGGCCCACACGTGTACGGAACCTCCCTCGTATGGACTTTTTCTTCGAAACATGCTTCTGTAAAACGTTCTCCTGGCCGTCTGTACACTCGACTGCTCCGTCATGATTATACAACACGAAACCCAATTCATCAGAACATTGCTCTGCCCTATTCGTCCTCACCCCATTCGATGTGCTCACGGGCATATCTTAATCTTGCAACTTTATGATGCCGCTCGAGTTTTGAGCTCTTTGCTGGCCGGTAAGGCTTTAAATTGGCTTTAGCAAGACGTCTCCTGACTGTCCACTCACTGATTGTGTCTTTTCGGGTCTGCAAAAGTAGTTGCTGGATCGCAACTCCCATCTGATGTCAATTTCTTAACATCGTTGACACAATAAATCGACCTTCTCGGGCCGTTTTGCACCTTGGCTTGCCATTGCTTGTTTTTCTTAGGTTAAGTCCAGTCTCCCTAAACCTCCGAAGTACTTGTTGGACAGTAGAATATCTCACACCCATTGTTCTGGCCGTTTGTCTCTGGGATCTCCCCAATTGCACTATAGCGATGATCCTAGTACATTCCTCGGGTGTGTGAGGCATGATGATACCTTTATTTACACGTCAACGTCTGCCTTAAGCACTTTTAGTAAAAAAATCGATACGCAACAGTAAAAACAATAATTAAATCAACATGAAAATAAAACCATTCAAATGTAATCCAAAATTATGAAACGTGGCAATTTCATTTTTACTTTTTTATATCCATGACTTCCAACAGGCCAGTAAATAATAAGATTTTAATGTGCAATATAGTACTGTTTTCAAGATTTTTTTACTTCATGAAACTAATTTGTGTGGTAGAGGCAAGTGGCTTTTATATATTGCTCGTCAGTGTACATATTATAAAGTTTATAAAATGATTTATTTTTTGTATGTTTATTTGTTACGCTTTCACGCTAAAACGGCTGAAAGGATGTGGATGAAATTTGGCAGATGGGTAGACCATGACCTGGATTAGGACATAGGATACTTTTATCCCGATATTCCTACGGGATCGAGACTTATGCGGGTGTAAACGCGGGGCGCAGATAGTAATAAATAATGTGAGAGCAGTTCACTATTAAAACAAAATGGCCGAAAAAGGCAAAGCGGCTTACAGACCACTTTATAGTAGAAGAGTAGAAGAAAGTAGAAAATTATGATTCTTTTTGTAAAAAAGTACAATAAAAAGTTTTTTTTTTACAAAGTACAAATACATGTCTTGTGGACTTTTGGGGTGCCCACGTGGCCCTTACCCTTATGGCTGCTTTGAGCGGCCACTCGGGCAAAACGGTTTTGAGACAAATTTCCTGATTTACAGAAATAATTCATAATTTCATTAGGTATTTTTTTTATTTGAGCGATTTTGAATTTCACATTACAAATTTTTTATAAATTGTCTGGCTAATAGTATATAATCCTCTTCAAAAGACTATCGTTTAATAGGTTTTTTTTAACTTAAAGTTAAGATTGTCGCTTTGAGCTGAGCTCCCCTAGAGGACTTATAAAAAACATGTCGTATATAAAAGTATAAAACATGTAATGTAAATATAAATATGTGAGCACTATGTATATATCACATAATTAATTTACCTGTCATTGCTTTATATTTTATTATTTTTACCTATTGTGGTATAGTTATTTTATTCTAGGTGCATCGTCTTCACATATAATTATATAATTAATGTATAGAAAATATTGTGAAACATTTTAATAGAGTAACGGTGGAGTTTCTTTTCCATTCTTCTCCATGCGAAACTACCCTTTGGAAGATCTATTCCCATCCAATACCAAGAGCTAATACCATTTGGTATTAGTTTATTTCCGAATTTATTTTCTATTCCCAACGAGTACCACATTTTTTTAAATAAAAAATCTATTACTAACGAATACCAAAGCGTGACTTTTTGTACATTCAGCTACACAAAGTTTTATTTAAATTGCGTTTTACCGAAATCTAGGGTCATCTAAATATAGGGTTAGGGTTAATAAGCTGGTCGACGGAGCCCCGCTCCGCGGGGCTCCTATTTCTGTCTAAAGGGTTTAATGGAACCTAACCAACCGAACCTCGGGATGCCACTGACGTCGACCGTCTAGGGTTAGGATTTTCGGGAACATTTATTATGTTTTCGGAAACTTAGTTCGTCACTCAAAGCATTTTAATTTTACTGAACCTGACTGTATCTGATTTCTTCAAACTTGTTTTGGTATTGGTTTTAAAATGTGGTACTCGTTGGGAATAGAAAATAAATTCGGAAATAAACTAATACCAAATGGTATTAGCTCTTGGTATTGGATGGGAATAGAGCTTTGGAAGGGGCGACTGAATCAATAATTTTTTTTTGTAAATTTTGGCGTCCAAAATTGCCTTTTATGTGCCTATTTGAAATAAATGTTTTGACTTGATTTTGACTTCATTGTCGTTGTTTCAGACTCGTATTTTTAACTATTTTGCTCACCGTTTTGACACTTTTGACAAGTTTTGTATACAACTAGTCTCTATTACTTGTTTTTGCTGTAAACGATATATGATAACAGTAGACACAACATGAAGAATACATATTTTATACCATGGTGTAAACGCTTGGTAAAACAATATAATATTTACACATTACACTTCTTTGTCCATAATTTTATACTTCTGTGTCTAAATCAAATTATGTCCATCAGTCATATTCGGTGATAGGATGCCAGCAATACCTTGATGAGATGAAGGTAACACCCATTTTGGTTGTTTGTTTCACACGGGAGGAAAATTACCTTTGTTATCGTACATTGCATGTAGTGGATCTTCTGCAACTAATATTACGTTTTAGTTTTAGCTTAATATTTTTAATTAGGTACATCAGAATCTGTGTCTTGCGAAATAAGCCTGCACAAACAAAAATTAGATACAGTTTTTGTGTAGGAGAAGACAGCTCTTGACCTAGGAACTTCATCTAGTATAACTTTTTTAAGTCGGATTATGAAAAACCTTTGTGTATTGTTGAGGAAAACACCTGACGATTATAAATAGACTAACCGAGAAAAACCTATTTTCCTTGTTTGAAAACCGATACTTCAAATGATAAGATAACTAAGTGTTGCTATATGCAAATTCGATGAATTATCATCAGTAATGAAATGCATTATGAATCTCATATATTTTAAAGTAATTTTGCTTGCTTGGATTTTGCTTTTCCGAACTCCAGCAGCGTTCAAATTATATCGGCTGAACGGGAATACCGGAATCACGAAATATGTTTGAAGGACAACGCTCAACATGGCACATTCCTGTATCAGCAAATAAGTGAAGAACTGTTAATGCAAAAAAAATATGGAAATTCATCATCAACCGTCTAACCCGCAAAGTGTTGCCAAAAACAATACCACAATCTATCCAAGACATCCTCTAACAAGCCATATACCTTCTGACGGATACGGTTGTTAACTCTGCTACACGGCATACTGACGATACGATGATACACAAATACATTGTGTATCCGCACCAGTCACCACGGTCACATGTGTTACAACGTGCCCCTATAAATAACACAATACATCTAAAATAGACGCAAATTACCTACTAACACACTACTCATCATTTTCCTAGTTAGCATTTTCCGGAGTAGATAATAATGTTGTACTTAATCAGCTGATGCAGATTTGCATTTGTTTCGCTTTTAATCCAGAGATGAGTAGAAGGGATTTTTAATAATAACTTAACATCACGCCTGTAATTTCTGAAGGATTAAGCAGAGTACACCCTACATTTCGCCAGTTATGTTTAAATCCCATTTGTAGAGGTCCAGCCATCAACCGGGTACAAATCCAGACTCCGGGCTGCTACTGAGAATTTCCTAATGGAAAACCCAAATATATTTTTCATAATAAGACCAGCCTAAACGGTTTGATTGAGGTAAAGAGAGTTTTATACCAAACAAAGGAATATACACATAAACCTGCGAAAGACAACGATTCAACTGTGACTGTAAAACCAGAAACTAAGATAATTCTTACAAGTGCAAAATAAACAGAAAAACCTCTGAAGATCGCACGGAAAAACGAAGAAGATTGTCATAACATAAATAAATTCAACGCAGACGAGGTCGCGCAAAAAATGGTGCCCGCAAAAAAACTATTACGTCGTTATGCTCTTTGAATTAGGAATGCGAAAAAACATGAATTACGGTATACTTGTGTTTTGTAAAAATAATTACCTAAATTAGCGGTACCACTACCAACAGTAGATGTCGTCCTAAGAACTTGATCGAATTGCAATCATAATCCATACAAAAAGTTTTAAGTCTTGTGATTGACTGAGCAAGAGCATTTGTGTTATTGGATCATTATCGTGAACGTCATCAAACTATGGAGTTTCTTGCCCATTCTTATCCATACGAAACTACCATAAGGAGAAAGGAACGACTAGAATCAATTCTATTTTCTTGTTGTTTTACATTAAAAAGTGCCTTTTATGTGCCTAGTTGAAATAAATGATTTGACTTCATGATCCTATAACCTATTTTGCTTTGAATTCAAACAGAGATATGTGATCCCTTTTGTTGCTCTGCTGTAGCCACCGTTATCTCGAGGGATCAGTTGTTCTGTTATAATGTTTTATTTGTTTTCAGTACTGTTTACATTAACCTTGCTACTATTTTTGCTCATTATAACATTCGTCACACCTCACATCTGACCAAATGAGCGAAACACAGACTCTGAAGTGTGACGGTTATTAACGAGTTTCCGCCACACAAGTACATAAACACAAATAGGTATATACAATAGCATATTAATTTATGAAAATATTGTCTTAATCTTGGAGAAATTATGTAAAAACCAATGTGAATAAAATGACATTCAAAGGGTCACAAACTAGTACTTAATGGCGAAAAAAGTAAATTAGAAAAATTTAAAAATCCCGACGGCATAAAAGCAAACTAAAAAGATGAAAACAAGATTATGTAGAAATAACATGCAGTCGGAGGCTACCTACGAGTAATTTGCAAACTGACTGACCAAAAACATAAGTAGCCTGTTTTTGCTGTCGGTGAAAAATCACACGATCACAGGCTGTATGCATAACTAAATGCTATAAAAGTTGCAATGGTTATCAACAAGGATTAACAGACACAGATAGTACTATAGACTTCCCTGCAGGAAAGTTGACCGTAGCAACAAGCGGATATAGGTAGAGCTAAGAACATATCCTTAGCAATGCGCACACATATCAATATCAAAACTATCAAATACCTTGGGGTATAGGACGGTGGTCTAAAAGCGCAAGACATGCGTCAATAGCTATTAAAGGAATCTTACTCCACATTCCAATACCACTCTATTGCGCCACTACCGATCGCAACTCCAGTTTCTATTAATTATCAATTCAAATGGGCCCTCGTATCCTTTGCATTTCACCATATTTTTAATGTCAGTGGATTTAAGTAAAAAATTAGATTACAAAACAATGAATAACAAATCAATGCGGTTTCCGGGATATCTACTTCCTCCCTTGATACCGGCCGGATTTAGGCCTAGTTTATGTAGTGGTTCTGTATTATAATAGATAGCGATTATACTCTCGGGTTTAGTAACTTTGAAAATGTTTTTGCTCATAGCAAACTTGACCGACGTGAAATCAACGTCTAATAGGAGCCGAGATGAGACCGCGGTAAAGCTTGAAGGCATATCAGTGATATTACTAAAGTCACTGATCTGTTTCCAGTCTCTGAAAAGGCTAGCTTTTTGGTTATTAATTTTTATGTGGGCCAATCCAGGCGGCACTGCAATGCCGGGTCGACCCGCGACGGGAGTGGAGCGAGCCCCGCACATCCCGTCAGCTTACAAAAATCAGTTTAATATACTGGTCCCTCAGTGAGAGAACTTTCAGATATTAAGCTGAAAAGAACAGATACTACACTTTGATCTTAGCCAAAAGGCCGAGAAGCGATACCTGTGAAGGCAAAACCGGCGAGGGTCATTCGCTCGCAAAGAATTTTAACACCGCGATTCAGAATAATGACGTCATTGGCACAGCGCCATCTATTGAACATTTGTGGTACTACTATTGTAATACTTCCCCTCCGATACAAGTTCCGTGGGGTTTGTATTACACGAGGGGTGACGGAACACATTCGAAATAAACAGCAAATTTGCATAAAAACAGCTGAGAACAAATTCGCCGGTCGCCTTCGTCAAATATTTTCATACTAGTGGTTGCCTTCAAATCTAGTAGACCGCCGTCTACAATGCCACCTGTGTTTAAAATTTTTGTATAACGTATTTGTAGCAAGAATCAACCAGATGTTTAACTACGTAATAACAGAGTAATTAGCGTCATAATTACAATTTTAACACCATATATTACCTTACCAAAGAATCCTGCCGCATTATGTGGATGTCCATCCTTGACGCGGTCACGGTGGTGGTCGCGTTAATTCCATTACGTGTCCATTACTAACATACAACTCTTTATTATGTACTTAGGCATTAACAACTTCAGGCAGGTACTTTGTCATAGTCATTGTTTTTTTTTTGGAAAAGCGTAATTTACTCTAGAAAAAAGTTAAGTCTGTCGTAAATAGGAAAATCTAAAAGTTTTTTTTTTTTGGGTCTTATAAAATCCGTGTTTAAAATAAACTGCCAAATCTACAAAACACTAGTTTCGTGTCATCTGTATTACGGCAAACATTTAAATCTTTCCGGCAGCAAATTCTACCACCTACCATAGGTCAGAATCAGCCAAGTTCGGCTTTTCTATTTTTTTATTGATTTTAGTGACTGTCACAAAAACAAAACAATACGTCGTGATGCGGATATCCATAAATTCATATTGCATGACCAACTCCAAAATGCCCTATATTTCGACGATTATACATACATTCCAGAATCACAATGCAACAGTTGCAGATACAGTGAAAGTTCTATGAAGTCGTAACCAGAGTGTAACCTAAATACTTCTCCTCATAATAGTTCTATGAAAGCCTAAATCGATTACTTTGGTATGTCATACTTACTAATATAGCTTTCGATGTAAGCAGAGCTTCAAACGTTAGAGAAAATTAAATTACACGGACAAATCATAAGTGCCGGTGGTACAATTATATCCACAAAGGTGATAAGAGAAGAAGCGACGTTTATAATATAAATGATAATACAAACGACGTCATTAAAACAAAGACGGCAGTAGAATTTGTTTACGACACTGGTCACGGTTATCAAGAGGAAGACACAACTTTATACAAGGCGTTAGGTTGCAGTCACAAACACGGTGTTTGCAGCAGCGGTATTATTGGTAAAATGCTGGAAATCAAGCATTAAACTTATCCTTGGGTTATTTCAGATCGATCGATTATATACAGAATAAAGTAATTGATAGAGACAAAAGTAGACTAGATTAAGGAAGATAACAATGGCTGACGTGAAAACAACAGTATAATAATTTGATTATATAAAAAAACACAATGGTAGGTACAATGAGATCATTAAAAAGTTTTTACATATTTATAAATCCAATGTAAACCAGTCAAACCCAATGCTAATACAGTCAATACGCAGCGAAGTGTGAAAATCTTTTCTTTAGCGTGCGCCAGCGCATCTGTTTGACCTCCGCATTGTTTTCCTTGCCTCTCTTAATTATGTACGAGTATTTATTCCTTGATCGTCTTGTTGCGGTGTTGTTCTTTAATAAACTGTTACTTTAATAACACAAAGGCACATGGTGACCACGTTACAATTTTGAAAATACCATCATATAAAAACAATGTTGGTGCTCTTTGGTCACCCAGCAATTCTTAGATCGTTTCTCCAACTATGTAGTAAATACAATGGACAACACTGTTCCATTTGTAGGTTTGGAAAATTAGCATTGAAAACTACCTCGTGCTTCTAAATGCTACGAAATCGTACACTGGGTAACAATTTTTTTTATGCACGGGTTTCTGTGACAAATAAACCTATTTTTCTTTCTTTCTTTCTTTCAACGTGCATAACCAGTTTTAGAAAGACATTGAATAATGACTGTATTAAGCCCAAAGGGTTTCAAGCACAGTGACTGTTTTTTTATGACAGTGACATTAAACGTATCATCACGCCTGTTTTCCCCGATGAGTTAAGCAGTGGTGTACCAAAAAGTACTCCCATCACGATATAACTTTACAAATTTTAATAAACATTATTATAACTAAGTCCAAACGTAATAAAAAAAATCATAGTATCAAGCCCTCCATAGAATAGAATAGAATAGAATAGAATACTCTTTATTATGTACACCATAAAAAATAACATCCATCCTCATTTGTTAGCGTTACGATCATTTGAATGAGATGCGCGTGCGGCGGTAGCTCGTCAGTCCTTTTGTGCGCGCGCAGTCGTGTGTGACGCTGACGCCGCGCCTAGCCTCGCTGTGATGGGGATAGGCAGAACTGCTGCATATTAATTAGATAGCATTTTGTAGAAAAGTGGGTCCGCGTGAGATGAATTATGGCTCACCCTTTTTGTGACAGGAAGCCTGAGTCCAAGCAGTGGGAACATTAGATGCTGATTATCCTGTAGAAAAGACTATCAGTGTGGCAATTCCTATTTTTATGGTGTACATAATAAAGAGTATTCTATTCTGGACTTTAAAGAATGTATAGTTTTCTGTAACGGGAATTATGCAGCAATGAAACCCAGGGGCTTTACAGTCCAAAAATACACACTGTTTTCTCTTATCGTTCCTATTTCCTTCAAAAGGTCTATGGGAGCCAATAGAACAATATTATACACTAACTGCTGCCCACGACTTCGTTCGCGTGGAAGTCGTAAGACACCACAACATACTAAAATAACAGCCATATTTTTATAAAACTTCCCTGTATACTACTTTTATAGTTTTGGTTTCAGCAGCCAAAATATACAGAGACTCAGGACTGATGACGCGAGCACAAGCGACGTGAGTTGTCGGTGTGAGAAGCAAAGCTCTTTCTGAGGTCGACACTCGCAGCCTTCAGTAGCAATTTCCCATTGCTTGCGAAGTTCTTCGTTTTTGGTGAATGCGTTCCTGCATATACTACCTAAAGGCACAACACTTACACATCAACTGATGCATTCTTTCAGATTATTACTAACAAACGGCTATCACTAACGGTAGATTGTTAACACACGGGATCTTTCATTCACCAACAGTTACCAAACCATGGAAATTTATTTTTATTATTTTTTATTATAACCGTAGATGACAGAAGAGGCCTTAACTTGTGTTTTTCTGTGTACATTCTGCAAACGTACTGCACAATGTGAATAAAAAATAATGACAAAAAATATCAATAGTTTAGTATCGAACTTACAACCACAGGTTAGCGAAGCAATCGTCGAACCGCTAAGCTAATTGCTTTGTTGACTAAAATAGCCGATCTTATCTATGTCATAATTGACTGCTTAGCTCTATAAAGGTATCATCGTCATTATCATCATTTAAGCTGAAAAACTTCCACTGCTGGAAATAGACCTCCCCCAAGCACCGCCACTTTGACCGGTTCTGTGCTTCTCGCATAAAGTTACAGGTCGATGATAATAATTTAAAAATTTAAATATGTTGCTATCTGCAATATTCTAACCTTGTGGCTCATACTTTTAGAATTTGCGGTAAACTATAGAAGATTACGAACCTAATGCTATATTGCTCATCCTCATAGCAAATAGCGTGATAATTATAGCCTACAGACAGACCAGACTAGCTTTTGCCCGCGGCTTCACCTGCGTAAAGGTGGGACATCATCCCACAGGAACGTACTACCGGAATTCAATGTATCCCATATCCTAACCCAGGTCATAGCCTATTCGGCTGCCTTTCATCTAAATCTGTTCAACCTTTAAGGCAAGAAAAGGAGCATACAGACAGACAGACATAGTTACTTTCGAATTTAATAAAAACAATCGAATAATAATAATATATATATTTTAAAGTATAATAATAAATAGTGTGTATTGCAGTGTAAGATGTGTAGCTGACACGTCAGGGGGTCGAACCCTGACGTGATATAGCAAAAAATCAAACACTTTATTAACCGCAAGAACACACACGCACGGCTACATATCAAGCTATACATTTCCAGTAGAAGCTGACCTGTTATTGTAAGGAAATCCTATACAATGCGAGATCAGCTTATACTGGAAATATATAGCTTGATATGTAGCCGTGTGTAAAATTTATTCTAAAACAAAAAAATCACAAAAAAATATATGAAATAATACTCGTAAAGAGAAGCTCAGTCGTTGGTGTCAAGGTAAAAAGTAATAGAAACAATTGACAGAAAGTAAAGAAGTTGATATTGGGAGAGAAAAACTTAAAATATATTACAACATAGATTTTTGAGTTAAATACGCTCTGACAAACAGTATGTTCAATTGCAATCGCACCTGAGATTTATGCCGTTATTAATGTAATTATTCCAAAAGATACGGAATAGGTTTAAGTTTTTCAGTACATATGTATATCAAGTATTTTAAATAATGAATTTATGCTGAACTAGAGACTAATCACTAGATAAATAATTCAATAGATAATAAATCAATAGATAAAGAGAAAGGTTCCTGGTGACGTAGCTCTTCAAGCCTCGTCTGATGGTGATCGGCATGTTATAGCGCCACGTGGATCAATTGAAATGCACCTGATGGACTAAGTCACGGGTGACGCGGCGTGGCGAATCGCACTAGTCTGCCTCGCTCAGCGACAGTTGCTGCCGGTGACGATGGACTGGTCGGTAGACCGGTAGCCAGTAAGTGGGTGGGTAGGTAGGGCCAAAATTTTGGCCTTTTACCGATCTTGTACCATAAAATGGAAAAGGACGATCCTGGACAGGCAGACAATTGATGTCTATAAATTATTGCTTCATAATATAATTTGTTAGATTAAAATATGCACAACTGATAAGCTAGCACTTGCTAGAGGAAGACTTTGTACTTATATCATTTTAGTTTATTATATGAATGAAAAATTAATAAGTAACTTTTGATATCCAACGACTGACTGATTGCTTAGAAAATTTCTGACAAGCTTGTTTGGAAATATTATCAATTTGAATCTTTGAAAATATTATGAATAATAATAATAAGCTGACCGTTTAGCGTGCAAAAAGTATCAAACCGCTTTGGGAGCAAAAAGTATGTAACAGCAGGAATAACACTGCAGTATGTATGCTTGGTCTTTGAGAACTTTTTAAATTAATACTTACTTTTTTTTATCAGGAATATTGGTACAATTTGCTCCTGCCAGGTACCTACTGCATAGGTATATGAGTCTGGAAGATATTATTTATAAAGTTGCTCACGATTACAAGTAGCGAACCACAATGATCCATTTCCCTCTTAAAATGTTGACTCACATAATCACGATGATAAAGTACTGTCTATTCATAGATCATAATAATATCTTCTTCCTTGTCTTAAGTCAGCGTTAGTCTAACTCACTGTTCCTGTTTCTGTTGAAATCCTAAATCTTCACCCTATTGACAGGGACTTACTATGAGAGGGAAGTTGAAAAATTGTTCACAGATATAGTTCTCATCTTCATTGGAGCAACCTTCTCTGACAGAGAATGTCTTGAAGAATTTGTTAATCAATATCAATACCTAAATACAGAGCCAGAAACTTCATACCACACCATAGTGTATACTGCAGAAGCTCTCAATAACCGCTAATCCAAGAAAAGCACAAATCCTCATGAAAAGACACAAATCAATGAAAGAGATGATGTGGGTACCATAGCACACGGCAATAGTAATTACAACCTAATTAGCGTCCGAAGTCAGACAACCAGTCTTACCTAGGGACTGTCAACAGCAGACTAATGTATATCTACACGTCTGTGGGACTATGAGAATGTACTAGTCTGTCGGGAGAACATCTTAAACCAAGAGGTATCGAGCTACCCAATAACTGGGTTGTGCAGGTCAAATAGGCAATCCATGTAAAATATTGGTATACAGCTGCATCCACTTAGACTGAAAGCCGACCCCAACATAGCCAGCTAAAGCCTAGGCGGATGAGTAAGCAACAACAGAAAGTAATGATATTGATGATTTTTTAAACGCAAACAGATGATGAATGTTTTAACGCCTTGGAGGAAAGTAGCGTAGACTCACAAAAGGCACGCATGACTACACAGACTGCTACAGTGGCTACAATGTTCAATTTCACCGTGAATCGGTTCATATCGGTATGAATTGATTACGCGCTATTGTGAGGAAGCACGAGCGCTGACGTAATGGTCTAACACTATTATATCGATAAATAGAGATGAATAGTACGGTAGGATTGTTTTTGTTTATGCGATGTTGTGCAAAATAATGGAACTATGAAGTAATGGCATAAGAGAAAATAAAGTTACTATCGCGTAGCGCTCGATATAATTCAGTTGTCTAAGAATAGGGTATCATAATAAGTGAGATGAGCATGGTACATTAGTATTATAAATGAAATGAAATGAAATTTATTTGCAAGATTTGTAGAATATACAGATGGTCGGGTTTTTTTAAACAGTTTCTAAAACAATTCGCTGGAACTTAGTTGTCAATTTTAATACGACCAATACTTTTGCCAGGATTAAATCTACCTATAGCAAAAACAACAGCTTCAAAATCAGAGTGCATATTACTAATCGATCCGCGTTGATTAGATCTAGAGGCTTCCTATAGCTCATACAATACACCTGTTCGTGATTGCGATTGAATGAATTTCTCTGAATCTATATATCCCAAAACACGTCCATTCTTATGGCTTAGCATGGCGCCAACGTACTTCATTCACCGGTATAAATGAATCTTCCGAGAATGCGACTATATCAATGAGTTCCTACAAAACTTTACTCTACCATTCTTGTTCACTAATCTAGTCGTATTACATAAATATTAATAAATTCTCACCAATAGACATCCCGTGTCATCGGCCTCTCATTTCGGAAAGGGAAATGCCCGTACAATCGTGATGGGTGAACTAAACGGTACTGAACACCGGCCAAGGAAGTAATTTGTATTAAATAGTGGGCAGTGTGAACTATCGGTGGGAATCGATGGCGTGTGTCTATAAATAATAATTATGAATATTTTGTGGTATTTTGTATGTTCGAGCAGGTGTTGTTTCCATGAGGATCTTGCATGGTTTGATTCTCTGGTTGGGTTTATATTTGATCTAAAAAAAACTGAAATCTAGCTCTTTAAAGTTCCAATCCTCAGGTAAAATTAGAGTTTGGAATATGACGATGGACCAGTTATTTATTGCACGACTGTAACTTACAGACCAATAAAGAAAGTTGATTGAGGAACCATATAACTGCAAAGAGCACTCCATTAAAGATTGCAGTAACGCAATAAACACAATTTATAGCTTGGAGATATAACATACATGATTATTTTGACATCGACAATAACAATGCTTAGAACACTGTGGCAGTAGTTCCAAACACTCGCTAAATATGCGGGTGTTTGGAAGCAAATTATTCAAAATGAATGTATCGCGAATGTTACAGCCGCATCGGTGAGAAAGTTTTCTAGAAAAACTTTGCTGCCGTATTTATAATTAAAAGCAATTAATATTTTACACAATAACAGTTTAATAACACGTACGCATATCGGTTTCAGAGCAGGAAGGAAATTATTTTCTATTAGCAGTAGCCATTATTCTGTGTGCATATAAAATCTTGATAGATATTGGAATTATGAAAGAAAAACCAATAGTGTTATTTGATTACGAGGAATAAATTGGTTACAGGCAAACCAACGTAGCCAATCCTGAACAGTATTAGGGCGTAAACGACTGCTGTCGAAAATAGGCTTTCTGAACCAGACCGTTGTATTGAACACTCCTTATTTGTCATAATTATTTCGTTCGGTTAGTTAGGATTGATGATAATTTTATCCGATTTTGCCAATTGACAATATGCACAAAGGTGGCAGCACCTTATGAATGTAAGAAAGCTTACATTTTGGTCTGTTGCTCTCTTGACGAAAACTTTAAGTAGAGGTCGTCAAAGGAGACGTTTCATTTTTGTATGGAACTTTGGCTAGGACGTGTACATTCCAGAAAATCTATGTATGTATGTAAAATGTATCTATAAACATGTAACAGGCAATGATTTATAGAATTAATTAGTATTGTGGAAGTACAAAAATAAAATTGGAAATGTTAATTATATTTTACCATTAATGACACATTAGAAATAGGTGTAATAGATGAATTAATAATACAGCGATACCTTTTATAATTATACTTTTTTATTTTTGTATTTACGGTTTCAAATTAATTTCAGATCCATTCTGATTTCAGAACGCATGTTATCAGGACGCGGCCGTAATGTGGCGATAACGACAACAATAGCAATAAACGAAAAAAGAAAACTGTGTACAACAAAGATAACATTCTCAAATTCATGGATTAATAGTTTTCCTAAATTCAGTGTATTTTTCCCCGTTTTTTGATATAATGTACAAGTGCTAGCCAAAAATTAAACATTTCTTTTAAAATTGCACGCACTGCTTTTTGCATACACGTTCCAAATGTTTGTAAGTATAGAAATAGTGGAGAGGCGAGCAATTTTAAATTAGATGATCTCGACCTATGCTTAAAAAGTTTCGCCGCCAAAACTTTCAGATATTTCATGATGATGCCTTTGACGATTATCCATAACAACATGTTAGTTCATTATTTCTTAGTCATAACACCTCAGTCGAATATCAAAGTACCTTCATAATATTTTTGCGCTCTATCCTCTGTTTGCAGTATGCGTCGCCGCTGATGACAGTGGTTTCCTTGAACTTGGTAGTTAAGTACTGCGGCCAAGTGTGTGTAATGTCGCGGCAACATAACACGCGCGCACGCGTCCTTTGTCGTTAGCTATGTGTTACCATATAAACTCACGCGCTTGCAATCTATATAAATAAAATGAAGCGCATCACTTGAGAACGGATGGACGAATTTGGCAATTTTTTTTTTAAAACCTTCATCATACTGCGAATTAGGTGTCAACGGAAAAAAAAACTGGAAAAGTTACACGGAAAATATTCGAATTCGGGAAAAACTGAACGTCTTTTTTTATGGGATTTTTGTACGAATGATTGTTTGGACAGGTCAACGTCTGTCGGGTCAGCAAATATTTCATAATTTTGAGTGAATCATGGCCATTAAGAGTAAAAACCACTTACAACTGCTTATCGAAATCTAATTCAGAACATAGGTCACTTAGTTTTCTTAAAATGTATGCCGTCAGCAAGCTAAGAAAAAATGTCGCTATAAGTGACACTCACAATATGATTGGACATGGTCATTTCTTTGACAGGAAAAAATAAAACTAGGCCTTATAATGGACAACAGCTTTAAGTAGGCCTACGCAGACCTACCTACCTGCCTACACAGAATCTACTCCAGAACATAAAACTTTCTGGAAACAGCTAAAGAGTGACAAAAACTGTTTGAAATTACAACTCGTTTTACTCCGATCCCTAACTATACACACAGTTCCATGGTAGCACTGCCATCATTACAATGTGCAGTACGCGTGAAGAGGAGTGGCAGAGCGGTCTACTGTGACGAACAGCATCATCTTGTTGTTTGTGTCTTATTACAACAATATTTACGAAGATAGATTTCCATAGGAAAACACGGATGTCCTCACTGCTAACTAACTGTTGAAATGATTACGATTGCAACAGTAATTGGCATTAGAACTCATTTATAACGAAATTACTGATTGTTAATCTAGAGACTGAAACAGACGTTCATAAATTACGTGAAGCGTCATTCTGAGCAATTTTATCAGTCAGTCAATCTTGAAACTGACGGACATAAATTGTAACTCATACATAAGCCAAAAAACTTCAGTAGCTAAGTGCGTAACGCAAAAATTACCACACTATCTACATAACAGTGTAATATCTACCAAGGAAATTAAATAACATATAATTACTTAAATAATAATTAATCATAAGATCGAAACCTCCGCGCCACCGCGCATGCGCGCTAATATCGTAATTTCCAAGATGGCGCCCACAATGGCGGGCTGTCATTGAATTGTTGTAAAACTGACAGATTTTCCTGAACTGATCTGATCTTAAGTAATTAATTCTCAAGGATTTTGATCTTGTATGCTCGTTCATTTAATTAAATTGTGATTACGTAATAAATGTGTGTATGAAATAAGTACGAATTTTCCTCATGCCGTGCGATCTTCTAAAGAAAAGATGCTTTCTTGAAGACTAAAACACAATAGTGTTATAAATTTAAATTTAATAATGGAAGGTAGGTATCTAAATGCTTCTAACGTAACTCGTAACGTATTTCGGGATAGTTATCCGTCTGGGGTGTGGGAAGAAGGAGGAACACCATGTTTGGGGTTTTAGCCCCCATATGGAAAGCTTTCTTTCGTGGAGACACCTCGTGGGTATCCCCAAGAAAAAAGCAAAAAAACATGAATTTTCTTAGGTAACTAATTAACTATGCATGCGTAAAGAAAATACTTATTCAACTATACAAAACAAAGAAGAATAAATAACACAACAACGGTAGTAATGCAGATGCTACCTACTCGTAACAACATGATGAACATAAAAAACCTTTTATTTACAGTGGTATTGTTTGACGCTGAAGTAATCATATTTTATGAGGCTTTTTCTCTCATTTACGTCATTCGTTAGTGGGTATTGTTCTTTTTACACGTTTAGAAAAATGTATTTTGGCACAAAATATAGCTAGAATCTTAGAATTCTTGGATGAAGCGAAGTAGATAAGCATGCAAACTACGACACAAATGAAAATTAGATTTTGACCGATATCGATTTTCCAATTTGGTGAGGAGTACCCTGATAAAATCCCCAAAATTCTTTAAGTACTTTATTTCCTTTTGGAAGTACTTACATGACTTATAAATTGGGTCAAATAATAAAAAAAAAGAAATGGAAACATTATTTTAAAAAACTAAACTTCGAAACATATCGCACCCGCGACTAACGGTACTTTAGCTCTATCTGCCCACCTTCCTTTGTTTCATCACGCGATACAAAAGACAAACCATGTGCTCATAATTATCGCTTATCAATCAGTCTAAGGGCTTTCCACCACCCACGAGCATAAACAAAGGTTCATCATACATTACTGTTTATTACGGCTGTTGTATAACGTTTCGTGATAGTGACCCAGCAATGGATAGTGTTAGGAAATAGGTCACGCCTACATGGGGTTTTAATAGTGTATTTATGGCGCCGTTTACACCTACGTCTATTAGTTGAAAAACCTTTAATCTTATTGTTGCTGGTTTATTGCATCTGTTGTTTTTATTTGTTTGTTGTCTTCGTTGAATAGGTTATTATCTGAGTGTGTGACAAATGAACCTTAACCAAACTACGGACCAATACAACGTCTTATCGATGTAAAAGTAGTAAAGTAAGAAACTTCAACTTTGTAAGTTCTTGATAGGAATTTCATGCTAAAGATATAAATAAAAAATAAAGAAAATACGTTTATTTGCGGTAAACATGACGAAGAGAAAAACAAGACGAGACAAGAGCGATCCAACTTCTATTTGATGCATTTTGGTCTTAAGCCTAACTGCAATCGCTTACTGGATACGGACGAGATATCTACAACACCAAGTTCTTGCCTAACTCAAGTCTAGGCAACCTCAATTGCTAGAAAAGTTACAAAAAAAAACGCCAAGAATACTCGTAGACACGTTTACAACCACTCAAGGTTCTTTAACACTTTTCTAATTAAGCGTTTCCAAGTATATCAACCCTCCACTTCTCAACATCCAAATAATCACTTTTAAACATCAAAGCATGTAGATATGTGTATGTACCTATCTACAGCAGTACAAACAACGGGAAGTGTTAGTACAACAATCGAACCTAAATAAACTGTTACGTGTAAGGAAATGCACTTTTAGCTTTGTGGAGCAAAACATCCTGGGGCAGACTGTTACTCAGTAAGGAGTAAGGAGTTACTGGTAAACGAGAATAGCAGATGGTGTGTGGTTATTGCCTTCATTGGATATTCCAATCCTGCATAACGGACTAAGCTACAACTAATATATCAAACAGGTCTGACTGGACAGGTCCACTCATTCTGTGTGGTTTTTCCCCAAAAGACCATTTCAGACACAAATCTATATGATCTTCACATGATCTGACCAAGATTATGTCTGGACTTTAAAAGAGACTGTGACCTCCTGAGTTTGTTTCGGTTTTTCTTCTCTGAGTAGTCAGGAAACGCCGACCTCATCTAGTTTTAAAATATGATTGACGTGTAAAAGTGTTTGTACAAACCTACTTACAGAAACAAATCATTCATCATTTATCATTTATAAACACTGTGCGACGCGCTGATTAAGTAGTCCTATCCACTGTGGTCACAGAGATCTGAATAACAAGCGTAGTAAATAAGGCAAAATTATGATCATTTGTAAAACCCTGATATTGAACACTAACAAAGATTCGGAATATTCGGTCTACAATTACCTATAGGTAGCCTTTTTTTTCATAATCTTTTCTATTATGAATCCTCACTTTGTTGGCTATTCCAGCTTTTAGTTCAATACTGTTTGTTCATGTAACAGGCATCCATTAATAGCCCAGCTGATCAATTACTGGTGTTCAAATAACTACAAACAAGTATTTCCCTTTGCCTTTCTCCTTAACCTACTTTACCTGCAAATATAATAAATACCATAAATTCCGCTTTTACCGTTGATATAAACCATTGCGAAGGTATTGTGGTGCCAGGAGGCAATGTACTCAAATTGGCAATATTTACACTACGTGCTAAGGGATTTTAAACAGAGCCACTGGTTTATAACAACCTAGTGATTTGAATGGGACATTTTTTAATTAAATCCTGCATTATATCCTCTTGTACCAATAAACATTTAAGGCCTAACCATGAACTTCTCTTGCCTATCCTTCACTGGTTTGCGTTTGCGTGATTTGTGACCACTTTTACCCGTACCACTTTTTTGTCTGGAAGGATTGTTGTCTCTCTGCCAAACAAACGAGTTATCGGTCTGACTCTGATGAGATGATGAGTTTTGAAGAAGGGTACGCCAATTGGCCCTCGGGATCTTGTTAAACTGTGTAGCGTCCCAAAAAATACTCAAACAAAAAATTAAATAAAATAGCAACAGTTCTTTTGTTCTCGTGACAATCGTTCACCAATATACATAGTTAGCCGAAAAGTTACGTCCAAAAGTCTTGTGGAATGCAGGCTATGCAATTAATTTAAGGCCTGCCAATAAAACGCGTGTAGGTACCAGATGGGCGACTCCCAAGGTGACACAATAATTGGCACGAGCGAACTTTCTTACAATAACAGCTTATTTTTACAAACATGTGGTGGCGCACGGCGCCACGTGTCAAGGTAGGCTAGTCGCCACAACACACCATGTTTATTATTACTCACTTTTACTCATATTATACACAATAGTAGGTACACATAAATCTTACTTACTGTAGAATTGGTACAGAAAGTCTAGTCCACAGGATAGATATTGTTTTGGGATTGCCCGGCTCATTTTGATCTTGAACGGATCCAGTGCCGGATTAAGGCCTGAATTCCTCCTACGCTGATGTCGGTCGCGTACCAGTCGTAGCAACATACGCGCCGCTGACGTCAGCATCGCACTGTGGTGCTATATCAAAAACAATGTGTATTCGTACGTGCAACTGACGCGACGCGACGTACGCGACCGACATCAGCGCAGGAGGAATGCAGGTCTAAGCAATCGCGGGTCCTTGATCTACTATGGGTTCAAAAAATCAATACTCAGTTCATTTATTTTCCATCTATAGGTTACATACAACGTCAATAATTCTCAAAATCACTCTTTTTACAAGCTTTTAACATGCCTTGTTGGTCAAATCTTGCAAGCTGAATTAAAATCACTCATCTTACGGAGTTAAAATTTTACATGTTGATTTTATTTCGAAAACAATGCATTTTTGCATAATGCATGATTCTACACCCAGGATTGGCTCCAGACGAGAGGACTCCTCAGCGGTCAACAGCAAAGGCACGACATTTTGTATATGCACTCAATTATGATAGCCCGTTCTAAAGTATGGCATGACTTGGATAGTGCAACTTGGATGGCTTCACACCATGACTTGTGTAAAGGCGTGTTTGAGTTCGTTGGATTTGTCTTTAGAAGTAGGTACCTTTCAAGTGAAGGTGTTAGATAGGATAGAACAGATATTTAAGCAAATTCTAATGCTAAAAAGTACGGTAATCGATGACAATGTCGGGGAATCCCCTGTTAATTTTGCGGTGTTACCAAATTCGGTCACGAATAATTTGAGGTGTGCCCGGTGCTAACTTTTAGAAATATTTGTAGCTTGTGATACCACCTTCTATCCATTAGCCGGTTGTCTATTGTAGCGGTAGGTGGTGGGATACCTACCATTAGTTTAAAAAAATATGCGTGAGACTCTCGTGCATTAGATTTTTTTAAACTTCTTTGGTTCTGGAAATAGTTTACTTTATGCATTGTTCTTTTTGCATTTGGTAACGATCTTACTAGGTATGCCAGACTAAAGCAATGGTTATGTGAAATTTAATTGAAGGAAATATCTCTTAAATTAATGAATATTTTCTTTATTCATAACTTTTATATCCAACATAGACAAAATTAAAAAAATAAATTATATAATAATAATAATATAGGCATATATTAAAAAAAAAATTGGTAAAATTTCCTATGATTACTAAATTAATTAATATAACGTAGACTGTAAGTCTCACAAATAAATTTCTGCTACGCTGCTACATCCACACTGATTGTCGAGTAAGGGTGCACGCACACGTCAGACTTTTTGTAGAGCCGATTATCGGGCCGATTCAAATTCTATACATTTATAAGAGCGACTTTTTGTAGAACTTGTGCGTTCATCGAATGAAAATCTGTGTTTTATTTTCACCAATGAAATAATCGGCTACCGATTTTCTGACGTGGAATGTCTGTCAGAAATGGTGTTACGTTTCACGTTTTTATGACATCAAGTATATTCAATATACCACGTCTTAATAGGTTTCATCCAAAAAATTACCCTCAGGCGGAGATGGGCGGGTTTGGGGATACGCGGGGCCCCATTTTGCGCGGAGCCCGTAGCAATATTTTGCTACTTTTGCGACGTGGTTAATCCGGCACTGAACGGATCCGTTATTCATGGGATATTAGTTTATTTTATGTTAGTTTTTAATAATATTCAAATATGTCCTAGTATACGGTAGGTAGTATACAGTACCCATTGAGCAAACAAAAAAAAAAATTACTGTCTTTTAAATTCGCGCAAGGAGGTTGTGAAATGAACCCTGAACCCTAATTGGCCTAAAGGCTCTGATTAGAAAGAGTATAAATAACAGTGCCAGGGAGTTATTATAAAATCAATATACAATTATACACTAAGTGAAAACAATAAGTATTACTGAAGCTAACTGAAAAACTACCGAAGCAAAGTTAATACAATTTATATGGCACCAACCCTGAGGCATGCCCTACCCATTAAAAAAAATCGATCCACAATATATATGCCGGATATGCCGGATATATTACAAAAACAAACAAAAAACAGACGAATTGAGAATGACCTCCTTTTTAAGAAATCGGTTTAAAAAGATGCAATGTTAACTCTTTATTTCAGTTCCGATTTTAGCTCGCGGAGGAAGAGTGTAAGAAGTGGACCTTCTGAAACCAGTTAATAATATTTTGTTTGGCTATCAAAACTAGCCGTGAAGCTATGACGATCTATGTAGCGGTATAAATTATATTTATAAACTTTTTATATATTTTCTAAGTAAAACTGGCCAGCGAAAACGATAAAAAAACATCATTTCCTGATGTTTACTTCGAATAGCTGCCGTAAGCAGTTCCTAATAAATCACAGTGCAGCATAGGTACGTAACATCATGTGAGTTAAAGACGATATATGAATTTTGTGTAACAGCTACCTATGTATGTCAGAATTTGTGCAAATAGCCAGATAAATTACTTAACTCCACACAAATTCCTGATTCGCCCAAAGTTTGTGCTTCAATAGTCCCAGCACACCGGTCGAGTTCAAGTGCCTACGTATGTTTCATTTGCAGATAAAAAATCGCCATATCCTTGAAGTTCCACGTACCCCTGAAATTTAAAACAAGCATGACGTAAACATTAAAAACATAAAACGTCAAACACCGTTAGAACGCTCGATATTGAAATACGAACGCGTTTGAAATTTGAACCGGTGCCGGTGGAATCCGCGCGCTTTCCTAATTGCTCTGAAAATAGAACGACGCGCGCGCACCGCAAAACTCTTGAAACACCACCTGGACTAGGGCGGGTATATGGTTCTTTGATATAGGGATTTTGACTAATAGCAATGATGCATTGGTCATTTTATACGAGCAATTCTATTCATAGGTTTTTGCATAGACTTCAGTTCAAGCTTTGCAATATGGGTAAGTAGGTAAAGTAAGTAAGTGCAAGGTAAACAAAAAAATCGGTTAGAGCGACTCTAAATAAGGACCCCGCTTGCAAATCCAGTCACCCACAATAAAACTTTATGTCGCGTAAATATCCGGACTCTGTTTAAAGCCTAGTCGCCCTTCACACCCTCTAGCGGAAGCACAGGAAACAATAAACTCGTAATATTTCATACACAGTCGCTTGCGCCCGCGCAGTCACGTTCAATCACTATATTAACTTCGTTTAACGCCCCTGCCTTTAAACTGGCGTCTATTTTAGGGTGATTTGAAGCTATTTCACGCAACTGACTCTTCATAATTTAAAAAATAATTGACGTTTGTATCAGTCTCTCGGCTTACTTACCCCTTGGGGTAAAGGATGGGATTTTATCAAATTGGTCACGCTTTGCCGTTTCCTTGGATGTGGAGGAAGACATTACAGCTAGTTCGGAACGAAATATATTAATTCATAGTTGTTTCTGTCTTCCGTGGTTTTACTAACCTGGGGCCTTTAAAATTAACGCGTATAAATTAGTAGTTTAATGGAGTTCTTTGAGAAATCCGAGAAAGAGCTACGAGTAGCTTACCAAATATGAAAAAACAATCTTCTGTCGCCGCTTTTTCTATTTCTAAAACCGAAAATGCTACTTGGCATCCACATAACTGTATTAGTGATCATATTGCAATCACTGCTGGTAAAATAATAGGTATAGCTGTCGAAATCCAACATTTTCGTAACTGTGTCGCGAATAAGTATGTCGTACGACATTATACTTGATTGTAGCAAGAAACAGTTGTGCTGGATGGCGTAGTAAAGAATACACAAGAGCGAAGAAGACACACTACACTATTCTAGTCTACATTTCTTTTTCACTTCTCCTTTCGCAGGTCTGCTGCCTGGAAGAAATAAATAAGCAGTACAAAGGTACTGCTTATTTATTTTATAATTTGAGTACAAAAGTACTCAAATTATAATTATGTCGTATCTCTATTATATTTTACTGTGTGTACATAATTAAATAAATAAATAAGACACGACACGAAGGGGTTCTGAAATACTCAGTATTCCAAAAATTATGAAGTACTTAATAGAAGAAGTCAAATTCAAATCATTTATTTCCATTAGGCACTCAAAAGGCACTTTTGAACGTGAATATTTACAAGAGAATAGAATTGACTCTAGTTGCCCCATCCAAAAGCTAGTATTCGTATGGAGAAGAATGGGCAAGAAAAGTCATAGTTACACTTCTTTTCTTCTTCAAAGGAGACAGGGGAAGGATGCCTTGAATAGTTTTAAATCTTGATAAACACCCAAATATAAAAATTCGATAGCAAGATGACCAGCCCGATCACTCACCTTCAATATAACCACTACGACCTCAAGTAAATAATTCCGACACGATCCGATACTACTTCACAAAATTGCATTCACACCCCTATACACTATTTTTATGGACCTTTAAACCATGTCGGTATTTTGATACCTTGCTTTGGATTCACTTATACTAAATCCAAATCTATTGCTTACATTTTATAGTCCAAATTGGAATGGGTACAAAAATGAGCTCCCCTTATCGGTACATGTTGGTGAGATGTGCAAGCGAAGTCGTCAAACCGGACGTCACGTACGGAACCACGTGCACGGATGAACAGTGTAAGAGTGCTACCGGTGAACCCTACCAATGTTGAAAAATGTACGGAATTTCATGTTTATCGTGTAGTACCTATCCAGCATCAACGATGAATAATGATGACACATAAACACGGGAAGTTCACACTATTATTTTGGTCAAAGACCGAGGTTAAAAAGCAAGGCTCCAGACAGAGAAGTACCTATAGGATAATAATTAAGTGGCAAAAATCAACTGTAACTATTTGGTACCTTAACTATTTAATTAATGGCAGATTTTTCAATCGTCAGAATCTTTTTTCTGAGAAATAAATAGAAGTTGTCCAACTGCCATATCTAATCTCCAGGTTATCTGGTCATTGAACCCTTAGTCTATTTTAATACCTTATTAGCGTGACAGCCGGATTAAACATACAATTTAATTAATGGCAGATTTTTCAATCGTCAGAATCTTTTTTCTGAGAAATAAATAGAAGTTGTCCAACTGCCATATCTAATCTCCAGGTTATCTGGTCATTGAACCCTTAGTCTATTTTAATACCTTATTAGCGTGACAGCCGGATTAAACAAACAATATGTACCTAATCCCATTCCGTCCATTTTCCTAACCCACTCCTCCACTAACTCCGAACTGCTTATTCAACCTCATTACACAAAGTAAACATATTTAGCAACTGAAGCTAAATAAGGCGCTAACGGGAACAAAAAAACCGATCGTATTCGTATGTAACATATTCTCGTAAACGTAAAAGCGATTCCAAACACCTGTGCGCCCGCGCAACTCGAAAGTAAAAACAAAAAGAGTGTGGGAATCGTACGGCGGCGGCGCGGCGGCGGCGGGCGGCGCGTAGGGTTTCGGTATGTGGTCCTGCGGTTTGTACCGAGGATTGAGTGAAAAGTGGGTTTATAGAAGGACCAAGGTGTAGGATCGAGGTATTTGGACTATGAAAAACTTAAATGCCGACAAACTGTTATGCAGTTTGGCAGACTAGATATAGTGTTATTAAAAAAAAATTGATCTGCCGGCCTACCAGCTGGTGATTTCCAACCCAAAAAAAAAAATGAAAAAAATAAACACGTGTGGCACTCGGGGACTGCCGCGGAAAGCTATTGCATAGCATTTTTTATCAACTTATGCAATTATAATTATTTATTATTTTTTTATTTATGCAGTATTTTTTTTTCTTTGATATTAATTCAAGTACAGTCGTACCATAAACATACACGTTAAGCGAACGCTCGGCCGAGCTACATGGTAGGCGGAGTGGGGGGTGTTAGGTTTTATTTACGTTACGGAATTTCTTGATTCGGTCGCCACGCTCAAAGCCCGCGATAAAAGCTATGCAATAGCTTAAAAGGGTTACCAGCTGGTGCAACTAGACCGGCTAGTTTTCATCGGAGTTCACAGATAACAAGTAGGTACGGTTCCTGCGTAAAATACTGCAATATAATATGAAGAAGTTGATGACGAAAGCTTGGAAATTACAATCATTCCGACTCTCGAGACCGCTGATCCTAATATAAAAAACCGGCCATGTGCGTGTCGGACTACGCACAATGAAGGGTTCCGTAGTTCGGATGAATTTATCCTAAGAACAAACTTAATATTGTAGTTGAAAAACATGTTCTCCCATACATTCCAACTGCAAATGTAAGTTTGTACACACAATATTGAGAGATTTACCATGTTATTTTAAGACCTTAGGCTTCTCATAAGTTTTCCTGTAATCTATAAGAATAGGACTATTTACTGTTCTTTTTTTCAAAATTTTAGGTTCTGTAGTTTTTGAGACAAGAATGAGGGAATGGTAAATTTTCATCTATTTTCTTAAATGTCTTTAAAACTATTTATTTTAAAATAATAAAAAATAAAATATTTAAGAATCTTACAGTAATCCCTTTAATTTGATATGTCCGAGCCTCCGAGGGTACGTCAGCTTGCAAAACTCCTTTTTTTTATTTTCCTCGTAACAGTGACCCCAAATTCAAAATTCATTTATTTACGTGGCACGTACGTATTTGGGTCACAGAAATTCATAATTATGTATACCAAATTTCAACTTAATCGGTCCATTAGATTCGAAGCAAATTGGCTGTGACAGACGGACAGACAGACACACGAGTGATACTATAAGGGTTCCGTTTTTTCATTCGGACGTACGGAACCCTAATAAAAGAAGAGTAACTATACAGAATTGACACAGGTTTATAAAGGCTCCTCCAAACAGACGCGAAACGCGACGTGAATCACACTTGACACAAAGGCACCGCTCGTCGCGCGACAGACGGTGGCTCTGTGTCGCGTCGCGTGTCGCGCCTGTTTGTAGGAGCCTTAAACCGATTTGTAATGTTTCGAACCAGTTGCTTCGTACAATGCCTACTGATGCAATCTTTGATGCAACTAACGCTTTATTCTAATCATCTTATGTGAAAACACCTAAAGATCATAAAGTCGCATAAACTATGACAACATCGTTGAGCTCCTTAAGTTCCGAGTTGAGCTGCACGATTACTGACAAATGCGTTCACTGACTGGACAGGTCCACTCAATCTGTGTGGTTCTTTCTTCAAAAGACCATTTCAGACATTAACCTACATGGTCTTCACATGATCTGACCAAGATTATGTCTGGACTTTAAAAGAGACTGTGACCTCTGAGTTTCTTCCGGCCTTACTTTCCAGAGTAGTCAGATAGGAAACGCCGACGTCATCTAGTTTAAAAAAATATGATTGACGTGTAAAAGTGTTTGTACAAACTTACAGAAATAAAATCATGTATCATTTATAACAACGATATAGCGTACCACAACATTATGATGTAACGGATACTTTAGTTACAAAGATAATGGGCCAGATATTGTGCTATTGTTATATTATCGCAATGTTTCTGGTGCCTAATCCGATGGACGAGCATAGTTTGTTCATGCATTTATTATTTACCAATGTATGGAACGGTTACTTAATCCATGAGACTAAATTAATCTTACATGTAACCTATTTTATGAAGGTAGGTATTGACTTCTCATTAGCAGAACCTGGCAGCAAGAAGGGCTCGTTTTATAAGAGGTTATGTAAGGACATGCAGAATTTAGACTATATTATGTAAATATTTGATTACCTATACATTAACACGTATGTGACTCCCATAAATGATTCTCTAAATCCTACGCCCCGTTGTAAAAACAAAGACACAATTACCAAATTGCTTTGAACAAATTATTTCCAGTACTTCAAATCCTCGATACAAGTATGAAACTCTTATTTATGAAAACCAAGCCGTGCATCCGACGGATTCCGATCGGCAAAAATGACGAAATTCCATACAAACTTTCACTTTTCCGTACGATTTTGCAAATATTTTCTTTCATACAAACCTTGTTCTGACAATTACAAATACAACAAAAAAGAATTACCCAAATAGGTGCAACCGCTTTGTAGTGATGCGCGGACAAACATTTTTGGCAATTGAGTTTTATACATGTATAGGCTGACTGGTAATTATGACTGACTAATTATGACTAATAATGACTGCTAAACTGGTAATAAACACATGATTGTATTCATCATAAGTTCATAACAAACAATTTTCCAAAGAAACGATATTTTTTTTTTATTTACAAAGCGCATTATCCCAATCACCTCAACAGAATATTGAGTAAGTACCTAACAAGAATAATACACCATCAGCTGTAATTTAAAATTTAGTTACTAGTCCCTTTTTACAAACAAAATTATTCAATTTTTACTAAGCATTAATTACGTGATGTCAGCTGTTAGTCGCTTGACCTCGTTCTGTCTCATGGTACATGAATGAAACAAGAACAATGCATGGTAAAAGTGGAATAATTTTGTTTGTAAAAAGGGATTAGTAACTAAATTAAATTACACCTGATGGTGTATTATTATTATTAGGTACCTACTCAAATTCTATTGGGGTGATAGGGGCCATGCGCTTTATAAATAAAAAAAAAATCGTTTCTTTGGGAAAGTTGTTTGTTATAATGAGAACAATCATGTGTTTAAGTATGGGTCACTAATTACCAGTCACCCTATATATAGACACAATTTAACATTCATAATCTCCATAATATCGTATAAAAAACATGAATGATACATGGCTACACATTAGTTGATCCCGTGGGAGCTAGGAGCGACAATTGGGTGCAGGCGCAATGCTGACCGCAGACGCAACCTGTTCCCGTGGCGTTTGGTGCGTTCCTATTACGTCCTCTAGAATAGTCCAAGTGTCTACCAATAATAATTTCAAGGGCTTCATTATTTTTAAAGGCGATATATTCGTAAGCGTTACTAAATCAGCAAAAATATTAAACTTCCAGGCGTATCGTTGTTAAATACACCATTCAATTTTCCACAAAATTTTAGGTACCTAGGTATTTACTGAGTGATGAATACAGCTGAAAATGTACTCGGTAACAGTAAATAAAATACAACACTGCTTTTAAAAGTACATCCAAATAAAACTTACTGCGTAGTGCGTACCAACATTATGGGGTTTATTTGTAAACGATGATTAAAGTTAAGAGACGTTTAAACGTCAAAAAGTCGTTAATTATTTCTTAACTTTAAGCAACTTTTATAAATAAAGGGGTATGAGTTTACGGAAGTAGGAACTGAGTTTCCGGTTTCAAACATCAGTTACTCGTGATACCACAATATTTTATCAATATTATTGAACGATGAAACTGATAAGCAAATGTCGCAATTATATTAATATAATACAGATTTCTTAGTTAAGAAACACAAAACAAAAATAATTTCAGATTTATTTATTTATTTATTGAAACATTGAAGACTTACAGCTCAACAACTTAATAAAAAGGAATCCATATATATAATCCATAAAAAGATGTCCTTATTCGTATCTATATTAAATCAAAATAGTCTAATTTTGGGCTAAAGGACCATGGGCACTTAGTATAGGTCCCACACCAACCCTCAACAGTGATAAGCTGTCATATCTAGCATAATGCTACTAATATTATAAATGTGAAAGTTTGTGAGGATGGATGGATGGATGTTTGTTACTCTTTTACGCAAAAACTACTGAACGGATTTGGATGGAATTTGGAAAACAGATAGTTTTTAATCTGGATTAACATGTAGGATACTTTTTATCCCGGTAGTACGTTCCCGTGGGATAATTTCCGACATCCACGCGGGCAAAAGCAAGTATACCAATAATATTAACGTTGAAATTGTGAACTTTATAAGCCTACTTTTAAATATTCTGTTATAACCTTACCTATAAATAACTACATCACCTAGGTATCTGTATATCTCATTTGTTTAAGTGAACTATTTGTATTTTTTATGAGAATCTATGACTTGTTTCTCAAATAACAAGCATTCTCGCGGGCCAGTATGAAGTAACCGTCTCGGTCGACCACACGTCCACACAAGGGATACCCGTCTCATCTCGAACACCGGTGGGAATTTCCTTCAGCTGATGACCCATGATCCATGTTAACAAGGCCATGCCGAAGAATGTGACACAAAAGTATCTTGGATGTTAATGTCAACAAAACTTAGATCCTTGTACAGTAGGCCGCACGTCAGTAGTAACATAGCCAGTATAAGCTGGCCTCGCATTCTATTAAAACTCTGTACTACGCTACGCCAGCTTAAGGTCACAGTGTGACCACGGACGAGCAGTCTGCGTGAGGTTTTGTCAATATACAAGGTCAAATTGAATTATCTAGCGAAACTCCGCAGACGTGTTGGGTGTCGATATCCAAACATGATTAAATAAAAAAGAATTAATATGACGTGTTTTTTTGGCGTCATCAACTGCAGTCAGTGTAGTCAAATGAAATATCAATTTGAAAAAACAGTTTTCGTTGTGTAAACTTGACAAATGTCATGTGTATCGATATCTAAATACGATAAAACAAAACAAAAACAGATTTTCTCAACTCATACTTCAAGTAAGAACACCACGAAGGGTCGTTGACACAAAAAAAATAAAATAAAAATTGTCGTGTTTAGATATCGATACCCATCACGTATGCGGAGTTTCGCTAGCTAATTTTATTTGACCCTGTATAAGGGTAGTTAAAGAACACCAAAATAGAAACACAATAGGTTAATCCACAGAAATGCATTCTAGCGGTAATAAACACATTCTGCTGATGATCGATGATTTACGTTAACTGGGTTATCAGGAAAACGCACAAATGATGACACTACAAGAGGCTTTCAGAGATTCGGTAAGAGAGAAGGAATTTCTGTTGGTAAGGAAGATCTTCAGAAGTATCACAAGGGAATGTGTCACAAGCCACGAGGTGACAATGGGACAGGAGGTCCAAACAAATTTGATCAGGTCAATTCCAATACAATAACAATAGCCCAACGAGTAGGGCAATCTTGTGACCGTGAGATAGAATCCCTAATATACGATATACTATTGTGATAGATAAGAAGTGCCTACCACTTTTGACTAACCAGTCTTTCAAAGGCTAAAAGGGATATCGTTTTCCCCAGTAGGGATTGTGGAGGTCAGATAGGCATTCGCTCCATGTAAAAGACTGGTATTCAGCTGCATCCGGTTAGACTCGAAGGTGACCCCAAGGAAATTGTGAATAGGCTAGATAGATGATGACCAGTTTTGACTAAACTTAGCGTGAGACCTCGCTTGTCACTAGATTCTTAGACAAACTTAAAACCGTTGAGAACCATTTTGGACCAATGACCGCGCTTCATAGCAGCGGTACCGTGACGAGGAATGCGACACACAACACACGGACACTCATGGGAAGAGGTTTGGTTTCAAGAGGTCGACAGCCATTGATCTGGCAAGTGTAGGTAGCGACACCTGGGTGTAAGTTAATCGATTGATCGAAGTATGGAATTACAAACGGATCACATCTGATAAATTTGTAACAAGTGGATTTACAGGGCGAAATTCAAATTTTCTTACAGTTTTTGCAATTTTCAGGTCAGTATCATGTTTTGATGTTGATCAAAATATGTTTTTTTTCTATGACTGTATAGAGGTATGAGGAACAGGGTGTAAAGTTCACTCATACTCTATGGGAAAGGGAGGATCCTCCGACCAGACGGGTGTCGTGTATGGTGGGCAACTGCCCGACGATTGATGTCGGGAAGTTGTATATATGCTAGTAGCGCGGTAAACTCTGCTTGCGCGATGTAGGATTTTACGTGACGTCAGTGTGACGTGTAGCCCGCATGTGGCGATGTAGATACAGCTACAACTGTCTCAGTTCAAATTGCCCTATTAAATGACTATTTCTAAAAAACATGACATTTGAAGCCAATTCTAGCTTAGACAATTCTAAGCTAGAATTTGGCCTCAAATGACACGATTTTTTATTATAATTCTGTAAGTACTTACATATTTTTTACGGTCGTTAAGCATATTTTGATCAGCATACAACCTGACACTGACCTGCAACTTAAAAACGTAAGAAAATTTCGCGGGCTACCTTATCGCATCCCCCTTAAGACGAATCGTGTCAGACAAAATCTTCAGAACATGTATCACTGCTGTGCTATGTTAAACCCTGTGGACCTTAGGTATCATTGAGAGAAATAATCGCACATATAAAGTAGATCATTCACATTTCTGTGAAATTTTCCGAATTCTAGAAATGGTCGAGAAATATTTTCTCATCTCAGTACGCTAGAAGACTACAAAAAACTTGTTTGACCAAAACAGGACGTTTGATCTCAAATTAAGCGAATATTCTGATTATTAATCAAGGAAAAGAATCATTAGGGAAATGGTTAACTTTCTTGACATTTGGATGTTGTGTGTAATCCCGACATATTTGGACATAATTGCACGTTGAAACAATTTAAAAGACGGCATAAACTATTGCAAAAAGTGTGGGAAGGTAAGCAACACATTAACTCATACAAAGAATTAATTAATTTGAAATGTTCAAATATAAGCTTTTGACCAATTCAGCAGTAGACGATTACAGCGATAATTAAGACTAGGTAATTTTGATGAAATAAATATATTTTCGTAATTCCTCTACCTACAACTAAAGGTCCAAACATACAAATAAATATAACAATTAAGTTAAAACTGTCGAACGTTCAGTCCGTTTCCCACAAAGACGATGGAACATAATTAACTTCGGTTGTACAACCGGCAGCACAAGTTGTCAAGGTCGTGGAGCGAACAGATGGCGTTTATAATTCACAATGATGCCATTGCTGTACCTACACTTTGTTGACCAAAGGAGTAGGGCATCAGGAATATGGGTGCGGTCTTGCAAAGACTAGAATCTAGATGCTAGTAGGTGGTGCTCGAAGGACCGACGACCTTAAAAATGTGGCTGGGACAGACTGGATGAGGAAGGCAGAGGAACCGGCTGCTGTAGTGCTAATTAGAAGAAGCCCAAGTCCCAGCAGTGGACTGCTATAGATTATTACAAAGAGACAGACTTTCAATAGCCGTAGGACTATCTGCTGTGTTGGTATACATCACAGACCAAATAAAAAATCAAGACATACCGCTGTCAACAGTAACGTGAGGCCAATATCGTAAACATGTGTGCACTTAGTGAGGTGTAGTTTGGTTGTAATTTAGGTTGTAAATGTGTGCAAGTGTGCGCGTATGCAGAGAGCAAGGTGTAGTTTTGCATGATTCACTGCATTGTCCGCAACGCTATATCTTGATTTTTTATTTGGTCTGAGATATACATAGGTCACTTATGTAAGGTACTCTGTTATAAGGAAGAAACAATGAAAGCGACCTATGCAAAAACATACCTTCAAGATTCTGAAAAGTATATATTAGGATTTTAATTTTTAGAAAGTATAACTTTTTCTATAGTTCCTATGCCGGCCCCGCACGTATTTAGTGGTCTTCAAGTCTTTCCTGATCATTTGCGACAAGTAATAAACTTACTGTTACAATTTACATCAAATTTTACTTGCACCTGTGTTTACCCACAAAACAATCACCTGGCTCCCACAGGTGCCCAATATCCCGTTTGCAACCATGAACATTACAAAAACAGACTTAAAATTTCTCAGACGCCGAGTGTCCCACAGTCCTATACTTAATTGATCTCGATGATGAATTTCTCACAAAAACAAATGTCCTGCTAATTTTAGAACACAAGTCCTGGTGAGCAACAATAAAAAAAATCTCGATCCATAAGAAAAACACGTACCTATGTCATGAATGGATCGTTCGTTGCAAAATTTCCGATTGAACAATTCCGCTTGCTTGTTGCCATGGGTGGGTCTACCTATAACATAGAGAATAGATTGATATACTTAGGTCAGGAGGAAGAAATCACATTTGTATATGAACAACACCATAGATTGCTAAGCGCAGTCAATTTTATGTTCCGCATTAGCGTGGACATACACAGCTTATAGATTTATTATCTTTATATTCTACGCTACGTGGGGGTCAGTTAAAGTTAAGAAAATCCATTAAGAACATTCATAATTATGTCTACCAGCTCGCTTTTTCCCCTTTCTTTCTCTTCTTCTTTTGGTCTATCAACACGATAGCGCATCCGCATAGCGCATGGTACGATTTATGCCGTTCAAAAAACAGCTGAAACCACCTGTGTTTTCTGTCCACATCTGGCGTGGCAATTAATTTCAAGACATACAAACTTATTCCCACTGCATATTATAAGATAAAAAGTATACCGCTACTTTATACTGGTAGAATGTGAGATATAAAAAGCCTGCGGTACAAAAAGAGGCGGGAAGGCGGAGCCTTATTCGGACGGCGGATGCGCGGCCTTGCGAGGTCGCTAGGGGCGCTTCTCACACCGACATACGTTTGCGAATTGCAAGCGAAGGGAATTTTATTTATTTCGTGTATTATGTTCCTAGACGCTTACACAGTTTGGACACTAACGCCGTCGCCGCCGCCAGAATCCTCAAATTAAAACTGTTAAAGTTAAAGGTAAGAAGCCATCCATAAATTCAATCACACGTTAAGAGGGTGTGAAGGTTTCAGCAAAGTGTGACATCGTGTGACAAAGAGGGGACGAGTCATAAGCTTTGTGACGTTTAAAAATCTAAAGTATGTAAACTTCAACTCTACCAAAAACTCTATCAATATTGTTATAAGGTTTAAAATTGCAAATTATGTGACATCCCACCAGGGGACACATATATGTCCACCTGTGACAAGGATGGGGTGGGGAGGATCCAAAAATCATGAAATCGTGTGACGGAATTTATGGATTGCCTTTTACCTTTAACATTAACGGCTTTAGTTTAGTTAGCCCCTAAGTCATAAGAATTATTATTTCGTATTCTTATGGTTAAGTTATCAATACTTCTTACGCAAAACGACTTACAGCTACGTGTCATTTAGAAATTTAGGGTCAATTCATAAGTAGAACTTACTTGTATGTTATAAGACATTTTTTTAAAGTGAAATTGAAAATAATTTTAGCGATAACTGAATCCAAACCAAACACGTATGACATCCTTCATGCATATTGTTTTATCTTGCAGGGACATACGCTACATCGCGGTGTAACAGCAGCCTCATAAGCGCAAGCGCAGACGGTCCCGCGCATAGAACTGGTCGCTAATTGGATTAACTGTTCGGACCATTAATACTGACTTCCCTTACGTAACACCGTGGAATATCAATATTAACGCGTCATCTTCGTTACGCTGTCCAACACCGTTACATTGTGGAATATATCGGAGTATGAAGGGCTTTCTAGGTAGTGAGGATGCGATGGATAACATAATTTGTTCGAAATTCGATTTTATGAGGTAAACTGAAGCCGAAAAATTATACTTTCCCGGTTTAAAAAGACGGACGTTTTGCCCAGAATTGAATGTATGTTGTATGTGTAATTGTATGTTTGTATCCTACGTCCAGCTATGGTCTGCTAGGCCTAGTTCGTTGCAACGTTCAAGTTCCCTACTATCTGTTCTCATGAATATCGGAAGGGGGGCAAAGGAGGCCCTGCTACCTACAAAGGAGGCCCTGCTACCTACAAAGGAGGCCCTGCTACCTACAAAGGAGGCCCTGCTACCTACAAAGGAGGCCCTGCTACCTACAAAGGAGGCCCCGCTACCTACAAAAGAGGCCCCGCTACCTACAAAGGAAGCCCCGCTACCTACAAAGGAGGCCCTGCTACCTAAAAAGGAGACCCTGCTACCTACAAAGGAGGCCGTGCTACCTGGAAAGGAGGCCCTGCTACCTGCAAAGGAGGCCCTGCTACCTACAAAGGAGGCCCTGCTACCTACAAAGGAGGCCCTGCTACCTACAAAGGAGGCCCTGCTACCTACAAAGGAGGCCCGGCTACCAATAAAGGAAGCCCTTAACCTACAAAGGAGGCCCTGTTACCTACAAAGAAGGCCCTGCCACCTACGAATCTTTGTAAAGAAATATTTTCAGCTCCGTAGTTACCTATTCACAAATTATGTAGGTATTGTAGCGAAATAAAAATGAAAATCCACCACTTCAACACGTATAATTTATAATGAACCCTGATTGACCCACAATAAACAGTTATGTCAAACCATACCACATCATAACCTCTCCGCAAAAATCTAATTAAAGGCTCCTTCAAACAGGTGCGACACGCGACGCGAATCGCGCGCGACTGGCGGTGCCATTGTGTCGCGTCGCGTTTCGCGCCTGTTTGAAGGAACCAATCAAACTTTTTGTAAACAACTAGTGGGATCTTTAAATCCCACTAGTTGTTTACAAAAAGTTTGATTTGCACTTCGCAGCCTTGTGTAGGAAATAAAAAAGATATCGGTCATAATGTGTAACCGCTAGATGGCACCAGATACCAGCGCCATTGTTTGGAAGCCACTGGAAGGTCACAAAAGCAATGCGTGGGAATCAGCCGCTTCCGCGACAAGTCGAGTAAAAACAGGCCGGTTGGGGCATCGGATTTGGTGATACCGCGAGCGGAAACGATAAGCAAAACCGATTTGAAGCGGCTCGGAGTTTTCCAAAAATGTCCCTATGGGAATTTTAGACTCTTATCTATACAAGAGTCTCTTTTCAATGAGGTTTTTCAAAGACGCTTCTATTGTGAACAATCCACAAGCACTCAGAGAAAAAGTGGGCAATTTATAACAATAAGTACTGAGAAACTGGACACTTAGAGTGGTATACAGGCGAATTGTGGTTATGCTACAGGTACACCTCTGCCTTACCGTTCGGGGAACAAGGCGTGATGTTTTGTTATGTTAAGTATTAAGAAACATGATGAAAATGACCTAAAAGGTGCAAGTGTGCGTCAAGTGTAGCAGCATGAAAGGTACCTATTAGGTTTTATTTCTACTTTACCAAAAACAAAACGGTCAAACTAACATTACTCTCATACATTACTGTAAGAAAACGCTAGAGACATGGCTTTATAAAATTAATTAATTACGTTACTTTTGCGCCATCCTATATTAAGGGCAATAATCACGAATCGCGAATCGCGCACATTGCGACCACATAAGCGAAAAATAGGGTAATGTTCAGTAGTAATGAGTTTCAACAAATTAAGTTATCAAGAGGTGGGTTAGCAGTTAATGTTAAAATCGACATCGAAACAAATGAACACCGTTACAATGTGTTGACGAGATACAAGCGAGAAAAGAATTGAATGTCTTTATTTAGGACCACTATCTTAAGCACAAATTGTCGACAATTTATTCATATTCAAAACCAGCGGGGTAATTGCGTAAAACACTAACGGCAGGAATGGCTTTCTTTTTGACAGCTCAACAACATTCATTGCGTTATTTACGTTGTTGAGCAGACAAATTTTTAGTACATATGAAGCAACGGATTAGTAATATCCTTCAAAATGATTCAGTTTCTGAATAATAGTGTGTAACGCAATTAGGGTGCAGATCGACTCAAGCATTAGTTACAAATAGTTTAGAGCCATTTGATTGGTTGAAACTTTTAAGTTATGCTTAAGTCTTGAATGAGGTTCTGTAATACGGGCCTCAGTAACACGCTTCTTACAATACAATGTATCATGAAAACAAACCCACAAATTCCATTCGTTTTGACGTTTGCCCACGTTTGTGCATTATTTAAACTGCACTTAGGTAGGTAATTTAACAGAACAGGCATCCTGCCTAAGCTTCTACTTATATAGAGCAACCTATTGCCTTAAGGTGAATCCCCAGCTGTGGCCCGACAAAATAAATTTTCTTTGGTTTTTTGCAAATTGCAGGTCTGCTTTACGTCGTATGTTGATCAAAATTGGATTAGCGACTATCGGAATGATATATTTACTGAATAATATAATCATCAACTTCATATCAATCGTCAAAATTTGGAAATTTGTTCTATCAAAGAATTTTTCAGAATATTTCTTATGAAAATTCTTATGTGGAACTAATTTCCAAAGTTTGATGATTGATATGAAATTGATGATTATTATTCAGTAAATAAATCATTGCTACAGTCTCGGATCGTATTTTGATCAACATACGACGTAAAGCAGAGCTGTAATTAGCAAAAGACCAAAGAAAATTTTAATTTGGCGGGCTACAGCTGGGGATTCACCTTAACTTCTTTATTTGTGCTAAGTACTATGTTCAGTTCATCCCATAACGTTGTTATAGAAGGCTCATGAAACTCTCACGCTTTTTGTCTCCCTTAATGATCAAATAGAGCTTGGTAGCAAAACCGGCTTTTCACGCCACTTACAGCCACGCAAAGCCACATTACACTATATAAAATAGTAGACACACTAACAGTATAAAATATAACAACGGTGCTTGTAGCTTAATTTTTATATTAATGACATATTTTTAGTGATCGTCCACATGTAGGTTACACATTATTGTTTGACCGTTACGAAAACGTATATGCGGTATAAGACATACCAACTATTACAAAGCCTATCTAAGATCTGACGTCTGAAGAAAGAGATGAATAACGTACATAAGGACCTCTAATTTCTTAGAACTACCGTGGTAAACGGATTAGGAATTACAATTCGTGCTATGCACACAACATCATTAAACGCCCTCATGCGCCCGCGTTTAAAGCCAAATGTAGGTACTTTTTTTTATCAGCCCCAATTTGCTGACGGAATATGGCATTGCAGTGGCTTAAACTTATAGACAGGATAAGAAACACCTGTTCCCTAAACCAGCGTGGTCACATTCAACTACCAGTCTCAAACGCAGCGATGACAACCAGATGACATAATTACCCTTTTATCATTACTCTACAGTTACCACCGTTAGTATCGGTTGAGCAATATCTGTGGCAATTGTACTGCGCGGGAGTCGAACCCGACACCGCTCCCACACTTGTGCTTCCATGGAACGTAACGCGAACCGAACAGTTGTTTATTAATGCTTAAGTTGAGATAAAAACTTAATCAGGTCTGTCTGGCGAACAGTTAGACCTTGGCATCAAAATGGGGCATAGCGGTAAACGCTAGTTATAACTTTGCATTTAATTTTCTCGTTTTGACACTTACTAACTGTGCCATGAATCAATAAGTAGGGTACCTACCCTAATTTGTGAGTTCCTCCTGATTTTTGCGACTTTGTCCAGCCGTATGACCACGATGTTGCGTTAAATCAATAGATTTTACGTACCTAGTACCTACCATAGTTATTGGTAACTAGATATACGTACTGCTCAAACAAAACCATTAGACGCATCCAACCACAGAAATCCAGCGCATCCATGCGTCTACTCGGTTTACTCAGCAGCTAAGTATATTAGCCCTGAGTACTCAGTACTCACCACAGAACAGTTAAAATAACCTAGATCCTAGTTGCAACTCACAACATAATCGAATGTATGCCACATTAATTAATTAATTAAACAATTGCGAAACCTCACGACATTTTAACCATATAAACAACGTCGCCTTGCAGCCAATTAACCGAATATCGTAAACAAGCCTGCCCCGTAGTAAACATGGCCATATAGATCTCAATGACCACAAGTGGTAGCTCCAACGCCCCCGTCTTGATTGGCTGACCTTCAAGCCCTGGAGCCCTGTCGATTGTCTTGTATTGGTCGAATTGCGCAATCTTGTGGTGGATATAGTTTTTTAGTGTTGAGTACGAAACTCTGAATATGAATGGCTTGGTAAGGAAAGAGGAAGACCACAGTAACGATGGATGGATTGAGTGAAAGATGATACGGCTGGAAAAGATGATACGACTGGAAAAGATGATACGGCTAGAAAAGATGATACGACTGGAAAAGATGATACGACTGGAAAAGATGATACGGCTGGAAAAGATGATACGGCTAGAAAAGATGATACGACTGGAAAAGATGATACGACTGGAAAAGATGATACGGCTAGAAAAGATGATACGACTGGAAAAGATGATACGACTGGAAAAGATGATACGGCTAGAAAAGATGATACGACTGGAAAAGATGATACGGCTAGAAAAGATGATACGACTGGAAAAGATGATACGACTGGAAAAGATGATACGGCTAGAAAAGATGATACGACTGGAAAAGATGATACGACTGGAAAAGATGATATGGCTGGACAAGATGATACGGCTGGAAAAGATGATACGACTGGAAAAGATGATACGGCTAGAAAAGATGATACGACTGGAAAAGATGATACGGCTAGAAAAGATGATACGACTGGAAAAGACGATACGGCTAGAAAAGATGATACGACTGGAAAAGATGATACGGCTAGAAAAGATGATACGACTGGAAAAGATGATACGACTGGAAAAGATGATACGGCTAGAAAAGATGATACGACTGGAAAAGATGATACGGCTAGAAAAGATGATACGACTGGAAAAGATGATACGACTGGAAAAGATGATATGGCTGGACAAGATGATACGGCTGGAAAAGATGATACGGCTGGAAAAGATGATACGACTGGAAAAGATGATACGGCTAGAAAAGATGATACGACTGGAAAAGATGATACGGCTAGAAAAGATGATACGACTGGAAAAGATGATACGGCTAGAAAAGATGATACGGCTAGAAAAGATGATACGACTGGAAAAGATGATACGGCTGGAAAAAATGATACGGCTAGAAAAGATGATATGGCTGGACAAGATGATACGGCTGGAAAAGATGATACGGCTGGAAAAGATGATACGACTAGAAAAGAAGACACGGCTGGAAAAGGAGTGCATACTGTGATGACTAGAATAGGGGAAGAAGAATACTGCATCATCATTCTCTTACCATTATCTCACTTTATTTGGGGTCTGCGCAGCATGTCTTCTTCTTAAATCCTTCTCTATTAGTCGCCATCCCAGTAGTCAGTAGTCACCCTCTTCTAGCCATATCATCTTTCATACAGTCCGTCCATCGTGCATCGTTTCTTTCTCTACTCTTATAACCATCCACAACCACATTCATACACAATACTTACTTCACAATATTTTCCTCGATCCCCAATAAATTAGGATAAAGGCAGAAGGATAATGATGAGACATCACACAAGTCAGATGTGCAAACAACTATGACTTCGAGAGAGATTGCTGGGATAAGTGAAGTGAACATGTTATTATAAAAATGGGAGTGAGTTAGGTCCGGTGTAAGGGGTGGGTTCAAACACTTTGAAATCACAACGCAACATCAGCGCCATTCCTCTTACCTACATAAAAAGTACAACAAAGTACAGTTTACTGGTTCAATATTATTATCACATCATCGTGTTACCCACTACAAAGGAATTAAAATATGGAAAATCAGAATATCGGTTCAAAGACATAACCCAAAAATGGAAAACATGCCCAAAAGAGATAAACACAATGTTCCACAAATTAAATGACATAATTTGAATAATAAAAACATAAGTTTTACTTATCGGAAAACAAATTGCCTATTATTTAATATGGCCAATGCCAGAAGTTGTAAAACACGGGACACTTCCATAATATTGTTGACTAGCCTCCACCCGCGACTTCGTTCGCGTGGAACTCGTAGGACACCACAATATCCTATCGAAATCCTAATCCTAACTAATATTATAAATGCGAAAGTAAGTTTGATTGTATGTTTGTTTGTTACGCTTTCACGCCAAAACGGGTGAACGGTTTTGGATGAAATTTGGCACACAGATAAACCATGACCTGGGTAAGGACATAAGCTACTTTTCATCCTGGATCGCAGACGAAGTCGCGTGCAACAGCTAGTACTAAAATAACGGCCACATTTTTTTTTTAACTCTCCTGTTTGCTACGTTTGTAGTTTTGGTCTCGGCAGCCAAAATATGAAGAGAGTCAAGACTGATGATGCGGGAGCAAGCGACGTCCGTGCGTGAAGCAGCTCGTCCTAAGGTCGACACTCGCAGCCTTCAGTAGTAATTTCCCACTGCTTCCGAAGTTTTTAGTTTTTACTAAATTAATGAACGCCTGCATATACTACCTAATGGCACAACACTGATACACTGACTGATGCATTCTTACCGTTACAATTTTTCTTTAAAAACTGTGAATGCGGACCAAATGTTTCAAAAAGTTAAGAACAGTATCACAAGACCGTTTTCTTGTAGCGACAACGGTTAAGGTACCTGCCCCTTCTCAAAAATCCATCCTGTATATGTCGTGATTGACTGCTTAGCTCCATAAAGGTATAGCGTGATGGTAATCATTTAAAAGGTTACATCTGTAACTATCTGCAATATTCTAACCTTTTGGCTTGTCTTTTTACATTTTGCGGTAAACTATAGAAGAATACGAACAAATTGCAATATTGCTCATCCCCCATAGCAAATAGCGTGATAATATATAGCCTGCAGACTGATCTGACTTATAGGGAATATCTATGCAAAATTTGAACAAAATCTATCCGGTAGTTTTTGCGTGATGCTGAAACATACATTCAGGCAAAAATTAAAAAAAAAATATTTTCGGCGTTGGAATCATACCCAATCATGACAAATATGTCATTAAATATAATTCATTGTACAGTTTTGACTTCGCTACGATTTTATTATATGTATAGATTATATGTGTACAGATATGGTGTTACAAAATGTCAAATTCGTCTATTTTACCGTATCGGGGACAAAAGTGGGCGCTCCACCCACTTCCGGGCGTGAGAAGCGATGGTTTGATTGTGTAATAAGCTGTTATCCAAATAAGAATTCTTAGAAAATACTAATCGGAGATAAACGAGGTATTTTAGGTGTAGGAATTAATCTAGGTATCATGTTTATTCACAGGTTTTAATAGTTTCTTTTGTAGGTATAAAATATTATCAGACAACAATCATAATGACGTTGTCCTGATTCAATGATGGAAACGTTGAATTTACTAGTAAGTAGGTATCTAAGTTAATAAGTGGACATACAGGAAGCCTTAAGCCTGAAAAGTAAACTGCTTTCTGGCGGAAGCTTGTCTGCTTATGCATGTATAGGGCACTGCTACATTTGTGAAATATCATAAGCCTTCATTAAACGCGTTGGTCATTGTCATGACAATAAAGTAATTCTACTTAATGTTTTATCTTTAGATAAAAGATCTGAAATCAAGAGGGTGACTGAACTTACATTTTAATGTAAGTTCAGTCACCCTCTTGATTTCAGAGCTTTTAACTCCAAAAATAAGTGGTGGGTGATGGAAGCTTCGATATAACTAACAAACCTTTATGATGATAAAATTATATGTAGTGCTAAGTATGTACGATTTAACGATATTGGTAGCGTGGGTGATCCTCCATGTAATATCAATCAACAAATAACTTAATTATGCACTTATCACAACACTGCCGCCTACTTAGAATTAAATCACGAGGTAGTATTAAGTTTTAGACCAAAGGGCTCTCTGTGGGCGACAATATTGGTCAATGATCAACACATGGCCACTTATGGCCTTAAAAATCGCCCACCTATGGATTCTGGTGTGGGCAGGAATAAAACCCTTTAAAAATTGTAAATAAGTATTTTAGTATTGCAATTTTCTCTACACAAGTTATGTACTTACAGCTAATAAGCGAAAATAGTGCACGAACAAGGAGCTAACTTTGTGAGAGACGGGTGCCTGAAGTAGGTTTATATAAAAACTTGTATTACAGGTCACCAGGGTCCTCCCGCGGCTATATGCATGTGATTTGGACCATCATAGCAATGCAGTATACTTACCTAAGGATTGAATTAAGAAACAAACAAAAAAATTTAAAAGTTAAAAAAAAATGTGGTAATACCAGACTGTGTGTCTAAGTAACTAGAGAAAATGTATAAGAGAGATGCGAGAGTGAATGTTGATGGTATGTAGAAGAAGCAAAAGGGATGAGTAGTAGGTAGAGATAGTCTATCTGAGAGGGATCAACAAATTCTCAGTTCCCTGATAGTCAAGAGTTTTCAAATAAGTAGTGACTGAAATTTTATATTTGTGTTTAGTTTGAGGATATATTATTTAGCTTATTGTACAGGTATGGTCCGAGAAAGACGAAGAAATTACGCGAGTGTGCAGAACTGGAAAGTTGTGTTTGGCATAGTCAGCCTTTTCGGCGCTTATCAATATACAGATTCGGATCGTATTGTAACAAGGAGTGTTCTTTAAGCACCGTACGCAATACGAAGGTTTGCCAAACAGTGAGTATATCCCAGTCCTTAAAAAGGTCTGCAGTTGGGAATAGATAGGGGAGACCGGCCCCAACTTTGAGAATGGCACGCTGTGCCCTCTCAACTCCAATAAGGTGGGTCTTGGCGGCACCTCCCCAGGATGTAAGGCAATACTCTATTAAGGATTGGCATAAAGCATGATAAACTATTTTAATAACTAAAAATAACTGCGTGTCTGGGTTTTGAAGATGTAGATTAGTTTACGGAGCCAGGTTACAAGGACTTTTATATGCGGTTTGAAGGTCAGGAGTTGGTCTATAATAATACCAAGGTTTTTTATATGATCTTTTCTTTGGAGAACGGGACAGGAGCACAAGGAGGTGATGACAGGAACACAAGCATGACAGTAAATACTAAGATACGATTGAGGAAGTGGATTTGATCTATGGGGAAAAGTGATATATTTAGATTTGTTAACATTAAGCGTCAGAAAATTCGATCGGAGCCATTCGCAGACTTGGTTACAACCCAAACCGACTTGTAGCGGCATCTACAATCGCCACATGCGAGCTACGCGTCATACTGACGTCACGCAAAATCCTGCATCGCGCAAGCAGAGTTTACCGCGCAACTAGCATATACCTATACAACATCCCGACATCAATCGTCGGGCAGTTGCCCACCAGACACAACACCCGTCTGGTCGGAGGATCCTCCCTTTTCTATGGAGGTATGAGAGAGCTTTACACCCTGTTCCTCATACCTCTATACTGGTGACCCCGAACATGAACGTCAGCGCAGCCTTCGTGCAACTACTTCAGCGTGACGTCATCATCATCACTTCCGCAAGCTTCCGAGTCACACAGCCAGCCAGCACCCACGGCTTCTACGGGTATCCTGACCACCAGCATGCAGCGACCGCGCATACCTGGTCATCACCCTCAGCCTCATCAGCAACCTTGGCACAGCACACTGCACTCTCGGCCGGTCCACAAGCAGAGCCTTCAAACCCTCTCCTGGTCAACGCCAGCAGTCAGCCTCAACTCGGCGCTGTACCACATCCGACGCACTGGAGCATAACGCAGCGCCACCCCGACTCACTGGGGAATCTTCGCAGACAGTTCCGACTCACCGCGAACTATGCGACACCCGGTTCCGACTCACTGGAACCTCAGCTGGCCCTGGCAAGCATCGCAAGATACAAGACTCAGCCCACTATCGACCTCCGGTCTCCGGGGGGGAGTGATGTAGCGGCATCTACAATCGCCACATGCGAGCTACGCGTCATACTGACGTCACGCAAAATCCTGCATCGCGCAAGCAGAGTTTACCGCGCAACTAGCATATATACAACATCCCGACATCAACCGTTGGGCAGTTGCCCACCAGACACGACACCCGTCTGGTCGGAGGATCCTCCCTTTTCTATAGAGTATGAGTGAACTTTACACCCTGTTCCTCATACCTCTATAGACTTGGTCAAAACAAACAAACTTAGTTTCGCATTTATAATATTAATGAGGATTAGGATATAGTAGCCCCAAGTTACTGTAAGGAATAAGTTAACTTTGAACCTTATGTAGCACAGCTTATATGTATGTTACGGTGATTCCAATCATTGTTGACTGACCTGTAACAAACAATAAATAACATTAAATTCTATTCTATTTATTTCTTTACGACAAAACGTACCAGGTGGCGTTCTGTAGTTTCTGCCTACCCCCATGGGAAGAAGGCTTAAGTTTATGTTTGTGCGTATGTGACATAACTACATTAGTAACTTCATCACACCCTATTAGGAATATATGTCCATTTAGTAAAAGAAAATCTATCAAGGGCCATTCGAAGGTTGTCGAAGTGGGCGATGATAGAAGGGTCTGTGGGTGTGGGTCAAACACATGGCCACACATGGCCTTAGATAAGTCGCCCACCGAAACAGGTGTCACATGTCGTAGGGTGTAGGCGAACGAAATCCCTTTCAAAGTGTTGTGCTATAAAGAAAAGGTAAACAACGATTAATCTACTGTAGCCACACAGCACATTACCACGTTTTGACACGTTGACATCTCTTAAAGAAACACGGAAGCAGACAGCCCTGAGAAGAACTGACACCATGTTTTGACAGTCGTTAAAGAAACAGGAGTATCAGGACTGCAGATGCCACACGCCGTCGTCGTGTTCTCCAGGAACACTAGGTTGTCCAGCTTCGCTTCGCGCCATCTTCTATCGCCGCGCCGGACAAGTTCACTACACTCACAGATCTTCACACGACGGTGGTCGCCTTGAAATTGAAATGGAAGCACGGGTTGCTAGACACCCATTGTGTCTTAGGACACAAACTTTTTCCACGCGGATTTCGTTGGCGCCAGCAGCAAAATCCATGGGATAGGCACTCATAATATTCCATCTTTGCTGTAAGATCCTGCAAAAGACAGAGTTTCTTCAATTTAAAATAAGTAATAAATTATTACCGTTATTTCTATCACTTTTCTCGTGAAGCAGACTAATTAAGTAATTTCGGACAATCCTGTCACAGAAGACGATGTGAGTGGATTGTATGTGTACGGTTCTTGGAGTAATGGTAAAATGATAGCTTTTAGCTCCGTTTCCGTTAACCAGTGCGCAACAACAAGGGCTGCGCACGCGCATGCGAACTTGACATTGTCTATTCTCGCGCCGGAAGCCGCCCGAACGCGCCGGAAACGGCCGCCCTTCAAAGGGGTAACATTGTTTCGGAGAACGTAAGCGACAAACAAACACATTTGAACACAGTTAATTTAATGAACTTGGTTTTCCGTTTAAAGTAAACAGATACAATGTTGCACCGGAACTTTAAGCCGAAATGCACACGTACACAAAAGTTGATATACATATAATCTAAATTGCTTAGTCCGTCCGTCCGTAGGTATCAGAAAGGACCGCACTAATTGAGTTGCCTAACAGATGTCTGAATTACTCGAATCATCGGTCTTTTTGGATATGTGTTTACCTGTAGCCTTTCTAGTAAGTACATAGTTTAGCTGAACACCTAAAGAAACTACGGCAGCTTGAAAAACCATTATAAATGGGAACGGCCACTACTTTAAAAGCTTTTATTTAACTTGCTAAGTTTGTATGTTCGGGCTAAATCTTGCAAGCTGAATTAAAACCGCTTTCTCTTGTCCTACGCAGTTGAAATTTCACACATTGATTCTGTTTTGAGGACAATGCATTTTTATTATGCATTACCTGATTCTACACCCAGGATTGGCTCCAGACGAAGGAACTCCTTAACGGTCAACGGTACAGACACGAAAATTTAATATACATACGTAATTAATTATGACAGTTCCTTCTTAAGTCCACCATGACCTGGCTGCTGTACCCAGGATTGGCTCCAGTCGAGGGAAATCCTCAACGGGTCAACAGCAGTGACACAAAATTTTATATACGCATCAATTATGATAGGTCGTTCTAAAGTTGACGATGATCTGGCTGCAGCACCCAGGATTGGCTTAATACGAGAGATCTCCTCAGCGGTCAACAGTACAGGCACGAAATTTTTATGGCATGACTTGGACAGTGCAACACGGATGGCTTCACACCATGAGTTGTGTAAAGGCGTGTTTAAGTTCTTTCGATTTTTCTTTACAAGTACCTTTCAAGAGAAGGTGATAGAACAGATATTTAAACAAATTCTAATGCTAAAAAGTACAAAACAAAAAGTAAGTAAAAACCTTTTTAAAAACAAGCTTTTAATTAACTAAAAAGTACTAAATAAAACTTACGTTAACATAGAACTTTAATATTTTCCTTAAAGCTTGAGGGGGGGACGTCCTTCTTACACTTTAAGATAAGCCGCAAACTTTTAAGAAAATATTAAAGTTCTATGTTAACGTACGTTTTTTTAATACTTTGTTGTTAATTAAAAGCTTGTTTTTAAAAAGTTTTTTACTTACATTTTATTTTCACAATAATACCCCACTGTAACAATCACTTACCACTTCTAATAAATATCCTAATTAAATAAATTAACTGCTTCCCACTTCTACAGCGAAGCTGCCCGTGAGAGTAATTTAAAATCCCGACACAGATGATCACTATTATAAGCTTCAGTGCATTTCACGTCATGAGGTTTACAAGACAGAAGGTTTAACTTGAACAATGTAGACTTTAAGGGCGATTTTGCAACCTTCAGATAAGTTTTATCTGAGGAATAAAAATTGCGGATTGATAGCTTCTGTAGGATAGGAAATAATTATGTCAAACCGCCATAATTGTTCTTCAGATAAAAGTTATCTGACGATTGTAAAATCGCCCTTATATAGTCATAACTTATTTTCAGATTAGGTAAGTACGTAGGTAGTTACCTGAATTTCTTTTGCAGTCTGTCACCAGTTTGAAAGTTTCTTCTCATTTAAGGAGATACTTCTTTTCCTTTCTTAATTTTTCCGTCTGTTTGATCTACAAAAGACGGCAATAATTACGTTACAGTTATAAATAAACCAGCCAAGTGCAAGTTGGACTCGCCCACGAAGGGTTCCGTACCACCGTACAATATATAAGACTGTTTTTTTTATTCGTTTCATGTATGGGGACCACCTTTAATTTTTAAATTTATTAAATTTTTTTGTTATAGCGGCAATATAAATAAAATACACACTGAAAATTTCAACTGTCTACCTATTACGGTTCATGAGATACAGCCCGCTGACAGACAGACAGACGGACGGACGGACAGCGGAGCCTTAAGGCTCCTACAAACAGGCGCGACATGCGGCGCGAATCGCACGCGACACATAGGCAACGCCTGTCAAGCGACGTGAGAGCGGTGCCTTTGTGTCGCGTGTCGCGTCTGTTTGAAAGAAGCTTTAGTAATAGGATTCCGTTGGCACCCTTTAGGTACGGGACCCTAAACAGGATCTATTTTCTTTTGATCGTGTTATTTGTAATAGCTGCTTTTACAAAAATGTTTGTCTTTTGCTACTCACTAATACGAAGCCATGTAGAACTTCTGATACCTTTCTGTTCGTGTGACCATTGTATAGCCACATGCCGCGGATGCTGTGCGTACGCGCATCTGCCCGCGATTCCCACACCCCGCCGATTTTTTTGATTACGGATATATTAGATTGGATGTTAGGGATTGTCTTATTTAAACTCGGAAGTTGAGAGGAACTTCAACTTGGGAAGGAAATGTTAACTTTTTGCGTAGGTACTTATTCTATGAGGTAGGTAGTACTTATAGGTAAAGTCCTACCTACCGTTAGGTACCTACTTACGTTAGAGGACTGTGGTCGGTACCTATCATCTACCTAAGTAGTATGTAGGTTAAGTATGTTTCGAATCTAAGTATACAGGATGTTAAAGAAATTGCGTGTCATAGCTTAGGGGTAGGTTCAGTAGGGCACGCTACAATTGCGGCGGTAAGACCCCTCTTTGAGGAGTGGCTTGAGAGGCGCCACGGCGTCCTCACCTTCCGCCTGACGCAGGTCCTCACCGGACATGGCTGATTCGGGAGGTTCCTGTTTCGTATAAGGCGGGAGGAAACGCCCGGGTGTTATCATTGCGTGGATCGACCGGAGGACACGGTGGAGCATACGGTGGAGGTCTGCCCGGCTTGGGCGGAGCACCGCCGTGTCCTCGTGGCGGCGATCGGCGGCGGCGTCCTCTCGCGTCCGGCCCTGGTTCAGGCCATGGTACGGAGCGAGAGGGAATGGGAAGCCGTCACCTCCTTCTGCGAAGCAGTAATGCTCGCGAAGGAGGAGGCGGAGCGCGAAAGGGAGAGGCAATCTCTGCGCCCTCGCGCCCCTAGCCGCCGCAGGAGGAGGAGACACCCTGGGCGTCGGGAGTCGATTGCCGACTCCCGGCCACCGTAGGCGCGGGCTTGCGGACGGCGAGCAATGGGCAGCTCGCCATCCGGTAAGGACCAGGCCCGGGTCGACGGCGCGTCGTGTTCCACGCGCGCCTCAAAGACATGTCAGCAAAATTGACGGGGTCCGACAGGACCGATGCCTGCCGGGGCTGCGGATTGTTCGAAAGAGTTACCGTGGCCCTGGCGCACAGGCAACTGAAGAACACGGGTGGGTTTTAGTCAGTAAGAGTCTGACACGCCCTTCCGCTCCGCCCAGAGCGCGAGAGGTCATTTGATGATTTCCCACACAAAAAAAAAAAAAAAAAAAAAAAGGGGTAGGTTCAGTATCGAAAAAGGAACCCAGGAAAAAAAATTGTAGGTTTTAATTTTGAAGGAGATAAGCAAGCTAAAGTAGGAAGAAGAAATACTTGGAATTGTAATTTACGTACCTAGTTACCTATCCTTCACCCGGCGTTATCGAAGTGTTCGGGCGTAGGTATTTCATTGCGTTCGGTAATACGTAACTCTAGGAAATGATTAATTAGCATTTAAACAACATAAAAACAATTTTAGCAATTTTTTTATCAAGGTACGACGTTATGTTCATCTTATGATAATTTTCGGTTTTTAAAGAATTTTTATTTTTATTTTTCGCGGGTTCCTTTATCGATCCTGAACTCAACCTAAAGCTATGCCACGCAATTTCTTTAACATCCTGTATAGGAATCAATAGGAAGATCACTTACGTCCTATCTAAAAAGTAATCCATGGTAGGAAAAAGATATGATAGGCATCCTCCATAACTTTATTCCAAATAGAAGCCCAAATCATTCCAAAAACTATAAAAGCAATGGGTTGGATCTTATATCAAGTCGCCTGAATTTCAGGAGTCTGTAACTGTGGGGGGTCAAGGGGGTTTATCTCAAGCGCCCCCATGCAATTTTAGCTGCCGGAGCTGCGACGAAAAAAAAAACTAAAAATATAGGTAAATCACTAACTAATGCTTGAAAGGAGACTTCCAAGTTTACGAGCTGTGCCCCCTATTGTTATTATCTGCCTCCTGTTTTTCGACGACTTCGCTACCCCTTTTAACATTTTGGTGTTTTATTGGGTGCACGAGCAAGCGAAGCGAGCTCGGGACTTGGGGCATCCCGACTCGGATAGGTTAGGTTTGAAGAGAAGGATGGCGGGGTCTAGTGAGCGACCGAACAAAGACCCCGCCAACTCATTAGTGTTTTATTTTAAACCAGTCAGAAATAGGAGCCCCGCGAAGTGGGCCTCCATCGACTATGCCTCGCCCTGTTATTATTGCTTGCTCCCCCTCTATTAAAGCGAGTTTTCTCAGAAATTATTCAAAAAACATTTTAAACTTTGAAATTTTTATATTAAAAAGCTACGCAGCTCCGGCGGGGGGGAAAAGTGGGTTGAATATCTATCTATATCTCATCCCCCTATTAAGGCGACTTGATTTAAAACTTTACCCAAAGCAATTCAATAAATATTTAACAACATTCACATTACAAACATCCACAAAAACTAATGTTAATAAATAGAATGATTTACGACGTTTCAAAATGAAAATCACGATTACCTACTAACGTAAAAATAAATTAACTGACCTTGAAAAAAGATGCATCTAGCATCTGCACTATGCATAGGGCGTTAAACGACGCGCCCGCGCCATCGCAAACGAATATGATCGAAATACAAATTATACGCGCTGCCTGCACAGGTGGCATATCTTTTAGTTCCCACAGAGCACAAACTTTTTTTTTTTTAAAGCCCGTGTATAATCTTGCCTACCATAGTGTCGAAAAAAAAGACTGATGAGGTTAAAGATGGCCTGTCGGGAATATCGACAGATGTTTATTTAGTGTTCATCGAGCTTGGAAGTTTTAGTCCATATAATTTTGGCAATTAAACTTCTAGTTAAACAAAAAGGCAGATTTTGCGGATTATTTTAATATTCGACTCACTGTGAGCAGTGTGAGCCTATTCTAACTTTCAGTTTGCTGAACATGGACAATGTACTCCGCGCATCCCTGATCAAAGAAAATATTGCTTTACACCACTCAACTAGCCAATCTAAATATCTACCTACCTAGGTAAAACATTTTTCTAATCTAAAATAAATCGCGGGTCGTGAAGCATGGAAGGAGTGAGGCCTTTGCCCAGAAGTGGGACAGAAAGATTAGCAAAAATAAAAGCACCTGTCGTTATTACCAAAGTCTTCTCTTCCCAAGCTTTGCGTCTACCAACGATATTCCCAATTTATTAATTCATCGATAAATAATCTAATCAAGAACCAACTCTAATAGACGATACGTAACGTAACAAAGTTCCGCGCTCCCATGCATTATGACAGCAATCAAAACGAGAGCATCGCGACACAATGGCGATGTAAATTGGTACACGGAAAGCTAGCTAATGAAGTAGGAACACGAACCGTCGGGAAAATATGTACTTATTACTTGCGTAATTATGCGCCCACGTCGCCGCCGCGCGCCGGTATTATCTTGTCAGGCTGCAGTATTTAGCTAAGACTACCTGGTTCGCTTTATGAGGACACGTTGTCCCTGCTGCAGTTTTCTTTGTCTATTATTTCTTGAGACAGTTCTACAAATGGATGTAATTGACATGACGCTACTGTAACTCTTATTGCCATATTTGTAAACAAGTACTTAGCCTATCAGAGTAATGTTGGAAACAGAAGCAAAATGAATAGAATTTGACTAAATGAAGCGACATGACCATGACATCACGCTCAACCCATGGACTTATAAAAATAAATACGCCTATGGCAGAACCAGTACCTACCTGCTTACTTAAAGTCAAAAATTTCGGTGAATTTGTTTCATCTAGCTCTGTTTTGATTTACCTATAAGTAGTATACCTAGTCATTTTACTTCTGTATACGTTTGCACATTTCGAGACTAGGATTTCATTCCTAGTTGAAGCGGTATCTATACTATCTATTGAAGTAGGTACGATTTTTTGACAACACTTAAACAATTTTACTGCAATTTTTTTAAAACGTTTTGCTTTTTACAACGGCAGTATAGTATGGGACTTAATGATGTTGCTGCCATTTTTATGGAATTTTGGTGTTACTACATTATAGGTACCTTTGACCTGTTGGTTGCTCTACAATCTGAGTCACAGAAACAATCAGTCATCGTTGCAATTGCACCCAGTTGGTTCGTGTAATGTAACGCGAGCACGCGATCGATGATCGAGCAGCGGGCGAAGGTGACACCTTCAATGAAACAGACAAACAATTGGTAATCATTGGCTTCTCATTACAGACTGACTCACGGCCTTACGGGCCACAGCTCACGCGCCATTAACTTAGGAGGTAGGCCAACAGTTAGATATTGTTTGGAGTAATGTCTTCTTCCGAGTTATTCTTGGCTATTTGTGCCATTCTGCAGCATAAGTACTTTAATTAAGTTCGTTCCCTGTGGTATACTGGTACCCTTCTAAGTACACTTGGGGACAAAAGGGGCGGTCGCCTTTAAAGTAGGTTAGAGGATAGTTGATAATACTTTGCTTTCTGAGTTAACATTTTAATTTGATTATTATTGTGGGTAGGTAGGTATACATTTATAAGTATCCTAGTTTTAAATGCAACCGAAACTAAGGAGTTCTACTGACACACTTGTCTTGTGTACAGTGTCGATGATCTATTCAAACATAGAAAAAAAAATCTTTTGCACACAAAAATCGGATAAAATTTATTACCTACATGCATGATATCTAACCGGTCTAGCTATTGGGTTAGATAATTAACTTAACAAAATTATTAACGGATCATAAATTCATAACAGACGATGCCGATGAGTCGTGAAACTGACTAATTTTATTGACCACGTTAAAACATAAACCCGACTCCTAACCTAAGTCATTAGAACATTGATCGGCCTATTCTTAAATTGGTCGTAATTAAACGAAAAGGATCCAACCCACAAATGGCCAAAAATGAATTGGGTATACCAAAACACTCTTTGTAGTTAAAACTTGAATATTACGAAAACAATCCGTGTAAAATTTATCGCAACTTCATGTTGCAATCAATTTTACTTGGATTGTTTTCGTAATATTAAAGTTTAAGCTCGTGTAGGTACACGTGTTTTGGTAGACACAATTAATTTTTTGCCATTTGTGGGTTGGATCCTTTTCGTTTAACTTCGTCCAATTATAATTCCTATTGTCTAGCCTATGAGTCAATGTTGTAATATTATTGCTTGTTGGCTTACTTCCATACTCCTCTAAGCAAATAAAAATTTGGTTCTTCGATCACCTATCCATTTCGTAATAAGTACCTACCTCCTAGTGATTTTATCAATGTCTGTATGTTGTGTTTTGCTTTAATTTATTTTTGTAGGCTGTGTGGGTAGGTAAAATTTGAAAGGCTGACGCACATTTGGGCGGGCCGTGCTGCGTTGCCAAAGTTCTCGTACACACGACGACATATCAAGCTATACATTTCCAGTTTTAGCTGACCTCACATTGTATAGGTAAGATTTTCGTACAATCAGAAGTCAGCTTATGCTGGAAATGTATAGCTTGATATGTCGACGTGCGTACATCACTATCTTACAAAACGAATCCCATTTGGGTAATGCACACTACAGGCGAGCCGCACAGCTCTTTTTGTTTTTGTTTTGAAACGCCTTGCGCTGCCTTCCGATGCGGCTGTAATGTACGCCTAGCTTCAAAGTGCAACAAACAACTTGCGTTCGCAAGTCGTGCAGAAAAAAGTTTAAAAGTTTTTATTATTTTATTTTATTTTATTCATTTTAGGAAAGCTTACAGCTAATACATTTAAATATATATTACAATGTGTAAAAGATGGCCAATTACAAGCTTCCACTAACGATTAGTGTGAGTAATAATAGGTCTTTACCTATGAAATTGCCGTTTTGTATGAAAAAATTTAAACGAATTTTTTTCATGAATTTTTTATTTGTATTAATCGAAGTAATCACCCATGCAATCAATGCATCTTTGCCATCGCAGTGGCAGTTTATTGATGCCCTTCTTAAAGAAATCAGCTGGACGGGAGGCAACAAATTCTTCAAAGGCATTTTGTACTGCCTCTCGAGTATTAAATTTTTTTCCCGCCAAGAAGTTATCCAAATTCTGGAAAAAGTAGTAGTCTGTAGGCGCAAGGTCTGGTGAGTAGGGCGGATGACGGAGAGCTTCCAACCCCAGTTCTTGCAACTTGGAGACCGTCTGCTGTGCAGTATGAGGTCGCGCGTTGTCGTGCAGGAGCAGCGGAGACGAGCGATTGACCAATGCTGGTTGGAGATGCGCCAGCTTCTCCATCGTTGTGTTCAGTTCTTCACAGTACACATCTGCAGTAATGCTCACCCCGTTTGGTAAGAAGCTGTGATGAATCACACCGGCGCTAGACCACCAAACAGTGACCATCACTTTTCTAGGGGTAAGTTTTCGTTTAGGGCATTGTTTAGGTGCTGAACCAGGATCCAACCAACTTGCTGAGCGCTTACGGTTATCAAACAGAATCCATTTTTCATCGCAGGTAACAATGCGGTTCAAAATTCCTTCATTTGTGTGTCTGTTGAGCAGTGCAAGGCACGTCTCGACGCGTACTTCGCGCTGGCGATCATTGAGTTCGTGGGGCACCCATTTGTCAAGCTTTTTTACCTTGCCAATTTGACGCAAATGGACCAATATTGTTTTGACGCTAACGTCGAAAGCTGCTGCTAATTCAGCCGTAGATTGTGTATCATCAGCTTCCACAATCGCCTTTAATTCGTCATTGTCGACCAAAGTCTTCGGACGACCGCGAGGTTCATTTTTCAGGTCGAAATTTCCAGAACGGAAGCGAGCAAACCAATAACAGGTGGTGCGTTGGTTTGTAGAGTTAGCTCCGTAAACGTCGTTGATGTTGCGTGCCGCTTGTGCCGCGTTGCTGCCACGACGGTACTCATATTCCATAATTACTCGAATTTTTAACGTATCCATGATGACGAAAAAGATTGAAATGCGATGAAAATGTAACACTAATCAATAAAGAAATGACTACCTTTAAAAAAAAAAACCATGTTTTTAAAATAAAATTAATTTGAAATTAGAATTCATAGCCAAACAAAAATTATTTTGATTTGAAATGGCCAGTACTGCAGAACGGCAATTTCATAGGTAAAGACCTAATATTAACTACGCGAAAACAGCGGCGTGGGAAATACGCAAATGAATAATCGCACGCTCCAAAATACAATAATAAACAGAAAAAAAAAAAAAAATATACATCGAAAAAACAATTATTCAAACTTTTCTTTACTTCCTTAATACTACTAGTAAATAAATCCAACTCGACATCCTGACACAACATATTAAAAGTACGACAAGCTCTTATCACATACGAGTTCTGTCTATAAACAGTTCTGACTTGAGGCACATGGAGAAGACGTGGTCTCCGAAAAAATGCACTCGGTACGCGAAGCCCGATCTTGCCCACCAACTCAGGGACGTCAGTTGATCCGTTCATAACACTAAATAGGAAAGCAAAACAAAACTCAAAACACGCTAGGGATTCTTTTATTTCAGTGTTTGCAGCGCCATCTCTTAGAACTAACTAACAGTGAGAATTTACCCTGGTAACACAGCGTATAATTAATTCTATGATTTTATTTAGCCACAAAGTGGCTTTAATAGAAAAAACAATAAGTTATGTACGTTTTATAATTTATAGGTTATCTTGTGTTTGTTAACTTGAAGTTGATTGTTTGGTGAAGACTGGAAGGTGACGATAGAAATTACTGGATCTGAGTTGAAAACCAACTCGAGGATGATCTTCTTGACTGAAAAACTTCGTGATAGAAAACGATCTAATATGATAAATTGATAATAAAAACACTTTTACTATAATTTACGTAATATCAATATCACACCACAAATGCCTGTAGGTAATAAAAACGGACTCAGTTCTCCTGGGAGCATCACCTGTATACGAATTTCTTCCATAGGTCTTCAGGTTTAAAAAGAATAGCACATTGTCTCGACGAAATATCGGGATTCCATTTTTTTTTTATTGGAAAGCTTTCTTCTACAATTTTCGTCTTTTAACATCTTTAGCAAATACATGGTCCCCGTTTTTTTGCAGTCAACAGCTGCGCAATGGGAAATATTAATTAATTATGCGTGAAAGAAGTCGCTTGTTTACATAAAATGTATGGATAGTGACAACTAGCTGTCAAATTCTTGGACATTGGATAGCAGCGACATCTGAAGTGAGCCAGTGGTAGCTTTTATCCTCAAGCACCATGTAATGGTGAACGACATTATGCATGCATAATAGTCTGTGAGCATGTATAATAGTCTGTGATGTATACATCACAGACTATTATACATGCTCTGTGGACATTATGACATGTTGATATTGACATTTTTGTTGTTATACCAATGGAGCACTGTTTTTCTCTGAGGTCTTTTTTTGGAATAGTAAGGCACCCGAATAAGTGATAGTATTTTAATTGACTTAAAATGAATAATGTAGTGGATCTTTTCTTTGGCTTTTTAAAATTTGTAGGTTTGCTGGAAGAACCTCCACCACTAAGGAAAACCTTTAAGCGGAATAGGTATTGAAATCTCAATAATCTAATCTCATGTTAACATGAACAAGTCTTCAACTCAAAGCCGGCAAAGTCGAAAATATTCCACATAATAATTTTGAAATTGAAATATGAATTTTACACAACTTCACACACTTCTTGAGTCAAAAGTTTCGGGCGTTCGTGACTTAATGACGTGGGTCCCTAACAGTTCCACAATAATTACCTTTCTGTACCTAAATAAATAAACTAAGGACCAATACATACAAATTACCAATTTCCAGGGTCTATGATGATTTCTCATCCGATGATGAAACACCAGTGATGGGTTACCAGCAGGTGAAGCGATTTCGCTGGTCAGACATCATAGCTACAATTGGTATGTATTACAAATATTTTAGATTTTTAAGGTGGAAATGATTTGTTATTAGTAACCTGTTGATAAGAGTATAACATTTTGATGGCCACACTGTTTGGTTTTAACCAATAGAATCCCGGTGGCCCTCTGTAGGGCCGGTATGTCATAGAACAAGACAGTTCGTCAACCCAAAAAAAATTTATAAAAGCCCATACAGTGAAATGCTCAAAAGACGATATTAGCCCTCATTTAGAAGCAATAATGATGATTATTTAACCGCACGACTGCGCGACCCTCTAGAGGGCCAGTGGGGCTTGACGGTATGGGCGACATACCGGCCCTACAGAGGGCCACCGGGATTCTATCGGTTAAGATTAATATTGCTGTCTTTTAATTATAATAATATTATTTTTATTTCAGAAGTAAGCACCCATAATGATTAATCAAATGACTACAGAACTTTACTTTCTATAAATTTATTTGCAATTACAGTATTTTCTACATCAGTTTCATTTCTAGCTATGTTACTTTTTCAGATAATTGTGACAACGAGGGAAAGCATAATAATCCTGTGCGGAACGTGACAGTGCAAATAAAAGGGTCTTATACTAAATCCACTCCAGAAGAGTCCCCGAAGAGAAAGGTGCCAGTTGATCTTCCAGGGTTATCCAGAAGTGGGCCATCTTCACCACCAAAGAAAACCAATACCGAGGTGGATGTAGAACAAAAAGAGCCAAAAGTGAGTACTTATAACAAAAAACATAATGTACATGTGTGTTATATATATATATAACAATATTATTATATATATATATAATGTACAGTATATTGGTTCAGAATCTTAATTTTGCCGACTTATTGAGGATAGGCATTACATTTTGTCAGATCTTTAAATCAAACTAATACTATCTAACATGCTCTGCTGTGTAAATTCTTTTGCTTTGGTGAAGACCTGGTGTTTTGGTAGCTCCAGAGTATTTGTAAGTATGCAATGTCCATAATTATGTAGACCCTGTCCTTGCCACTAACCAGTATCCAACATCTTTGGCATATGCTCACTGACGGAAATCAAAATCAATCTGCCTAGCCTTTTCCCAATTATGTTGGGGTGGGCTTCCAGTCTAACTGGATGCAGCTCACTGGCTGAAATACTAGTCACAAAAACATACAGGCTGTTTCAAACTGATTTGATCACACAGACTAGAGAATAGACCAAGTGACCTTGTGTAGTCGACAAGGTCACTCATACACTCAAATAATGAGGCTATTAAAATTCTATTAACCCCTAGAGGCCACATATATTATATTATGATCGACTAGTGGTTGCTTATCATTCATCACCAAAAATGAACACCTATCCCAATAGCTCTTTTTTCTTTTCTTTTTTCACAATCAAAAATCCATTTCTTCACTTATTGCTTGTTTTCACGCCTTATTGCTTTTCAGAGCTTCATCAAAGTTTTGGGGAACACACTGAACCAAGCTTGATGTTGTATAAATTAGGACTATCTTCATAGAAATTGGCGCGATTCTAGACTTCTCAGCAACATTGTCGTGCGATCTTCGACTTTGTCTGGTATGTAATAACAATAATGTCTGAAATATAAATGGAAGGAGTTCAGCATAGGAGATAAAAGTCTTCTCGTCCTGAGTCATCCTCACCTTGGGCTGCTATTCTTTGAAGGTAAAACTTATGTGTGTGTAATAGTTTGTTTTAACTTATCTGCCATGCAACTAGGTCCCGGATTCCTGATTCAAACCGATATCCTCAAATCAAGTTTACCCTGTATTTTAGGTGGCATTGGTAGAAACAAAATTAGAAAAAAATACAACAGAAAAGCCATCCATATTACACGTGGATTTAGATGACGATGACAGCCAGCAGGGTGACGACGTGGTCTTTGTGAATGAAGTAACTAGACCACGCAAACACGTTTTCGCAACAATCAGCCATGCAGATCTCAATGGAAAAGTTCTTTCAAAGATTTTAGAAAAAATAGAAAATCTGGAGTATCAGGAACTGCTCCGGCGAATTGCAAATAAAATAAAACCAATGTCAAAAGAAACATCTATTGGTGATGGTAAACTGGCGGAGGACTCGGCGTCATTTAGACTGCCGAAGACAACACAAATAAATATATTAAATGAAATCAAATTAAATGCTGACACAAATCAAAATGCACCACAGGAGCCGGATCCAATCAGAGTATCTTCAACAGATTCCAGCGATTCTGACGATGACGTAGAAGTAGTTCCACTGGAATCATCCACAACATCTTCAGTGAGGAAAGATTCGAAAAGGAATATAGCAGAATTATCAAGAAATTGGCTGCTGGAACTGGATTCTAAATGTAATGCTAAACTGCCAAAAAATCTGGCAAAGAGTCACGATGCGCGTCGGGTATCACCTTCGGGTCGGGTATATACACCAAATGGGAACAGCGAACAACATGAGGGTCGCTCGTCCAACCCAGAGACCATCAACGTCTGGCTGGCGAAAAAAGATGTAGAATATTTTTCAACACTACTAAAGACTCCAGAAAAACTTGATGTGCATCAAAATGAAGCTCAATCGTACAAGCCAGATATTGCTGTAGCTGGGCTGTCGAGATTAGAATCAAAAAATAAAACTAGTGTCCTGAAGTCGCATGAAAAGCATAACGATGCGCCGGAAAAGAAAGAAGCTAAACTCGATACCACAAAAGAATTTTTGGCGAGATTAGAAGCAGAATATTTTTCAACGCCCACAAAAACTCAAGAAAATCTTAACAACCCACGTCACGAATCGAATGTCCTACCAAAGGTGAACGGTGAACAAAACGATCTTCGCTCGTATCTGCCAGCTGCTTCGAGAGATTGGTTGTTGGAATTAGATGCTAAATATAAGACAACGCCCCAAAATAATCAGGAAAATCTTAATAATGCAAGGCAAAAGTTGAACAATGTATCTAAGGTGAACAGTGAAGATCGCTCGCTTGAGTTGTACAGCACAGATTATTGGCTGGCAGAACTGGAATCTAGATTTAATGAAGCACAACAAAAAATGCAAGAAGATCTAAATGATGCAAGGCGAGAGTTGTTTATAGGAACTAAATTAAACAGTAATCAAAATGAATCTCGTTCGCACAAGCCCAGCACCGCAAGAGAAACGCTAGCAAAATCAGATTCGAAACCTAAAACTGAGCAGCCAAAGATGCAAGAAAAGCTTAATGATTCACATCAAGAGGTGAACAGGTTATCAAATTTGAACAGTGAGCAAAATGAAGCTCGCTCGTTCAAGTTCAACACCTCTGAAGATTTGATGTTGAAATTAGGTTCTCTCTATAATAAGTGTCAGCAAGAAACACAAGAAAAAAGGAGAAAGTCGCTTCTGAATCCAGATGAAATTAAACAAGTGAATCGTGAACAAAAGCATGAGCTTAGCAAATCTAAAACTAAAGAAAGTGATGTGGAAATGCAGTCCAATGTTGATCTGCCTGCTTTGACCCCAGAACAAGATAAGTTGGTAGATGGAGCATTTGAACTCGAATCAGAGGAAGAAATGCTTGTGGAGAAATTCAATATGAGGATACACAGGTTAGTCTTATATTAGTTATTAGTACGCAAAAACGTTAAATTCCACTCACACTTTATTATTCTGTGGTAAAATTTAGAACTGAATGCGAAGGAATACAATCCTAATGCTCACAGACATTAACGCTAAAATGTCATATTTATATTCAAGGCGGGACCTGCGAACCCTATCAGATCTAAACTGGCTGAATGACGAAGTGATAAACTTCTACATGAACTTGATAATGCAGAGGAGTGAAGAGCGGATAGATTTGCCTAAAGTGTACGCCACGAATACCTTCTTCTATCCTAAGTTCAAGCAAGGTGGGCAGGCAGGACTCAGGAGGTGGACGAGAAAGGTACCTAATTGAATCTTTATGGAGTTTCATGCTTTATTACATCCGTTTCCTCGTGGTCCTTCAAATTAGTTAAAATTTTCCCACGTTCTTTCCTTCTTTTCCTGAATTCCCGTGGAAAAAAATAATAGTTTTTTTTTTTTACTTAGGTGCCTTAATTTTTTCATATTTATTTGGCGACTGTTCACCAAAGAGATTTATGATACTACCTACTATTCATGAATTATTAAACAAATACTAAATTATTGACCAAGCAGCGGCCGAGTCAGGCCCCAGGTGTCCCGCTAGAGGGGCATAACAACAGATAATCAATTGTGTTGTAATCTATGTAATCCATAGACTAGATGTTCAAGAATATGTAAATATTCCAGGTTGACATATTCGCGTACGACCTTTTCGTGGTGCCCGTCAATATAGGTCATCACTGGTGTCTTAGCATCATTGACTTCCGCGAGCGCATAATTAAGTATCTGGACAGTCGGGGATGGCCCAACCAAGAGTGTCTGGATGCTCTACTACAATATCTGAAGGACGAACATCAAGACAAGAAGGGCGCGCCGTTCGATGTCAGTGGCTGGAAGACGGAATGCGTTACAGTAAGTAAATTAATTAGGGACCCCAGGACCCCTAACTATTTGATATGTCTCAAGACATTTAAAAAATAGTACTCGTTTATTTGGAACAAAAAAAAACAGATAAATACATTAAAAGATATTTACCTAAAGGAAAAGAAAATAATATGATAGAAATACTTGCAAGGACTGCCGATATTTTCAGAAACCGGTTCTACTGCCCTTGACTGCTCGCTAGTTTTTTTTTTATTTTTTCTATTGAGTATCTTATCAACAAAGCTCATTTTGCCGTAGGACATTCCGCAGCAGATGAACGGCAGCGACTGCGGCATGTTCGCGTGCACGTTCGCGGAGTTCTCGTCGCGCGGCGCCGCCTACAGCTTCACGCAGGCGCACATGCCCTACCTGCGCCGCAAGGCCGCGCTCGAGATACTCATGGGCAAGCTGCTGCTATAGGCCCCCAAACTCCAGACTCCGGACTCAAACTCCGGCTATACCCCACTAAGCGGCGAGTTGTTGGTCCTATATTTTTATTTATCTGCAGGGTAATTATCGTTGTAAATGTGTTACGAAATTGCTTAATACATTTACAGTGGCAATACCTTTCGTTTTGACAGTACAACAACATTCATTGCGTTATTTACGTTGTTGAGCAGACGAATTTTTCAAACCTATGAAGCAATGGCTTAGCAATTTGCTTCATAATCTTAAAAACTTCACAAGATGGAAATAATAATTATACGGGTTTCCTTCTACGTCTTCTGACATTTTTAGTACTAAGTTTAGTTGGTCCGTTTAGTTTTTTTTGTTGCTTTTCAGGGATTAATTTTTGCGGTTTGTTCTAGCAAAATATTCCGCTAGGACGAGATGTGACGATGCTAAAACCAGAGTGATCTAGGGCACAAAAATATGTTTCTGAGAAAATTGAGGAAATGCGTTAAGCGTTATTGTTGGAAACGTATGAGCTGTATATTCAATTTTTTCAATTTAATATACTTCTAATGAGTTTTAAATAAAAAACGAATAGGTTTTATCAATATGTTTTATTTAATAAAGCGGATATTCAAAGACTTATGAAAAAAAACACACTTAGATCACTATGGCACTTCACAAATTTAAAAAATGTACTAACAATGTAAGTTATGACTTCAGTATTATAAAAAAAAAATCACATATTAATCATCACCTATTAAAGCAGGCAAGAATCCATCATCATCTTGTATTTCTTGATTGCCCCTTCTCCTAGGAACATGTGGTAAAATAAAACTGATGATGGATGGGAGGAACGAATTTTAGAATTTTTCTTATGTCTTGCATTTTTTGATATGATATTGGTGTAGTTTCGGGGGCTTTTTCAGGTATATAATTCTTTAGGTTAAGTAAAAAGGTTTCGGTATCCATATCATTTGGTTTCAAATCAACCGTTTCATATGTTTCCATGTAATCATCATTATAACGGATTAAACTTGAACCTTTACTGAACTTTATCTGCCGCATCTTAGAAATTTTGGCACCTTCTCTTAAAACAATCTGATAATCTTTGAATAGTCCTGTGAGGCTTTCGAAATCTAGAAACTTATCTTTCATATCGCGTACTACAAAAGGGTTTTTCTTTCTGCAGTCACGGACCAGCTTCATCCAATCTTCTGGTGTATAAATATCACTCTTCTTTTTTTGTTCTCGACTTATGAAAGAGAAGTCGGTGTCGTTAGGCAGGTAAGTATGGCCACTGACGAGATAATTCATAGTGATCGTTTCTAGATATGGCGATTTATTAACTAGAAACATCATAAAGTGCAAAACATTCCAGTTTCTGTTTTGACCGGAGCAACGGTCACTAAAAAAATACAGAGATTTAACGGTATCTGGCACGGAATCTTCTAGAAAGTAGTGCAGTGAGGACATAATTTCTTGAGAGCCTCTGGCCCCACAATGTTCTGGCCACATATTCATTACTACTTTTTCTCCTTCTTTTGCATAAGCATGAATCCCAAAGTTCAGCATTTGCAGTTGTCTTAAATAATAAACCTCACCTGTGTTCAAATAAGGCAGAGGCAAGGTTCGTTCCAGGTCAAAAGTAGCTACTAACAACGATTCGTCAGTTTTGACTTTACCTTTACAGTCGTTTAATATGTGTCGTACTTCGCCTGCAAGTTTAATATGCTTATCTTTTTGTACTCTTAGAGCTATGCATGTTGCTAGGTCTTCTTCGGCTTTTATTGAGATCTCGAGCATATCACAGGTTTTACAAGTATCTGCCTTAGGGATATAGAAGTGTAAATTAAACTCCGTTGTAAATATTTTCACGTAAGCACTCTTTTTCAATATTGGTTTACCTTCTGACTCACATTTTGTTTTAAAAAGTTCATACATTTTATTCATTGAAAGGTCCGGACGTAAATATTGGCGTATTGATCGACTTTCTCCATAATGACTGACATATTTTGGGAAACTATTAATGTGATCTCTAATCCATGTCAACTTTTCATCAGATAGCTTGTTAGCAGGTGCATGTTTTCCCCGCTTATCTGTTTCTGCTATGCCAGAAACTGATTTTTTAATACGTAATGCATAATCTAGTCTCTTGTTAGATATTTGTATGACTTTTAAAAAGAAATTTTTGCACACTCTTTTGCCCATTAGCATGAATTGGCGTACATAATTTATGCGGCTAAGATTTTGAGTAGGTTGTCTTTGCTTACGGCGTTTTGGTTCTAAAGTATTAACGACGCTGCACAGCCATGTTGTTTGAGCATCCCATGAAGTGAGCTGGTAATACATTTTGTGTATTGCTTTTTGATTTTCAGATGAAACTTGCTCACTGCATTTGAACCTACAGTTACATTCAACTGGTGTAAATAGTTTAGCCGGGACAATATTACCTCGTACGTTGCGATATTCTTGGCCTGCAGTTCTTTTAAATTTCCTTTTATTCTTCGCCCAACTGTCGAAATTACGAACTCTTTTTGTTCCTTTGACAGGTTCTTCGGAATCTGGATGATTCACTTCTCCCAAATTACCCATAGACCTCTCTGGATTGGCCCTGATTTCTTCATTATCTGTAAATAATAGCATTAACTGCATTAACATGCAATAACTCAAAAAATTTACGAGTATTTATTTATAAAAGAGTTTTATAAGAGAAACAATAAAAGCTAAACAAACTAGCTAAGGTGCCCCGAGGCAAATGCAACTAGAAAAAATAAGGTTCCAACTTTGATTTTGTGCAGTTTCATTTTTATTATAAATTTACTTTATTTGATTAATCTACACGATTATCAATTTCATTAATATTATATTTAACCTAGTTCTGAAAAGAAAGCCCCTTAGGAATTGATATAATTAAACTATTTTCTCGTAGAGGTAGAAAAAGTTGCAATTACCCCGATAAGGGGCAAATGCAACTAATGACAATCATAGTGTTTCTGTTGGTCTTAAAATTATGATATAAAAAAGTTATTCAACGCAATGCGATAACGTAGGCGATTTTGAAACGTAAGTTAACGTACCTAAGCTCAGTTTGGAGTAAAATAAATATTTCCTAACTTCAGGGGCAATTGCAACTATTTCGTTAATAGTTAGTGTTGTGAATTTACTTTTCACTTTTGTCGATATACGAATTTTATGGAATGTTTGATACGAGGAAAATAAAAATAACAGCAGGATATATGGCACAGTGTTTTAATAGGAAAAGAAAGAAAGTTACGAGTTATCAGTCTTCATAATTGAGAAGTAACATTTTAACAATCACATTAAAAAATCACACAAACAGGAATTTCTTGTTCCTGAGAAATATTAAGTTACATTTTAATTTACTCAGTACCTACACTACCTACTTTTAATAAAAGAATAGTAACAAAACTTACGAGTTGTCAGTCTTTATAATTGAGAAGTAAAATTTAACAATCACATTAAAAAATCACACTAACATAGGAATTTCGTGTTCCTAAGGAACATTAAGATTTAAAACTTTTAAAACATTTTTATTCACTAAATATCCACTGATAATTTAACAATGAAAAACAACAATTTAGTTAACTTACTTATACTCAACAACATCAATATCATTAGGAAAAATTACTTGCGAGTTATCATGAATGAAGGTAGGATTTGGGAGGCAAATTATTACGTCACTTTTATCAATGATAGAAATGTCGTTATCAATCAATTTATATTCCCTCTTACTTTTCTGAGACTTAAATCCTTGAACAACAAATTTGTCATCAGTGATATCCTCAACTAAGCATACATATTTGTATGTCTTTTTCCCCTTAGAAGACTGGAATTTCGCCAAAACAAATTTACCTATTTTTGGGTATAGATTAGATGAATATTGTGTGCTGGATGTTGATGGTTCAGAATCTATGACTATTTGTTTATTTATTATTTTTTTTGGTTTTGTTTTCTTTTGATTTTTCTCTTGGTTTTTTTCCTTTTTGGTGCGTACAATAACACACGTTTTATCCTTTTCATTAACATTTTCTTTATTTGAAATATGTGCCTTTTCTGTTTGGTTATTTATTTCTTTCTTCAATAAATTTTCCTCTTCCAGATTACATATTATATTTTGGTTATTTGTATCTGTTATAGTCAATGGGCGAAAACTATCGTCTGCAGATTGTGCTTCTTCCAAAGTATTTTGGCGCCAGGAATCAATGTCTTCTAGTTCTGTAGAGCTGTTTGACGTGTAGGAGCACACGCTGTCACTATCCGATATTTCACGTCTTGTGGTTTTTCTGTTAATTTTTGTTTTCTTTTGTTTTCGTGGATTTTTTTTAGGATTATTAGATTTGTTATTTTTTTTAAGACTTTTTTGTGCTTTTCTTAATTTTGCTTCTTTTTTTTCTTCTTTCTCTTTTCGAATACGACTCATTACATCCTTAGAAGTTAATATTTCAGCACCATTAATGCGTTTCTTCGGATTTCTTGGTGGATCATTGCGAGCTATTGTTTTTAAAACTAATTCTTCAAAAGATACACGTTCCTCCACACTATTTTGGTTTTCCCTTGGCTTAACTACTTTACAATCCAGTATTTTTACTCCAGATGACCAAGCTGTTTTAGTCTCGTTTATTTTTGGTGGCAGTGTAAAAGTTTTAGGATCTTTTACAGTCCAGGACTTCACACAAGGGACTTCTACAGTTTCTTCACAATTGTCTCGGTCCCTTTGTTTAAAGTAACCATCTTTTTCATCTATATCCTCTACTTTTTTGTCATTGATTTGAATACCACCAATGATTTGTTTATTTAATAATTTTATAACCAAACCTAAAAGGCTTGGCAATTGTGGGTCATAATCATTTCGGCTGACGACATTTGAAATCTGGTCTTCTGGTTGCTCTTCAACTCGATCTGGTCCATTTGATATCTGTTCTTCTGGTTGCTCTTGTACTTGATCTAGTTCTAAAGACTGTTGCTGTAGATGATATTCCCATTTAGACCATGACAACGCATCAAAATTTTCTTTCGAGATGGCGTTTGGGTTAGCAGGAAATGATCCCGTCTTAATAAAGCCATTTTCGATAATTACTGGGTTTAAATTGTCCCATATGTTTGTAAGAATTCTCGCGAATTCTGACTCAGGCAATTTAGCCCCTACATGAAGTCTTTGCCATTTGATAAGCTCACTCTCCCAACGATCTTTTAAAGGTTTCATGGTGCTGCAATCCAAAGGTTGCAGTATATGGGATGAGTGCGGTGGTAATTTTAGGATCGTTATCCCATTTGCTACAGCAAGTTCTATTACACTTAGATCACAATGAGTTGAATGCCCATCATATATGAGGAGCACCGGTCTTTCAGAGCCGATCGCGGGAATGAAAACGTCTTTAATATATTTTTCAAATATAGATGTTTCCATCCAGCCTTTTCTGCTTACTGCGTAAGCTGTTTTAACTGTTTCATCTTGGTATACCCATTCACTCCAAAGATGTTTACCCTGGAAAATTATTAAAGGTGGAATCTTTCCACCCAGGGCATTTGCAGCCAAAAGGACGGTGGTATTGTCTCTGCCAGGTGAGCTAGTAGTTCTTGTCGATCGGTATCCGACCTGTCCCATTACTTTAGCTTTCGATGGATCACAGCAAAAACTGGTCTCATCTAAGTTGTATATATTTTGAGGTTTTGCAGTTAGTTCTAATTCTTGTTGCGTCTTTTGAAATAAATCGTAATAGTTATATACAATGAAAGGATTGCAAGCCTTTCGCCTTGCGGTCTCCACGGATTGGGGTTTTTTTAATGATAGATTATTTCTGCTCCTAAACCCCTTGCACCAGTCATCGCCAGGGATGTCGTTTTTGAACGGCGTAATAAAGCCATTTCTTTTTATGTAATCCGATATCAAAACTTTGACCTCTTGCACCGTTAAAGGAAAACCAGTTTTTTCCATTATGTGAATATATCCGGCTATTTTTGTTTCTGTGTATTTAGTGAATACAGTAGGCCTACCGCGATATGATTTTACCACTCCTCGTGATCCGCGTAATCGGTGAACCAAAGTAGACCTCGGAACTCCGTAGACGTCAGCTGCTTGATAGGTGTTTAATATATTGCTTCTAACATCTTCTAGAGCTTTTAACAAGTTTTCCTGGGTATATTTGTTTTCCGTTTTTCGTTTATAATTCCGGACCATCTAAAACAATAGATTAAATTTATTTATGAAGCGAATTCGCTAAATTGGCCAGTCTTTATGACATCATCATTATCAATACCTAATCCAGTAATGTACACAACTACACAATATCAATAAAAGTACATATTTCACAGAATTAAAACATCGACATGGCCCATCACTATTGTTTCATGGTTTCATATAAACCAAAACGGGGTAAATGCAACTAACCTCAAAGTTACAATTACCCCATTTTAGGTTATTATCAGGGAAAATGTAACTAAACACATATCTTGTTGATGCTTTGACGAATCTTTAAGCAAAAAACAATCATAGCTACTTACGGTTGTCAACAATACACTCCACTTGAAACACCAGCAATAAAACACTCTAAAACATATTTTTTGTAGATTTTAATCACCACGTGCGTTCGAACAAAACTGTTTCAAAATGGCGGTTTGACAAATCAACCTGTTTTACCTTCATTATTAGCTGCAGTGCTGCCACCTGTTATTTTTATGTAACGACAATGGTATGCTCAGTAATCTAGAGATGGCGTTATATTTAAAAATGTAATATTATGGGAGATATTTAATTTAGTTACAATAACCCCGTAGTTGCTTTAGCCCCGGGGCACCTTATACATACTTTAGAATATACATGTCTGTCATAATAAGTGTATTAGTGCTTTTTTTTGAAAATCTGATAAGCTAGAGATGCAATAGATTGTATGGTTATTGGGAGTAGCATGGTTTTTTAATCAATAAAATAAAATCGCTCCTATAATATTCAACAACAATACAGACCTTCTCTTCTGTTTGCTTCTACATCTGTGGAACTTTCTTCATTTTGTTCTGGATGGTAAAAAGAGTGATCACTTGAATAATCTTCATTAATAGTTGAAGTCGATGAAGATGGCTGCGGTGTAGGTTGTAACGCCATGTTCACTATTCTTTTAGCTCTGGTTCTGTTATCCATTGTTTAAGTTTATGCAACACCCTTTAAATTTAACGATATACTAAAACCAACGACAACGCAACGCAATCGCATGTGACTAATTAAATCAATACCATCAGCTGATTTTGACGTACCGTGTTTGTGTGACCAGTTTAAAAATTTTCAGTGTTTTTGTTAAACATTAAACAACAAAAATAAAAAATAAAGTAAAAATATGTAACTGGATGTTAAAAAAAAAAGTAATGACGTAAATTACATTAATTTATTGTTTTTCTATTGCACTTAGATGACTTTGGTTTCACATAACCTATTAAACTTGCGACCACAGTGATCTAAGTACGCGTCATTACTTAGATCAGTTTGGCATGCTTCTACTTTGTAAACTGAACAAATTCTATAGTGAGATAATGTGATCCCTCAAGTAATAAAGTACTGGGAGGCACTTAGATCGGTGCGTGTGGTCTGAAAGAATTATGTTTTTTCTACCTCCTTGGGTAACAAACTCATTTTTGGTAAAAATGTCACTTAGATCACTCTGGTTTTAGCGTCGTCATGTATGCAACTTTTTTATATTGTGTTATTCGAACGGAATTTATTCGACGAACTTTAACCGACAAAAGCAGACTAAACAGACCAATACACTCATCACGCATTTATAGTGTTGTCAATGTAAATAAGAGGATTAATATTATTCTTACAAAAAAGTATTTTCAAAACTGCGTATACCTAATTATGATTATTATTTATGTAAGGATCGTAGCAGGTGGCATTCTGTAGTTTCTGCCTGAAAAAGGCGTGAGTTTATGTATGTGTATGTACTGATGGCAAACAGGTTCTCTGTTTCATGAATTACCTGTTTTTGTACCTTTTTCAATACCTAGTTGTGTTTTAAACATAATTGTAAATTAAAGTCGCTTTTCATGTCTGTTTGTTGTCCACTTAAGTAGTTCATGCAAACTTCAAAACAGATTTTGATACGGTTTTTACCGTAGTTTAGGATAAATTATTTCGGAAGGTTTTCAGTTAGATATACCACAAAAATCACGATTTTTTGACATGTCACATCAGTACAGACCACCCGTGCGAAGCAGGGGCGGGTCATTAGTTAAGATAAGTCACTCTCCTAAAGAGATAACTACACGGCGGTAAGGCAAGCGTACACCGGCGGTCAGTACGACAAAGGATAGGATCGCATGGTTTGATCTGGATTAGACGACAAGCAGAGAGGTCTAAAATCAGCAGTAAAGAAATAAGTCTATAAATGTCGTGTAAATAATAAAAATAATGTTGATGTATCTACTTAAATTCTGTAGTGTGCTGTCCCTAAGTCTGCCTTACCACCGCCAAATACTGTCCACGCATAGGCATGTAAACAAAACGAAACGAACGTAAATAAACATATTTTCTTTCTTTTTTTAATACAATTAAATATGTGATGTTAATTGTCGCTTAGGTATTCCTATGTTTTTACATACAATTAATCAACAGAAATAAATTAAATTAAAGTGTCTGTTTGTAAAGCCAAATAACAGCTTTTTCCTAAATGCGTAAGAGAGTAGGTATGTACGGTCTTACAACAAAATACCTACCAATTTTTTTTTTGTTTTTTGTCTGTCTGTTTGTTGCGGCTAGTCTCAGAAACGACTGGACCGATCTCAACGGGACTTTCACTGGCAGATAGCTGGTGTTATAAGGAGTAACATAGGCTACTTTTTGTCCCGCTAGCACGTTCTCTCGGGATAATTTCAGAAATACGTGCGGGCGAAGCCGCGGGCAACAACTAGTTTATAGTTAAATAAAACTATCACAATTATCTATTACTTTCATTATACCCACTCAGCTATGATGTAAAATAAACAAGGTGGCAGGGACATTGACGCGCAACCTATTACCGTGATTTCAATACATGATTCTGAAAGTCCCAGCATAAAAAAAAATCTTAAAACAAAAATATATAATTGTTGACCATGTAGGTATTGCACTGGTTCTAAGAAACAGCAGTTTTTTTTTTATAACCTACTAAATATGGCCTACGCAAAGAGGTCTAGAATCATATGCTGAATTCATTTTTACAGTTTACACATTGATGTCACTGTATTTTAGACAATGATAGACATACATAGCATTCTTCTAGTTGGGAACATACAAATGAATTGATAGATACAATAGATAAAACAAACATTTAATAAGTCAACAAAAAATAAATAGCCAATCTCAAAACAAATTTTGATACCTTACTTCTCATTAAATTTACAACTGTCAATCTTTTTTGTTAGCATGTATCACAACTTGTGGAAATAAAAAAAATAAGAAATATTAAAATAAATGCAATAACTGTACACTGGCTCAGTTTTTCTATTACATTGTTACCTACATGCTTCATAAATAACATAGTTACCTGCACCGTCTTTGTCTACTTACAAAATACTATACTTACATTTATTTATTTTACTTTTCTAACTAGATTTCACTATATTACTGTCATCACATTAATCTTTGATTTTCTAATTCATTATCTGGCTGGTTTTAAAACTTTTCAGTTATTGTACCTACTGATTGAACTAATACACTAAGAAAAATCATATTTGATGTTTAAACATGTCGTACAAAACTGAGCAGAGCCTGAACAATGGCAGTCCAACGATGGTGAAATAGTCTCCGTCCACTCGTTCTACAAATGTACCTCCGACTCCTTGAATGCCATAACCTCCTGCCTTGTCCCTAGAAATACATATTTTAGTTTTAACATAATGATGCCCATTTTCACTACATCTATGCAACACAAAAACTTTGATTTTCAACTCTCGGCCCTGAGCCAAACATATAAAATTCAACAGTGTGCTTTATAGCACAAGTCAAAGTAATCAGAGGATTTATAACTCGCAGGGTACAATATAAAAAACTGCCTTTACAGAGAAGAGGGCCATCATAGACTTTAAATTTATTTGAAACTTACATAGGTTCTCCGGTAGCAATATAGCCTCTTATTTGCTGGTCATCCATTTTTCCAAAGCAAACATCAGTTTTTTCAGTAAACTTAACAACTTTGTCCAGTGCCTTAATTACTACTCCTGTGTAGACAGTGTGACTCCTGCCTGATAAGCTAAAACATAAAATTTTATATATGTGAGTCAGGCCCACTCTGCTTATAGATTATTTACATATATTATACATTTTTATGTTACTATTATTCGGGGAACTAAAAATGTTATGAAATAATTGATTGCATGGAATGTATTATTTTCATGTAATTTTTATTAAATCAATTCTTAGTGTGTTGATAGCAAATATTGTTTGAAAAGACGTTTGATTTTCTGTTATATCACTAACTGCTAGAAAAAAAGTTGTGATATTTTGCTGTGCAATATCCTTAGTGAGTTTAAAACATTAAAGTTAAAATAGTCACCGTGACAGCATTTCAAATGCCTCAGCCTCTGAGGTAGGTTTGCCAAACATCTCTTTACCCAAAGTGACCATTGTATCAGCACCTATGATTACATCTGGTTTGTTTCCCTCCAATGTTAATCTTTTCTCCACTTCTAATACTTTCTGTAATGCCGTTTCTTCTACGAAGTCAGAAAAGCTGTTAAAACTCTTTGGATCTAGATTCTCTTCAAACAATGATGGGCATAGACCAACATTGAGACCCTGAAAAAAACGGAGATTAAAATTTATAACATATTAAAAAAAAACAATGTTTTGGCATTTTATGATTGGTTCCATTTGCTATCTATTAATGAGCATGCTTGGAAACAGGATCACAGGATCGACCACAGAATCCTACCCGAATGTTATGAGGTCCAGGCACTGTAGGTTAGGTAGTCAATAAACTTAGGACAGATGAAATGGCAATAGGTCACAGGAACAACATTCGACCCACGGATGTCCCTCAAGTTAAAGGGGAAAATCTACAAATCCATGATAAGGCCTGTCATACTGTATAGATTGGAATACTGAGCCGTAAAGAAGATGGATGAAAAAAGGTTGCATGAAGCAAAGATGAGAATGTTGAGAACGATGTGTGGAGTCACGAAGATGGATAAGAAATGAGTATTCCTAGGGAAGATAGACTGAAAGTGCCACCAGTGACAAAAAAAATTAAAGGACATTGTTTGGCTTGGCATAGGCATGTGATGAGGAGGGAGGAAATGCATGTGACTAAAAGATGAATGTAATATGTGAGGAATGATATAAAAGAGAAGGGAGTAAAAGATAGTAAGAAGATGACGATGAGTCAATAAACGATGTTAGTACTTTTAGCGATGTTGTAAATGTTTGTGTAATAACATGAATAATATAATATTCGTGTATTATTAATCTCACTTACAATATTTTCTACGAGCTCTTTCCGTCTCGGGGATCCACTTGCTAAAATTATATTTTTTTGTCTCAAAATATGCATTACAGGCTGCAACATTTTCATATAGTTTTACGAAACACTAGATACGTACACAGCACAGATGAATCTTGAAATATTTTCTGATAAAATAATATATTCTATGATTCAATGAAATAAACAAATACTGCTAGTACTAAGTCTAACAAAACAAACTTTAGGACAATAGCACGTTTTTTTGACATTTTATGACAGGCAGACTTTACACAGACCCAAACATAGCTGCATTCCGAATTACACTATAATCTCTCACAGCGCTCACATCAATATTTTGCGTTCCGAATTCCGATATAAATATCATGATTATGACAGCTGCGAGCTTTCGACAATTCGGAACGTCAACCCTAAACTTTGCACAAGAAAGAAAGACCGTCTGAATATTTTTTGGAAATTCGAAGTTCTACGCATTGGCACTTCTATTTAGTTGGTTGAGATGTGTGAGACCAAAGATGCGACTCAAAACAAATCAACAGCACAACGGACAACTGTCATTTCTGACAGCGCTCACGATGATAAGGCATGGTCGGCGTTATCGCAAGATGGTGCATGTCATGACGTCATCTATGACGATTCACGGGACATCGTTTTCGCACTCACGCTAATTCGGAACGGGTGTAAGCACGCTCAAATCGATTACAGTGCAATTCGGAACGTACCTATAGTATAGCACAGGCTAACTTCATATCACAAGAAAAAAAAAAAAAGAAAACTTCATATCACAGCACACAGAGCTTGACACTTAACACTCGTGACGTTAACAATTACATTAACAATGACAGGTCCACAGGTCTTTTGATTTGTTTGTGTTGCCTGCCTGGAAATTCCTGGAATACTCTATTCTGTGATATTAGAGCATAGATCATACATTGGAGGGCAAGGAACATACTTGAGGGCCAGTGGCATGAAAATGTACGTCTGCCTAGCCTTTTCCCAACTACACACGTCACACATCAACAGTGTCAAGGGATCAAGGTAAAATTTAATGCTTTCGGTGTAGATCGACGTAAGATCGACGAAGTAGTCTCTGCTTTGATTATATACCTGTCTATAATCAAAGGCTTCTACATTTCGCGATTTTTGCTTATGCTGGATTTTTCAAGTTATTCCTGTCATTAAAATGTATAAAAGATAAAAATAAAAGTTTTAAAAGGTTTTTATTGCGTAAAACAAACGATCAGTAGTCTCTATATCCGCCGTTTTAACGCGTATAACACAATCGCAGCGATTCGGCATACTCAATATATGTAAGTTCACCCAAATCACGTTGCGGAATGGCCGCCCACGTCCGTTATAACAGGTGAAAAAGATTCTGGTGTGTGGTCGGTATCCATATTTAACAGAGCTCTTCTTTGAAACATATCCCATGCGTGCTCGGTGGGATACAAGTCTGGCCATTGAGCAGGCCATGGTAGGACGTTGATATTAGCTGCGGCAAATGTGTTTACAACGACCCTGACATTGTATGGACGTGCATTATCATATCATACATAAGTAGAAATTAAGCACCAAATTGGGTCCGCAATGGAATTACAACATCTGATACAATCGTTTCAGCGTAAACCTGTGCATTGAGATTGCTGATCTTAATCAGTTCGGTTCTTCGGGTTCTTCCGCCGATCCAAATTCCCGCCCTTATCATGATTGTTCCACCACTCTGCCCTCCTAATAGCAAATGCAGTAATCGACATTTTTACGATTTTCCGTTTTTGTCAAAAATGACGTCTGGAGACTTTTATGCTACCTACACGTAGATATTTTTTTTTGTTTTGTTTTGTGTCTGGAACATAGTGAAATAATAAGTCAAAATGCAGCATTTCAAGTGAAAGTATCTGATATTGTTAGTATGAATGCAGCAATGAGCATACACCAGAATAAAATGGAGTAATCACGTATTTAGTACCAAGTTAGAATGCAGTATTCCTGTAAATACTATTAAGAAACGTCCTGATCTTATCAAAAACATTCTTCCAAGGGGTATAACAGAAGCAAGAAAATCTGCTATTATTTCCACGCTGTCCAAAATAATACCAAAAAACATTACCGTTTTGGCAAAACCTTCACATCAATGATTCCTCGACAGATCTTACGGATAGTTTAGAACTAGAAGCCTGTGATGAAACATGAAACAAAGGCTGTGAGATTTAATTTTAATTACTACTAAAATACTGTTACAGTGCCATTATTAATTAATATTTTTAAGTTTTCTATGGAAGCAATGTTCCGTTTAAAAAATTATAGGCGAAAGCGAATGAAGAATGGTCTCATTTATTTTATGTTACTAAATCACATGGTGATAATTAATAATAGGTATTTCTAAACAGACATTTTATATAATTTTGGTTAAGCACCGTACCTAGTACAATATATTTTATTACTTTATGTCCCAATCAAAAGACTGGTTAAATTATTTTTTTTTTTTCATAATTAATGATGTTTTTCCTTTTTTTTCAATTTAAATGTTAAACAACTCGTGTTTACACTGCATTATGCCTTTTATTCTACTTATATTCAGTAATCAATTTCGCTAGTGCTTATGCAGTCAATGTATTTCCTAGATACAAATGCAGTAACACACACGAGTACTGCATTTCACTTTACTACTTTGATGTATCACAAATAGAGACACAAGGTTTAAGTGCAGTATTCAAGTTTCTAAAGGCCTATATATAAAAAAAAAAAACTTCAAAACTTAACTAAACGATACTTTATATTTTATGTACCTATTCCGTAACAAAACATATGAATTTTATATCAGTTATAGTAGAGATAAAAAAAAAACACTTAACCGCGCTTTTCTCGAAACTGCCATTTTGCAAGTACTGCATTTGCTATTACGAGGGCAGCACTGTATGCATGGACTTCCTGGCATGATTTTAGATGTTGTTGGCATCCATGGGTCCTCCAATACCGTGTAAGTCTTGTATCTGGCCTCATACCAAAGCTAAATTCGTCAGAAAAACACACAAAGCGCCACTCTTCTTTTGCCCTAATTTCTGTGTTCACGAGCCCATTGTAAACGGGCTCTGCGATTGCGGGCAGCTTTTGCTTAATAAGTGGTACACGTAGCAGCCTTCGAGAACGGAGATTGACTTCATGCAAGCGATTTCTTATGATTTGATCGCTTATTAACATCCCTGATGAGCTATGAAGCCTCGTAACTAAAATCATGGCGGTCAATGTACGATTTCGTCGAGCAGTAAGTTGTATGTAACGGTTTTGGCTGCGTGCGGTGATGCGAGCTCGCCCTCCGTGTCACTCTGTCATGCTGCCAGTGATCCGGTTCTTGGAAGTCGCGACGCCCCCGCAAGGGGGCGTGGCGAGCGGTGCCAGGGCGCTTTGCCCTCTGGCCGCGGAGGCATGTTTTGGGCCCGTCAATACGGGCCCCGCGTAATGTGCGCAACAGATGCTTTGCGGCTTATTAGGTGCGCATAGCTACGCGCACCCATATGTGCGATTGCTATAGTATTTCTGTAGGCGCGCCGCGACGCTAATAACATAGCGTCGCTTTCTTCACGACACCTCGGCGGTCTGTCCCAGTGATCCGGTAACGTGTCCAAGGTCGACTTATAACACTCTGCGTAGTGCCCAGAGCGACTGTCACAGGGACGTAGTTAAACGAAAAGGATCCAACCCACAAATGGCCTAAAATGAATCATGATACCAAAACACACATACATTGGTATCACAATTCATTTTTAATTCATATTCAATTCGAATTCATATTTTAATCAAAAAACAACCTGACATTGACCGTCAAATTGCAAAAACTTAAGAAAATTAGAATTTCGCGGGCTACCCCTGCGCTTCCCCCTTAAATGGTCTCAGATTATACCTCTATTATAATAATGGGGTTATACCTCTATATACTACTTTACTGGGGATCAACTTGCGTCTGAACAGCTGACTCCGACACCTATGCCTTTTGCACAAATCGCCTAATAGTACCATAGACTACTCGCTTATAAAATGCTGCTTCACTACCATTTGAAAAAAAAAAAACAAGCATTGTTTGTGGTATTGCACAGTTGTCTTTATTGAGGTTGAGTAGCGTTTTTAGCGTTTTTGTTCTAAAATACAAGCAAAATAGGTGATGGAAACATAATATAATTAAAATGAAGTCCGTAGTGGCTTATGTCCGTAGTCTTCTTGGTTGGTGTGATGAAACTCCACCGCTAAGAACAAGCTTCAAACGAGACAGGTATGACATTACATGTTTACAACACTAGTTATGGCGGCAAAGACGATGTAAAATGAAGTAAAATCATTCATAGTGCATTGACGAAACAACATAAAATGTTTACGGTGCCGCTGAAAGTTGCGTCTAAGTTTTGGAAGTGGGTTATCACGTTAGCAAGTGAAAAAAACAATGCGTCGCGAAGGTGTACACGTTTTTATTGTTTTCCAGGGCCGACGATGATTTGTCGTCCGACGATGAAACACCGGCCCACAAGAGACTCAAGCAGCTGAAAAGAACCAATTTCCCAGACATCATGGCCACAAATGGTACCTATTTAAACTTATTGTAGCTTAATCTACCTTGTCAACAGCATGGTAACCTAATAATAATGTTTATTTCGAAGTCACACCGTTTGTGGTTTGTATTCATTATGTCCTATCTACAAAATGAGGCAGATACTGTGCTACTTCTGTTTTAGAATGTAACCTAAACTTATGACTTTTATTTCTTAAAATGAGAAGGCCTGTTCCAACAATAGGTTTCAAATTCAAATTGAAATGTTTATTTCTCAACACAGTACATAATCATACATTTCTAGATGTCAAGTGAAAGCGCAGTCCACTGTGTTGCATCAATTCAAGCATGCAAAATTATTATTAAAATCAAAAGCACTAATAAAATTATACCATTTCATAAATTCACATTTCAGTTCAGTTTCAGTGTGTCTATTACTTTTTTAGATGATTGGGATAGACAGGAGAAGCATAGTAATAATGTAAGATATATACCAATACAAATAGAGGGCCATGCCAGCACATCAACGCCCAATGAGTCTCTCAGCAAGAGTAGAGTCAGGAATGTGCCAATCAACCTTGTGGGCTTGTCTGAAAATGGGCCTGCAACACCTTCGAGAAAACCAAGGAAGCACACACCTGTAAGACCCATACATGCACTATTAGATGATGAAAATGAGGAACAAGAAGTAAGTACCGTTTAACTTTTCTGATTGATCAGGTTCAAGTGTACAAATATAAATAATTAAATTAGAAAAAAACCCAAAATACTAAAGTCTAGATAATATGGTTTTTGTAATTACAAAAAATAACGCTGAATTCTAGGTGACATGGGTAGAATCAAAATCTGAAAATACATCAAAGAAGCCAACAAGAGTTTACATTGATTTGGATGATGACGACAATGACCACAACGAACAGGAAAATGATGTAATCTTTGTGAAAAAGGTTACCACCCCGCCTCCAACCAGACCTTACAAATACTTCCTTTCTAGAAACAGCCAAGATGTGGCTGACTCGGCTGAGGATGAACCCATCTATTATAAGTTAAGCCGAAGACCAAATGACCGAAGCATGTTAAATTTATCACCTAAAACATTTGCTAAATTCAAAGCACCTCCTGGCATCACCAAGTCATACAAGAAGCCACCCACACCCTTACCAAGATGGATGCAACCTTCAAAACCAACAACTTCGAATCTCTCATCATATGCAAGAAATAGATTTTTAGGTCTCAATGGTAACGCTAGGTCAACACTCTCAGAAGTATTTAATTTAGATGAAAAAAGAAACTATCAGGAACTTATTCGGCGAGTCGCAAGTTCGATGAAACCAATGACATCAGGCAAACCTATTGATATCATCAATATAGCAGACGACGCGGCATCGTTCAGAATGACGCGGAAAACACAGAAAAATGCTCTAAATGAAATTAAATTAGTAGAAGAAGGTTTACTTGCTGATAGAAAGAGTGACGCAAAGGAGTATGATCCTATCACAGTAGCTTCAATCAACTCGTCCGATTCTGAAATAGAGATAGTTCCATCAGAGTCATCCACAACATCTTCACAGAAGATTGACCCTATAAATACACTGAAGGACTCATACAGGGGCAATACCATCACATCAGGGGACTGGCTGTTAAAGTTAGATGCTAAATATAAGAAGAAACGACAAGAGACACAGGAAAAGCTTAAAGATGCTCGCCGGGAGTCAGATATCATATCCAAAGTTAACAGTGAACAAAAGATGGCTCATTTGGAGCATAAGCTGAAGTATGAGCTGAGCATACCGGAGAGCATCTATGAGGAGCCACAACCCACTGTGGAGCTACCTGCCTTGACTCCAGAACAGGAGAAGTTGGTGAACAGAGCCCTGGGTGCAGGACCCTCTGGACAGTTCCTTGTAGAGAAATTCAATTTGAGGATACACAGGTATATTTGCTATTCAATTGCATAGGAAAAATATATAAATTGTTTACTTCATATTTTCCTGATTAAATACAATCAATGCTTTTACAGCAGACTTTATGTCCAAGTATTTTCCTTTTGAAACATAGTCTATTTAGCCAATAATAATAATGTATTGATTGTAAACTAAGAAAAAAACCAAAAAACACGATTTTATCATGCACAAAAAATTATAAAATAATTAAATTGAATTGACTAATTATTTTATAAATTTTAGTGAATAAGTGTGTTTTTTATTAGTTTTCTTTACATATTTTTACTTCTTAGTCTAGCATATTCTTCATTTAGTTAATAATTCTAGTCAACAAAGTTATGACTTGAGCAGTTTACTAGGAGCCACTGAAGAGTTCCACTATCACCTCTTGGCACCATAATTAGACCCTCGTTACCAAGCCCAATGTATTGGACTTGTCAAAACAAATCATATGAACCCAAACTCTGGGGGTTTAGTAGCATCATCGAATCAGCTCCAAGATGCCAAATTATCGTTTTGTCTTCCGAACTACATATACATACAAAGTCTCATTTTGGTACGACATTTAGGTTAAATTTGGGTTAAAATTGACTTCCTAAGATTTTATTACATAGTTTGTTAGTTAGTTACAAGTGAAGCTAATAAAAGCGTGTTAAAAAGATGTACTGTGTTCTGTATGGAATCTGCGAACCAAAACGAAAACCCTTAAATAATGCTAAAAACACTTATTGAAAAGTTCATCTTAGTCGAACCATCTTTTGGGGTTGTTGATAAATGAATAGGATTTTTCTTCATTGAGTATTTTTAATTATGGACAAGTGTCGACCTCGAAAATGCTATAAGTTTCCATGCCATTACAAAATAGCTATACATAACATCATATATATTCCAGGCGGGACCTGCAAACTCTCTCAGGTCTTAACTGGCTGAATGACGAGGTGATAAACTTCTACATGAATCTACTAATGCAGAGGAGTGAAGAGCGGAAAGACTTGCCTAAAGTGTACGCCACGAATACCTTCTTCTATCCTAAGCTCATGCAAAGTGGGCAGGCTGGACTCAGGAGATGGACGAGAAAGGTACCACATTATTTTGCTGAAGCTACATCTGGGTATAAAGAAAACTAATCTGCTATTCGTCAATCTATGCAGTTTATTTCACAAACTGAGTGGTTATAAAGTACTTATGTAAATTATCTGAACTCTACCATCTACTGATGTGGCGACATGTTGTCGAAACGTCGATATTTCTGTGCTATAAATTAAATATTAATGCATTATACACAAAAATGTTCCGGTATAAATTCTCTTAATGATGGTAAAAACAGCATCAAAATCCATTGTGTACATAATTTAGATGCATCTGCACGGTCACACGAATAACGACTTTGTTTTATATATTTTATAGAAGAGCATCTAATAAAAACTTATTACACTCAGGAACCTGGGTTTTATGTCACACATTCAAATACGATTACAGAAAAAAAATACTAATAACTTCAAAAATTTAAATATTCTAGGTGGACATATTCGCGCACGACCTCCTAATAGTTCCAGTCCACTTGGGCGTGCACTGGTGCCTCAGCCTGGTGGACTTCCGCGCGCGAAAGATCAACTACCTGGACAGCATGGGCGGCCGCAACCAGGCCTGCCTCGACGCGCTGCTCAAGTATCTGAAGGACGAACATCAGGACAAGAAGGGAGTGCCGTTCGATGCCAGCGGCTGGAAGACGGAATGTCTCCGGGTGAGTTTGCGTAATCTTTTCATAGTGTAATCAATCAGTGGGTCATACTTGATATCTCTGAGCTCCAAATCTAAACGAAATTGGTTGTAAGATGTTGCAGTGAACTCCATAGGAATCATTTGTTCTTAGCATAATTTGTGGAAAGTTTAATGTGTTAGTTCCTATAAATTATTTAAATTGTAAATAAGTTAATATAGATTTGTAAAATTACTGCACTCGCATGAGAGACACAAACCTGTAATGATAGTTTTATGGAAGAGTTTAATAAATATAATTATAATGCTCTACTCTATCCAAAGACCACAAAACAAAGGAGCGATGGAAGATTTATTTGAATGTTAATGAACAAAGAGAATGAATGGAATCGTTTGGTTAAAGAGGTACAACTTAATATGGGTTTGGTGAGGGTAATTGAAAGCATGAAAAATGGAAAGGCTATGGACCCAGATGATACACCAGTAGAAGTATGGAAATGTTTAAAAGAAGATGAATGGATGTATGTGGCTCACTTTATTCCTCAATAAGTTGTTGCATGAAGGAGCGATCCCACAAGAATGGTGCAACAGTTCGCTAGTGCCCATCTTCAAGGATAAATAGTAGGGGAGCCCAAGCGGGGATTTCGGGATTTACTAAAGCGCGGCAGATTAATATACAGGGGGATACCTTGTACCCGGTTAAGTACCTCCACAAAACATGAGGCCCATATATAAGGCCGCCCGTGAAGGATACAGGATCAGATTAGTAAAAAAAAATTGACCATCAGAAATTCTCGAGCGCGTCAGATTAAGGTAGGGTGAGTTAATTACATCCTAAAAAGTGTATATTCCACTAATCTGACAATTTGAGAGTGACGTAAAGAAAGGGGAGGGCAACAAAGTTGTAAAAAAACAACGTCATCTCGACATTCTCGAGCGTAGCTAAATTTTTTTTTATTTTGAAGGAAATAATTCAAGAATAATGAAAAATATATAATCTGACGATTTCCGCAAGCCGAAATAACAAAAATTCGTCGATAAAGTTAAATACGTGCAGCGGCGTGATGCCTACATTACCTTCTCCGCGTTTCTATTCCTCTCTTATTTATTTGCATGCTATTTCCTGAGCTTTTCAATTAATTAAGTTCAATGATTTAAAAAAATGAAAAAAAAATTTTTTTTGACTTCCCGCTACGAAAAATTAAAAATTTTAAACAATTCGGGAAGTTATTGGTTTTACCCCGTTTTGCGAAAATCGAGTTTCAAAATCGACGTTTTAAGGTCATAGGAAGCTTCCCTGACTACCCCCGCGATGTTGTCACTGTGTGTGTGTCTCTGTGTGTGTGTGTGTGTGTGTGTGTGTGTGTGTGTGTGTGTGTGTGTGTGTGTGTGTGTGTGTGTGTGTGTGTGTGTGTGTGTGTGTGTGTGTGTGTGTGTGTGTGTGTGTGTGTGTGTGTGTGTGTGTGTGTGTGTGTGTGTGTGTGTGTGTGTGTGTGTGTGTGTGTGTGTGTGTGTGTGTGTGTGTGTGTGTGTGTGTGTGTGTGTGAGTGTGTGTGAGTGCGTGCGTGCGTGCGTGCGTGCGTGCGTGCGTGCGTGCGTGCGTGTGTGTGTGTGTGTGCGTGTGCGTGTGCGTGTACTCCGAAATGTTTGGTTCGATCAATTAAAATTGCAAAATTACTTATGAGGATGATAAAACTGCGTCGAATGCCGCCAACCGCGTGAAAATTGCTTGATCCATTCAAAAGTTATTGCGGTTGGAAAATTCCAAAAATAGTGTTCTATGAAACTTCTATCAGACTTTCGAGCTGGGAGAGCTCAAATGCATAGAAATATTATTTCTTTGAACTCAGCGAGCTCAAAATATCACATAAATTATATTTTGAGCTCAAAAATGTCATAAGTACAATTTTAAGCGCCCAGGCCCTGCAGTCTCGACATTAGATAGCGACAAAAATCTGTCGCTAAGTCGTATCGATGTCAAATTCCTTTAATAGATTTTCAACTTTATCTCCAAAGCATAAGGTTGAAAATCTATTAAAGAAATTTGACATCGATTGGACTTAACGACCGATTTTTGTCGGTATCTATGTCGAGACTGCCGGCCCAGGCCCTGCAGTCTCGACATTAGATAGCGACAAAAATCTGTCGCTAAGTAGTATCGATGTCAAATTTCTTTAATAGATTTTCAACTTTATTTCCAAAGCATAAGGTTGAAAATCTATTAAAGGAATTTGACATCGATACGACTTAGCGACAGATTTTTGTCGCTATCTAATGTCGAGACTGCCGGCCCAGGAATGGAATTATCGGGAAGTTGCAGCAATGGCCTTTAAGGTGAACCGTTTTTCTAATTTTTTTTTGTCAGATCAGGCGAATCCCTCTAGATAATCGTCAGATTATGAGACAGTACGTTTAGAACATAAAGATGAACCATATATATCTTAATCTGACGCGCTTGAGTTTTTCAAAATGGCGAATTTTCTTGCACATTATGAAAATGGCCGCGAGTTTGCGTCCCATCGAAATCGTCAGATTAGTGAATGAGAGCTTTTTTTTGGTGCACTTAACACTCCCTTAGAAAATCTGACGCGCTCGATTAAATTTTTTTTTTTTCATTTTCAACCCTTACATACAACCACCCGCATCATGCAAACGATCAGATTAACATACGTGCATTATTAAAAATACGTAGGGCATTGATGCTATCAATATCTGACGCGCTCGAGGATGTCCATGCAACAGTTTTTTTTTTACATATTTAAAAATCTATAGCCGCTTCCCCCACCGATGTAAAGGTATATATCATATAACATTTTTTTCTTCCTATGATCTAAGCTTTGCAACCCAATAGGTATCTACGACGCTCAAGTAAATCCCCATTTAGCATCGTGGGCTCCCCTACTAAAAGGTGATGTACATGACTGCAATAACTATCGAGGGATAAAGCTCATATCACATAGTATGAAGGTATGGGAGAAGGTAATAGAGAAATGATTGCGAGAGGAGAGTGAGATTATCCCGAACCAGTTTGGGTTTATGTCAGGTCGTGGAACAATGGACGCCACTTTTTCACTCCGCCAATTGTACGAGAAGTACAGACGTGCACACAACAACTTGCACATGGTGTTAATTGATCTGGAGAAACCATATGATAGGGTACCTTGGGATGTGTTGTGGTGGGTCTTGAAAGAGAAAGGTTTGCCTGGGAACTATGTAGAGTTGTATGTGATGAGGAGGTGTTAGGATTTTTTTGATTATTAATGAGGATGGCTTTAAGAGTAGAAAGGAGAAAGAAAGAGGAAATAAATTTATTTGACCCAGGCACACAATATTAACACAACAACTAGTAAGAAACTTAAAAACAATATTGGGTGCCTCACGGCTGCGCCAAAAAGGACCAGTTCTTAGGGGAAGATCTAAGAAACGATAGAATGACTGTATGAAAGCTGATATTGCTGGAAAGGGGGTGACTACCGAGATGACCACTGATAGATAAGCGTGGAAGAAAAAGACATGTTTCGCTTCCTTTTGCATGTTATACAGGCTGCTTCCTGGTCGGCTATTTCATGTTTTTTCAAAATTATTTAAAAATAATGTTTCTAATTCTTTTATATTATAATTTATAAACGATTCTGGTGGAACTTTTAGCTCCTCCAAAAAAGGTAGAGCTTTTATTATATGCTTTAAAATGACAAAACATATTTATTTTGTCCAAATCCGGAATTTATTAATTAGGTAATTTAAAAAAAGATAAAACTTTTGTTGGTCGTTTTATTTTGATAGCTATCGAGACTGCAATATGCAGGAGATTTATCCATTATTATAGGCGCGGGTGTGATACGTACTCTCGAACAGGCGCGTGGCAACCGACTGGATTTTGTTCGCCCGGGTGAACGGGAACTGTTACTACTTGCTCTGTCCCGATGACTAACCTCCTAGTGTTATTGCAGGACATCCCGCAGCAGATGAACGGCAGCGACTGCGGCATGTTCGCGTGCACGTTCGCGGAGTTCTCGTCGCGCGGCGCCGCCTACAGCTTCACGCAGGCGCACATGCCCTACCTGCGCCGCAAGGCCGCGCTCGAGATACTCATGGGCAAGCTGCTGCTATAGGTACCTGCACACATGTTAGTGATGTATTTACTTTATTTTGTGAGTTCTTGTGGGTCCTATTGTGTTATACGTAACTGTACTTACCAAGTTTAAAAAAAGTGTTGATCAAACTTGCTTCAAAAAGCTGGTCCTTTATATGATGCGGAAAGAGTACGGCATGGTGTTCTTGGTGAGTATGCCCTCTCTGTATTTTGATTGCGTCTTCTCTACCACAGTAATTCTTAAAGTAATAATTTTGTTATTATGTAATTCAGTTTGGGGTTTCACAATCAATAAGAGATTGGTAAATAAATAACAAAAAATCATACAAATATTTTATTGTGTAATCAGTAATAGCGTCACGACTTGCTATCTTATCTCATTCTGAAGGGTCACGGAAGTAACAGTTTCTCAAGAAAATTTATAGTATTGTCCATCTTCACAAAAGTCACTTAGGCCAATATAAATTAATATAATACTAATAAATAACTAAAAACTATATGAATGGAACACAACTCGAATAAGTTCGCAAAGCTAAATCAAATATAGGAAGAGCAAAGAATAAGACATTGAATGTAAAATAAATATATCACTAACAAACTATAAAGTTTTATTAACATAAACAAACGGACATATTGTCAGTTTTAAGTCTGAGATGATTGTTTATATATAGGTATGTGAGAAACTGGTTATATTAATATCTGAGTTTTTAGAATATCATTTATTTTCATTTGTAGAATCTTCACGACATCTTGTTTACGCGTTGCTTTTCAAAAAACCTGCAAATACAAGTATGAGGGTGGATTTACAAAGGGGTGATTAGGTCTGTTTCACATTGAACCGGTCAATGTCACATTCTCAGCAGTGATTGTTTACAGATTCAATAAAAATATAAATATACCACTACGGACTTCTGTTAAAAGAAGCGTTCAAATTGTTTTCTAGTAAAAAGAGTATTTATTTGGTCCTTAATTCTCAGTAAAGTTACGCGTAAACAAATTAAACTTTAATGTAAATAACAATTTCTTTCATTCCCTCTTAATGTTAAGAATCAGAAATATGGATTACTTAGAACTATGACTTAATTTGTGCCTGACCATTGTTAATGGAAAGGCTATTGTAATTTGTAATTTTTGTTTCTATTATTTATAAAACACGATTTAATTTACTTTAGGTACTGTTTGAGTGTATGGCTAAAGGGTGAAACTGCATCATCTGTACATTAAAAATAATATATGTATATGATGGACGAGGTACGTCTCTCTCGTTATTATCAGCCATATTTTAACTACTATGGACGTACTATGGGAAGTGTTGGTTATTGCGCAATAGAAAAACCGTTTGCAGTTCAAATCAAGTTATAAGTAATTTATGATCAAACTAATCACACTAGCAATTCGCACACTGCGGTACACGACACAACAGACTATACAGAACGCGCGACAGCTTCTAAACGTGTTCAGTGCTTAACCGCCAACAAGAAACTGCTTTTATTCTGGTCAAGCGTTATGTTATACTCTGTTCGTCGCCACCTGGTGGCGCTGACGTCCCGATTAGTCGAAGTCAAACGATAGATTTAACGTATTTCCGACATATAGATGATGCAGTGTTATTATACAGGATGTCCTGTAAATAATGGATCAAACGTAACGGGTAGGTAGCTTACCTGATTTCCAACAACTAGTTTGAATAGTTTAAAAGAAACCGTTACGGTAACCAAGATATATTTCCTTTCATCGTAAAAAAAAAACTTTCATTTCAAGATTCTTTTACTATGCCAAATAAAACGTTATTTAAAAATCATGATATCTTATAACATTAGTAAGCTATTCAGAAATGTGTAGTAAAAATCATACCTAAAAATGTTATCATATGCAGCATAAAAAATCTGAATTCTGGTAGAATAAATGGTAACAATCGAAGAAAAAAAATCTTGTATCATAGTTTCAAAAAAAAGAACGTTACAATAATGTAACATTTTTTTTTTTAAACTAATCAAATCAGTTGATGAATATCAGATAAGCTACCTACCCGCTACGGTTCATCCATTATTTACGGGACACCCTGTATTATAATAAAACTGTACATGTGCGCGTCATTTTTTAAGATTAGTAATGAATGGGTTGGCATGTAAAAATAAATGTAGCATAACTTAAGATTTCACTTTAAACGTTCACGTTTAAAGCTACCAAAATTTGAGCGCAATTTTTACACTATTTACTCCATAACTGGGATAAGGTTGGCCTTACACTGAAACAGTTCCTAAGTACACAAATAAAGTACTCGCACTACGGTCAAAAAGCTGTCCAATGTACTGTCAGGTCACTTCATATTAATTTAATTTAAAAGTCCATGACAAAAAGACAGGAGCAACTGGAACAAAGGCTTTATCTTGTAATGATTTTGTGATAATGAAATATGAACGACAGATTTCCATTTAATAAATATACGACGCATGTTTGAAGATGTATGACAGATATAATGTAGATAATAATATTAAAATAAAGATTTTCGAGTGTGATGAGTGTTTTGGTAGTTACGAGATTATGATGATAGTTTATATTGCAATACCCTCTTGAGTTAACTTGGCACCACACTGGAACGTCTTTCCTTCAGCATTGTGTGACGTCATCAGCCATATGCCAAGTTTGTTCGAAAGAGTAATGGCCGGCGCAAACCTGGTGAACCGCAGGCCAGCGCAGTTCTCAGGGCCAAACAAATATCTTTCAACTTTATAACAAGTAATGCAAGTTTGATATTTGTTTGACTGTGAAAACCACGCTATACTTTGCTTCGCAAGATTGGCGCTGGCCCTAATAAAGGTGGACAAAATTATGAAGGTTTTAAATTTTCATTTCTATAAGTTTTTCTTCTTAGATGATAGAAATTCGAGCCTTTTTTTGAATGGTTTTATATGCATGATTGAATTGAGTGTTTGTCTTTTTGTCATGGAATTGAGTCTTTAGTCCTAGCGTTAAGTATCTCTCTGTATTATAAAAAAAATAAAAAGATAGTTAAGTTAAACTAACTTAATTCATTTAATTATAAATTATACATTTTGTTTCGCCTGCCAAGGCTATCCGAAGTTTTCTAAGTGATGGAATAATAAATTAAAAAACTTGAAGTCTTTTTGCAGTTTCATTTTAATGATATCTCACAAAATAAAATAGTTAACAAAAATAATAAAAATAAACAATTTAAGAGAATGATGAAAGTGTAGGGTTCAAGTACCCTGTCAGTTTATTCGAGACCAGTACAGACCCAGTCTTTGCATCAGTCTGTATAATTGATTCGCATAAGCCTCAGTTTCCCGCCTTCTAGCAGAGCAACGCCCGCGTCATTGGTACCGCCGCAGTAGTGATACGACGAGAACACGGATGTCAGTTTGCCGCGGAGTTGACACTGAGGAGGAATTGGTAAGAAGTCCACAGAAAAGAGTTACAGAGCCAGGACAGCAAAGTGCACTTTCATTGGCAAGATAACGAAAAAGCTAGATGATACGCCTGAAACACGTGATGGTTGCTAATGTGCAGCAGCATATCGATTGGTCTCATCACCGTACTTACCCAGCAGTAGGTGTACAATGACGCCAGTCGCTGTGTTTAAAGAACCTTCTCAAGCAGCGTTCTTCGAAAACTTAACAGTACCGCCTCAAACGCAAAAGCTATACAAAACAGTTCAGCGATAAATGTGATATATGTTCTTCTAGCTTGACAAGGCAAGCAGAGCAATGAACCTTGCTGAAAGTAAGTGTGAGTTGTAGTTTCATTAATGGGGTCGATTTTGACTAGAATAACTCATCTATTTAATTGGTGCGTCTATGAAAGTAGTTAAAATATAAGTGTTTTTTTTTCTCACCATAAACCCGTTCTGATGCAGCTCATGCGCTCGCACTACGTGCGACAGCTGGTTGGCCATCAGGAAGCGGTCCAACGCAGTTTGGTCAAACATGTGGCCCGTGCCGCGCTTCACATTCGCTGCGAACCCCTCGTTGGAAATCAGCTCCAGTTGTAACGTCGCTGTAATCTTGTTCGGCCTGGTTGGGGTGACAAGGACTCTATAAACTGTATTCACAAGATGGCAAACTAATATCCCGCGAATGTGTCTAAAGAGACATCGTGCGAAGTCACGCGATGTCGCCAGACGCTTTCTCACGACTTTTTGCTTCTGAAGAAGACACGTATCGCGAAACACAGCTTGAGTCCCAAACTGATGGATTCTAAGCTTTAAACTTGTTTCTGAATAACAAAGATCAGACAGTCCGTGGACAAAGATGCAAGTTATGTTTTTATTTAGAATAGGAACCCGTGGAAGTTTTTGGTGTCTGTAGTAAAAAGCATTATCCAAAAGAAGGAATACTGACACTGTTTCCACTGGCTACGCAAATGATAAAACTACGATTGTTGTATACTAACTTAACGGGATCGTTCCACATCAGCTCCCACGCAATAGAGCTCTGTTCAGCCGGTCGCGGCAGAGGCACGGGCACCTTGTCGATAGCCGTTATCAGAGGACACACCCATGGCGGAGGAATCCCGCCGTGACAGCAGAACACCTGTTGAGTCATCAACATGTTTGGTAGCATAGCATCACAATTGTTTCCGAAGGGAGGCAGGGGTGGTATAGTACACCCATACTTCCAGGGGCGAGCCTATTGTCATCAACCGGGCACAAATCCGGACTCTTGCTCGGCTGCTACTAGTGCTGCTTAGAAATTCCTATTATAGAAACCCAATAGTTAACTATATTGTCAAGTTTAACTTGTTCGGTAGTCAGCGTGACATTGTGAGAGTTAAAACGTAATAGGTGCCCGACACATTTATTCTATTTTCTGTTCATATATTTATTTCGTTACTACTTACTTTATCATCGATGACGGCCGCCAGAGGGAGACAGTCGAACACATTATTGATCGCGTTCCATATCTTAACTCCTTCAACGTCACCGTATTTGCCAGTGCACTCACTGCAAAATTAATCTTTATCTTTATTATCTTTTATATATATAAAAATTACGTGTCACGTTGTTTGTTCGCGATGGACTCCTAAACTACTGAACCGATTTTAAATTTGATTTGCGCACCGTGTGCAATTTGATCCAACTTGAAAGATAGGATAGCTTACATCTCAATTTATAGTCGCAATATTATTTTATTGCAAATTATTTGTCTATTTGACAGTCACAATTATCTGTTACCTCCAAACGATTTTAACAGATGGCGATATCTGTTGACTGTGAAATAATATCATAAAGAGAAAAGATGTGATTGTTTGTTTTGTATTGAATAGGCTCCGAAACTACTGAGCCGATTTCAAAAATTATTTCACTGTTGGGAACACGGAGTATAGAAAGAAGCGGAGGTGCCGCAAGGCAAGTAGGTCGTGCGCCTTCAATTAGGTCATGACGTCACAGTGGGCGGGGCCGCAAACCTTAGTTGTGAGTGAATCGGCATCGCGTTCGGGTGCGTTGTATTTTAATCGTTTTTTAGTAGTTAAATTATTTTAATAATGAAGTGCGCTGTTTTTGGATGCAAAAATTGTTCAGGATCCAAACTGAAACATATTGATGGCATAACATTTCACGTGTAAGTCCCTAAAATTCATATTTTCCTTTTTTAAACACATTTTCTCGTTTGCTCGTCAGATTGTAGCTAGAGACATCTATCGTCGAAGAGATGTATACTAACCACTTCTCACCGATTTCGTGTTTTTATCATTAGCAATGCATATTATTGTAACTCAAATTACTTGCTTAAGTTTATTTTGCTCGCTATAAGTTATTTCATAGATAATTACGTACCTTGATACATGAAATAAGAAGAATTTAACATAAGTAAAATGCGCCATCTGTCGGTAAGTAGTCGGTCCTAACTGATAAATAAAAATGTGTGCATCATACTAGTAAGACCCTATTTTATCGAATTGATTTTCTTCATTTATTTGTTTTTTTAATCCTTACTTATTTTTGTTATCATTTTAGATTCCCTGTAAATACAGATATTAGAAATGCATGGATACGTATTATAAATAAACCTAACAACTGGACACCAACAAAGTATTCTAAAATCTGTTCACTTCATTTCGATGAAAAAGATTTTTATAAAACAAAAAACGGATATAAGAAATTGCACCAAGGAGCGTTACCTAAATTGTTTATATCTAAACAGGTACTTAAGATAATATTTAAAATAAAGTTTTAACTTAATATAATACATCGGGAGTTAACTCATCGTAACAATCGTTTACGCTGAGTACGCAGCCGCCAACCTACGTATTAAAGTGCAACCTAGCAATAAGATCAATTACATGTTATTCCAAATCATTGTTTGTGAAGTTAGTTTTTAGATCGGCCTTCAGCTTAATACACTGTTTTTCTGTAATTAAAATAATTGTAATAAATAAAGTTTTTTTTAACTAAATTCCCGATCGCCGAAACGAAATCGAATCGTTCCTTCGCGATCCGCAAAGAACCTTACTTGCGGTCGGGCACCTGTATAGAAGCAGGAAGGTGTTTCTCCGGAGAATTGGAGGAAGCTGTTGGCAGAGACAAGACTCGACAGGAGATGCAGTGGCTGCTTTGGTAAGTGCTCTCGTATAACCAAGTGTCCTTGCTCTATTTCCTGCCTTACTATAATTTTTGTATTTTATTTAAAGTATATGTGTCTGTCTATAAGCTAAAATCGCGTTAGGCACCCACTTATTATAGCGTGAAGATATTCTGTGAAATTCCACGTGAAATAGTACACCGCTATTGTTCTGTTTGAGTGCCACTAAACAGGTAACTTACAGTAAAACAATGTCGCTCAGAGATTATGATGCTAACTATAAACCGTACAAACTTATTGCAGATTTGATGCCAAGATATGATGGCAATCCTAAATTGCTTAGATATTATATTAGAGAGGTAGAAAGTTTATTAACTTTAACTAGTGAAGCAGATCGTTCGCATCCGGCATTTATCTGCTTGATTAAGAGTAGGCTAAGTGGTCCAGCTATCGATGCCATAGCATATGAAGAATATCTCAGTTCTTGGGAGTCAGTTAAAACAGCTTTGATTAGGCGTCTTGGAGAACCACGCAATGAAATACAAGTTATGCAAGAGCTCACACGGATACGTAAGTCAAAGAACGAAGATGCGGAAACCTTTGGTAAACGGCTCCGTGAATTATTAGACACGTTATACTCTGTAGGGGAACATGGTAACAAATCTTATTATGAAAAGATGGTCATTGAACAGTATGTGAACCAGTTAGATTTTCATGTGTCATTAGGTGTTAGAATTGCGAAACCAGAAACATTTGAAGCAGCTATTATTGCGGCTAGGCAAGAAGAGGCTAGGCTTGCATATAGTAGGACTAATAATTTTAATAGCCCATCAACATCCCAAGCGAAACCAAAGGAGTTGCCTAGGCAGCAGCCTAACCCTAGTCCTTTCCATACTAACCAACAGAATAGCATGAACCCAGAACAGCGTCAACAATGGATACAGTCTATGTTGCCCTGGAAAAACCGACCAGCATCAGGTAACGTCAGACCAGGTGGCTCAGGTAATTTTAGAAGTGGAAACTTTAAGAACCAACCTAACGTTCCAAAACAGCAGGTTAATCCTCCTGAGTTATCATGGGACGTCACTATGCGTACGGCAGGTAAGCCAGAAAAACCACAGTTCGCATCGGGGCAGTTATTCTATATCCCGAGCCAAATGGATGGTCAGGTGCAACCGATACCCATTGGTAGTGAGTATTTCGGCCAAATCATAGACAACAATAGCGACGCTTCCGACCATAACGTAGTTATAGACGAACAAGAGGTAAGCCAAGAACAGGATTTTATATTAAATCCCGATCAAGACAACCGGACATAGTATCCATTAACCTACAAACTAAACAATTTTTACCATATATTGAGTTGCCCGAATTCAACGGTAAGTTTTTAGTAGATACAGGAGCCAGTCATTCTGTTATTGCATCTGATGAAATTTTTGGTACTATTTTTGAATACTGTGTAGAAACAGAGCCCTATCAAATAGTTACAGCGCATAGCTCTTCGGTTCACAATAAAGTAGTATACCTGCCCTTGCCCCCTGCGTTTAATAGCGATATAACCCATAAATTTCTAATATTCGATTTCGATACGAAGTACAAGGGTCTAACAGGATTCGATCTTTTAAAGAAACTGAAAAGTAATATTGATTTGAATAATAACGTGTTACGAACATCAACAGCACAAATACCTATTTACTTTAGCTCTCCACCCCAAAAGATAAAAATCGATCCTAAGTGTGAAAAGATAGTTACCGTTAAAACTAACTACGTGGATGGACAGTACTTACACGATGATTTTTATTGGTCCGATAACTTGAAATCACCGGCAGCAATAATTAACGTTACTAATGGTTCTTTTAAAACTTCAGTTATAAATTTTAGTGATGATAAAAAATATATTCCGGATAAGAGTTCAATGGAGTTAGAACTGTATAATGAGGCTAATTACCAGGGCTTGTTAACGTTACCAAATAACAAAATAATTACCGTTAAGTAACGTTAATTTCAATGTGATACCTTACTAACGTTACAAAAAAGTAACGTTACTTTTTTAACTTAACAGTATTTTAACGTTAAGTAACATTAACGTAAAATACACAAGTAACGTTAATTTTACCGTTAATTTAGCTACGTTGCCGTTCCGTAGATTTACATTTTTGTGCGCGCTTTGGCATAGCGTTGGATCACTATAGATGCACTGTTGCCGCTTTGCCGCGCCGCCGCCGCGCCGTCGCGCCTCATTCGTGTGTAATACCTACAGTGAGTTGGTTTGTTCGAGACGCAAAATTTTTCTTTGGGTATTTCAGACGAGGTTTCTTCCTGAAGGGCAAGCGATAACTTGCTATTGACTTTAAAATAAACTGGTTTACCCCTAATTGAGCCCATTTACCTATGGCAAATTTCAGGCATCACGGGGATAGTTTTATTTTTTGGTGGGAAATCTTCAAATGACCTCTCACGCTCTGGGTGGAGCGGAAGGGCGTGTCAGACTTACTGACTAAAACCCACTCGTGTTCCTTCAGTTGCTGTGCGCCAGGGCCACGGTAACTCTTCCGAACAATCCGCGACCCCGGCAGACATCGGCCCTTTTGGACCCCGTCAATGGTGCTGACATCTCTTTGAGGCGCGCGTGGAACACGACGCGCCGTCGAACCGGGCCTGGTCCTTACCGCAAGCTCGCGCCTACGGTGGCCGGCAGTCGGCAAACGACTCCCGACGCCCAGGGTGTTTCTTCCTGTGGTGTCTAGGGGCGCGAGGGCGCAGCGATTGCCTCTCCCTCACGCGCTCCGCCTCCTCCTTCGCAAGCATTACAGCTTCGCAGAAGGAGGTGACGTCTTCCCATTCCCTCTCGCTCCGTACCATGGCCTGAACCAGCACGCGTAGCATGACTATTATAGAAACTGGTTTTGTCGACGGAAGAATAGACAAAAATTACGTTCCGTGAAGACAGTACGACGGCAGCAAAGTAGAAAGAGTCAACTGCACTTTTTACGAAATTCAGTAATACGTTTTTCTTTTATTTTGCTTATATCTCGAAAATGGTGTGTCCTATCGCAAAAATAATGAAAATTTCGACCCCCTTTATGTAACCCTTAAACCCCTAAAACTGAACATGTAGGTAATAATTTTTCCCATTTTCCATACAAAATGTGAAAAATTCAATTTTTCCATTCCAATTTTATACTTTGGGGCCGTCGAGTAAAAAGTTGTCTAATGTCTTTAGCATGGTGATTACAAAATCAAATTGTCTTCACTACCTTAGACAACAGTCAGTTGTCAGAGTGATTTTGACGTTTGGGATAGAAATCTTTCTTCTGAAATAGTCTACATATAAAAGGACCTAGACAGCGATCGGAAGAAACGAAAGACAAAATGACAGATTGTAGAAGGATTTTTACGGTGCGATGTCAAAAATAGAGAAACGAAATGTCACTTTGTATAGAAATAGCTATGTATTGTCTTCCAAGAAATAGAAAGCGTCATGCTACGCCAGCAAGGTTGGACGCGAGAGGTCACCGCCACGAGGACACGGCGGTGCTCCGCCCAAGCCGGGCAGATCACCGTATGCTCCACCGTGTCCTCCGGTCGATCCACACAATGATAACACCCGGGCGTTTCCTCCCGCCTTATCCGAAACAGGAACCTCCCGAAACAGACATGTCTGGTGAGCACCTGCGTCAGGCGGAAGGTGAGGACGCCGTGGCGCCTCTCAAACCACTCCTCAAAGAGGGGACTTACCGCCGCAATTGTGGCGTGCCCTTTGCTGGGTTGCGACAGTCTCACTCTCTATGCCGCCATGAGATCCCGCCGGGGCTCCGTCCGCTGTGCCGCGATTTCTCGCGGCAGCGGAGTTACGCCCCGGCGTTTCACCTCCTTGCGATCGGGGGATGCCTGAAATGCGTAAATGTAAGCGCTCATACATATGAACGGCACGCGGCGGTCGGTGACAACAGTCGACATGCCGTGGCGGTGCGTTTGACTATTAGATCCTGCATGTTTACAACGACTATTGTAATAACTATAAATAAGTAAATTAATAACTTTGATTATTGTCTTCACTCATCTTGATATTGGATAAATTGTCAGTTATCACACTTATCACTGACTAAATCAGCTCACTATACTAGTCACGCGTAAGAATCAGACAATGTTTTTATCGGCACGGCATCACAGCGACGCGTGAGAGGACAACAGCGGCGCGGCGAGCGACCCGGCGCGCACCTCCGCCCCCATTACTTCCACTTCACAAGATAACAGTTAAAAAATAACGGTAAAATTAACGTTATTTAACAATTAACGTTAATAAAGATTAACGTTAAAATGTGGCATAAGTAACGTTAAATCTATTACCATTATTTAAATATTAACGGTAACTCTGTCAAATAGAGATAACGTTACGAACATTGTACCGGTATTTAAAGCCCTGCTAATAACATTAACAGTTATAACATAAATACCGTACAAGTGCAATCAGATATCGATCGCATATTAAATGAAAACTTGAAGAAAATTCGTACAGGGCATATGAATGAGGAAGAGAAGCGTGAAGTTACTAGGCTATGTTATCAGTATAGGGACCTATTCTATTCAGAAGATATTCCACTGACCTTTACACACGCAGTCAAACACGAAGTTAGAATAAATAATGATACACCGGTTTTTGTACGTAGCTACAGACAAGCCCCCCAACAACGCGATGAGATTCGTAAGCAAGTAGATAAACTTTTACAGCAGGGCATTGTTAGAGAGAGCATATCTCCTTGGTCATGTCCCGTGCATATTGTCCCTAAAAAACCTGATGCATCAGGAAAAGTTAAATGGAGACTTGTAATCGATTATAGACGACTGAATGATCGTATAATTGAAGACAAGTATCCTTTACCCAACATTCATGACATCTTAAATAGATTGGGGCGTGCCCAGTATTTTACGACCCTGGATCTCGCCAGCGGTTACCACCAAGTAGAGATGCATCCCAACGATATTGAAAAAACAGCGTTTACAACCGAACGAGGACATTACGAATTCTTAAGAATGCCCTTTGGCCTAAAAAATGCGCCAAGTACTTTTCAACGTTTAATGGACCACATTTTAAGAGGAATAGATAATGTTTATACGTATTTAGATGACGTAATCATTATATCAACATCTTTACAACAACACATGGAAAAATTAAAGCTAGTATTCGATCGGTTTAAAACTCACAATTTGAAAATACAATTAGATAAATCGGAATTCTTACAAAAACAGGTTAATTTCCTAGGACACGAACTTACAAATGAGGGCTTGAAACCCAATAAGGACAAAATCAAAGCAGTATTAAATTTCCCTTTGCCTAAGACTCAGAAGGATATAAAGGCTTTTCTAGGCCTAGTAGGGTACTATAGGAAATTTATTAAAGACTTCGCAAAGTTAACTAAACCAATGACCTTATGCCTAAAGAAAAATAGTAAAGTTATCCATTCCCCAGACTTTTTAGAAGCTTTTAATAAGTGCAAACAAATTATAACAAATGCCCCAATCCTACAATACCCTAATTTTGATGAACCTTTCGTGCTCACCACCGATGCATCAGATGTAGCATTAGGTGCGGTATTGTCACAAGGTATTGTAGGCTCCGATAAACCGATAGCTTACGCATCCCGGACACTATCAGATACCGAATCTCGGTATTCTACAATAGAGAAGGAGTTACTAGCAATAGTGTGGGCAATCAAGTATTTTCGTCCTTATTTTTATGGTAGAAAGTTCGTTATTTACACAGACCACAGGCCCCTTACTTGGTTAATGTCACTGAAAGATCCTAACTCTAAATTAACTAGATGGCGTTTAAAGCTTGCAGAATACGACTATAAAGTAGTTTATAAGAAGGGTCGTCAGAATACTAATGCAGATGCATTATCTCGTGTTAAAATATTTCATGGTAGTATGGATTCATTAGCAGTAAATTTAGATGATAATGATGATGATGAAATAATTAATAGAATATTCGAGAACGCACATAGAGTAGCTGAAAATGAAACGGAGGCAGCCTCACAAAACCCTAGCGTTCCCCAGTCACATATAGGAACAGAATCAGATAGTATGAGCATAGTGTCAGCCGAGCCTGAATTAGTCTCTACACGGCATACACAACCAGACAATGAAAATAGGGGCATACCTATAATATCAGATGCTATAGATAGGCAGCTGAAACAATTCCACATAAGATCAACACCCGGCTCAATATATAGAGTAGATAACAGATCCACTAACTCAAAACTTGTCATTAACACCTTCCGGCGCGGTCCTTTATTACGGAAAGACAGTAGAATTCTTCATACAAAATCACAATACTGTCACAACCGTACTTACAATATCACGGAAAATCAAATCGTCTACATAGGGCGGAAGACGGCTACAACCGTATCCGTATATAGCCGTACTGTCAGGGTCGTATGAAATAAAATCTTTGTTATTCGTCAGTACGGGTACAACCGTTTAACGGTTTAAGCCGTACTGACACAACTGTATGCAATATTACATATAGCACGCGCAAGTACGGCACCAGCAGTAACACATCTGTGGCCGTACTGACCATCTCAAGTGACAATCTGCAAATACTAATGACAATACGGCTATGACCGTTAGAGGTTAGACTTTAGTTTTTATGTACTATCTAGCTGCTATGGCATCAAATGGTGTTTATAATTAATAATACATTTCAATTCAATCAAAGGTTTTTTATTATTAGAAGTATGTCATACATAACTTATCAAATTAATAACGAATAAAAATCTTTTACAAAATATTATTTTGTTTTAGCTTAATTTTACATATATTTTAATCAGTCTCATTTGTTTGGAATCAGTTAAATCAGTCTTATGCAAAATGTTAAATCACAATTTCAATTATCTTTGGCATCCTCTATAGCATGCCACTCTTCGAAGCAATCAGGGCAAAGAGGAGTATTACTTTCACAACCCTTGCACCTATATCTTGTTTCACGTCTAACTTTTTTTTTGGTGCAAAGCTTGCAGTTCAGAAACTTAAACTTTCGTTTAGCGCCTGCAGAGCATGGAATCAGTTCAGGCCAGTGTCCGCCAGAAATGACTTGTGACTCTGCTGAGGTTTCTGGTTGTGCAGTATTTGTTTTTCTGCTAGCATATATACTGCCAAGTCTCACCAAGTCCCTTCCTGAGAGTTTTTTGTCAACTTTGGTCATTTGTTTTATCAAAGCGTCTCGGAAGTCAAGGAATTCGTACCTGCCATCCGGTTTGAAGTATTTCTTATAAATATAAAAAGCATTCCACGTTGTCACGTCAAACATGTGAAAAAATACCTTCTTGTACCACCGAATGGTTTTTTGTGGTGACGAATAATAAGAAACCATTTGGTCTTTGCGGTCTATTCCGCCCATGAACTGATTATATTTAGCCACTTCTTTAGGCTTATTTGAATATTTGCCAAATCGGTTGGACACCCATTGCAATTTTGGATGGTTGATGGTAGTAATTACATAAACAGGCCTTTTGTCTTTCCACACAGACACGTAAACATTCCCTTTACGACGCCATAAATGTTCGCCCTTCTTTAATTTAGCATTGGTAAGAACCTTTGGATTAGAAACTCTGCTTTTTCTCAATGTACCGCAAGTATGAGTCCGCAGTCTTAAAAGTTTTTGGCTCAGCTCAACGTCATTATAGAAATTATCCATATAAACGTGATGTCCTTTCATCAGATATGGGTTTAGCAGCTTCATTACTATCTTTTCGGTTTTCTTTGTCGTCACATCTGTGTCTTCCTCCTTTCCACTGTACATTATTATGTTCAGAACAAATCCATCTGAAGATGTCAACTCATAAAATTTGATTCCATAACGAGCCTTCTTGTTTTTGATGTACTGACGAAAATCGAGTCTACCTCTGAACAGGACCAGGGACTCGTCTAGGGACAACTCTTTATTCGGTCCATACACCCTGCGAAAGTTGTTACACAATGCCTCGATAAAGTCCACAACTTTCTTCTCCCGCTGTGCGCCAATTTCACCTATGTATACACATCTCAAAATTTGTGCAAACCTCCGTTGAGACATTGTGTAAGAAAAATACGGATGGTAATATAGGGCATTCGAGTACGAAAACAGGGACCTCGTATTCGGAATGCTGCATTGCCCTTGCAAGAGGCATAGACCAAGAAAGGCAAGCATTTCCTCCTTATCTACGTGACGAAAAACTTGTTTTCTACTATTTCTTGTATGCGGTCTTTCCGTGAAAGTCAAGTTTAATCCATAAGAGTTTGTCTGTGATACCAGATACTCCAGCAGTTCGTCAGAAAACATTAATTTGAACATATCAAGTTCTGAAAGATTTTCGTCAATGCCTACGCGAAGACCGGCAGATAAATAGTCAAAATCAAATACTGGAATAGGTTCCGTAGTCTCATGCCATATATCATCTGATAGAAGTATAGGAGATACACCTCTTCTAGTGGCTGGTAGGGCTGCTTCACTTTCATGTAGACATGTTTGTTTAGATGAAAGTTGGGGCTCATCGAAAACTTCAGTTGCAATTGTAGTAATTTCATCGTGATTAGACGATATTCTGGGATTCTCTGCAGGTTGATTATCGCTAGTTGTTTTCTCGTACTGAATATCAACTGAGCTACCTAACACATGGATCAAGGTTGGTAACTGCAAAGACTTTTCCACACTTTGGCTTGAGGTGGAGTTTTTATTCGGCTCAACATATTCTGGTCTATGTACTTCGGCAATAACTATATTTTGCTGTATATTTGTTGGTGACAATCCAGGAGTAAAATTTGTTTGGTCAAGCGAAGTTTGGCTGTGAGCTGGGCTGTAGTCTGGGATTAGGGTTCTGTCGACAACAGGAATATAGTCATCCAGTAAACCGGTATCAACGTCACTCACCTCGTCTTCCACATCTGTATCAGATTGCCCTGTTATTTCATGTCTGGTTGAATGCTGCACACTCAAATTTGCACGGCGCTGTCTCTTTTGTAGGCCGTCCGAATCGGAAGAAAGCTCGTTGTAATCCGGCTCAAAATCTTTATCAGAGCCATATTCTCCGTCGTCACAATAAGGGTCTTCTTCTGAACAAGATACTTCAGGCGTAGACGTGTCATCTAAAAGCTTCATAATGCGATCATCATCAACTTTGCGCCAACTCATCTATAAAATAACAGATTTCATGTTGAAAATATGCAACACTCACGTAAAATGAAGCATCTAATATCAGATAAAACATAATAATGCAAGTATTTGCCAATGTTTAGGCTAAGAAGTCAATAGTTATCACTTACCGCGAGCTTTGGTTGTCGGTAATTTTCCCGCGCAAACCGACGTCCCCACACCCAACTCTGACCGTCGCTAGCGTGACACTGACTTTCCAGTAGTATGACATTTCATAGTAACCAACCCGGTTGTAGCCGTACTAGCATTGTGGATGAAATCTGTTTATGTGAGGGTATGGCACACATTGAGAGCACGTAAACAACTTGTTTTTGACAATAAATCGACGTGATTTCAGCCTTATTGCATTAAGCATAAAGTCTATACAATAAGCAAATAAATTTTACACTGCGGCAGCTGTGTTTGACGTAAAAAACGTAGCTAACTATACGGCTGTGGCCGTACTGTCAGTCCACGAACTTTTAAAATACGGTTACAGCCGTTACCGCGCCGGAATGTGTTAAAGATGTTTTTATTCCAGTTAATAATACAGAATCAGAGATAGTTAGATTTTTAAAGGAACATACAATTGCTGACCGAGTGTTTCATTGTTATTTCCATAGTGAAGAACTGTATCATGCATTCTACAGAGTCTATACTACTATATTTAACGAGCGTGGCCCAAAGTTACTTAAATGCACTACGCGTGTGACCCTAGTAGAGAACAAAACTGAACAACAAGAGTTAATTAAGAAATATCACGAAGGAAAGACAGTACATCGCGGTATTCAAGAGACGTATAAACAGTTGCATAGAAACTATCACTGGCCTAACATGTTACTTACCATTCAGAGATTTGTTAATCAGTGCGAGATTTGTTTGCAGTCCAAATATGAGCGCAATCCTCTAAGACCACCTCTAGCTATTACTAATACACCGCGCAAGCCAATGGAACACATATTTATGGACCTTTATTCAACAGGCGGAGTAACATTCCTCACAATCATTGATAATTTCTCCAAATATGCTCAGGCAGTTCCCTTAAACGCGTGTAGTAGTGTGCATGTAGCGGAAGCATTGCTAGACGTCTTCTCGGTGCTAGGTTTACCAAACAAAATAACCACGGACTCAGATACCAAGTTTGATAATGACGTCATAAAAGATATTTGTGTCTTACATAATATTCATATACATTTTACGACACCATATATGGTGTCGTAAAATGTATATAACCCTAACTCAAATTCACCCATCGAACGTTTACATTCTACATTAGCTGAAATAATTAGAATACAACGAATGACCAATAAAGACGACCCCATGCAGCTTATAATGAAGTATTCTATTATTGCATATAATAATTCTATTCATTCGGCAACAGATTATACACCTCATGAGCTGTTATTCGGACACAAAGCATCTAGGAATCCGCTAGAGCTATACTATCCAAAAGAATTTTATCAGGATTACGTTATTAAGCACCGTGCTAACGCTGAGGCAGTTCAAGAATGTATCGCAGCACTTATGTCTAAGAATAAGGAGCAGGTGATCTCTAAACGAAATCAAGAAGCAGAAGAAATCAAGTTCAAGGTAGGTGAGACTGTTTATAAGCAGGTAGCAAACTCAGCACGCAGTGATAAAACCAAGCCTGTGTTCAAAGGACCCTACAAGATCATCCACCTTCATCCAAATAATGTGGCTGAAATTATAGGTAACCACCCAAACTCTAAGTCTATTAGAGTACACTTTAAACTACTACGGAGGCCTCATCTTGTTGCAGGACCCTCATCTCAGGAGCCATCGAGCTCTACGCAACAGGAACCGTAACTATTGACCCCGTTAATAATGAAAATGGCATCCTTCTCCTAAAACAAGGACAGCTCCTTAAACAGGATAATTACTTTAGTCTCGCTTGCGTGTACAATATTACAAACCTTCATTTTACTTCTATCCAACTTATATCATTATATGCAAGCACTAAAGCAGCTGAGAGTGTATCGTCAGGAGAGTTACATAAAACGTATAGAAATCAAATAGAGTATAGCTTAGATCAAATAGGTAAAAAGATAAAGTTTTTAAGCCCGCAAGTTAGAAAAAGACGCGGTTGGATTAATGGGTTAGGCACTGTCGTTAAATCCATAACTGGAAATCTTGATCATGATGATGCAGCAAAATTCGAAGAAGAAATATTAAACATTAGGAATATAATTAATAATGTTCAGAATATGCAAAGAAAGTCCTTAGTTCTAGCACAAAATACGATAAATGAGTTTGGCAATCAATTAAATAAATTGAATAGCAATCAGAAAAACTTGGCTAGCTTATTGAAAAATATTACACGCAACAGTAACGACGTAAATAATCATATACATTTTTTAGATATATACGTATAGATAGATTTTAGTTTACAGATTGTCTTAGATAAGTTAATGTTGTTAGAAGATGCAATGACGTTCGCGCAACTGGGCACCATGCATCCTAGTATTATAATATAAGTCCTCAATATCTAATAGAGGAATTAATCAACTTAGGTAACACCTATTTGTTTAGACCAGTAGCTATTATTAATCTTAGTAATATTCATAGGATAGAAAAATCAATTAGAGTTAAGGCCTATAGCACAGTACACTCTATAAACTTTATCCTAGAAATCCCATCAGTAGCCCCACAAACCTATGACCTAATTCATCTCTACTCCATTCCCAATAAAAATAATCTTACTATTATCCCTAAATCCAAATACCTTGCACTTGGGAACGATGAGTACGCCTACCTAGAAGAAGAGTGTCAACACCTGACCGATGATATCCAGCTTTGCAAGACCCTGAACACTAGAAGAATTGAAGACACCGAAGACTGCATCCCATCCCTCATTCAGCATCGTAAAGCAAACTGTACACATGCTAAGATGGCTCTAAGACGAGGAAAAATTCAAAAGATCGGAGATAACAATTGGCTCCTGTTGCTTGTCCTGAACGAAGCTCAAATTGTCAAAACACAGTGCAAAACTAAGACAGACTACAAAAAGTTAACTGGGATTTATCTCGTCACACTAACAGAAGATTGTCAAATTAACATCATGAACAGAACACTACGAGCACATACAGATACAATCGTCATCAATGAGGTCATACCTTTACCAGAGCAACATCAAGTCTTAGAAGAAACTGTTCAGTATGAATTGCAACTAGAAGACATCTCACTAGACAGCATCCATGAACTTATCAACAAAGCAAGCGATCTCTCTTTACCAGATGACATCTATTGGCCAATGATGCTGGCCACACCAAGTTGGACTACAGTACTCCTATACATCTTATTAATAGCAGCAGCATCCTGGAAGTTGTATCAATGGAAGATCACAAAGAGATCTGAGGACATCAAAGGCAGCGAGGCAACTAAAGGCAGCGTGGACGCCGCCAGAAGCAAGAGTTGCTTCTATCTTATGGAGGGAGGAGTTAACTCATCGTAACAATCGTTTACGCTGAGTACGCAGCCGCCAACCTACGTATTAAAGTGCAACCTAGCAATAAGATCAATTACATGTTATTCCAAATCATTGTTTGTGAAGTTAGTTTTTAGATCGGCCTTCAGCTTAATACACTGTTTTTCTGTAATTAAAATAATTGTAATAAATAAAGTTTTTTTTAACTAAATTCCCGATCGCCGAAACATAACTCGGGTGAGATAGTTATAAAACGCGAGCCTAGAAATAGTTAAAAAGAGACGCAAAAAAGAGAAAGAAATATTTTACGAATTTATTTTTACAGGGATTAGAAGCAAATATGTTTGAAGGAACATCACATACAATGCCAAATACTAGTCAAGTACAGGTAAAAAATTATATAAACATAACTGTATTAGAACTACATTCTGAACAAGAAAACGCATTATTTTGTTTTATCTAAAAGACAGCATTTAAACAAAACTGTGTTGTTTAGTGGACAATAATAATACCTAACCAATGTCTAATAAAAAAAATAAAGATTGATGATTTAACAACTTTTTGATTTTACTACGTACCTATCCACCCTATATACCCAATACTCCACATGATACTATAAACAAATGTTTCAATCTGAAACAGGGAACATATTATTATCCATCATTCTACTCGTTGCTTCGGACCGGTGCGAACGTGTGTTGTGTGATTCTCCTAACTATTTTTCTATTGGTTAATTAGTGTAATTTCAAATCTCTGTCGCACTTCGAGTGTTCTTATGGCTTAGCCACGCCTTTTGGGAGGGCCTAGAAAGAGACAATATTTTTTTTGCATCTTTTTGCTCATAATTTGGGACTTCGCGATCGTTCCGACTGGTGTGTTTGCAAGCAGTTGGCGGGGATCGATCCAGCGACCACTGACACGCAGTGGCGGGTGCAGCGCGCTGAGCCACTGACCCACGCGATTGCTTGACGTACGTGACGAAATAGTGAATCACCTACGAGACGCCGGCTACGAGTGCTACGGGTGCTACGACTGGTGTCCTCTGCTACGAAATCGTACATTGGCTACGTGCTACGCAAGTATAATTACTTATTGCGATATTCTATTGAATAATTACATTTCGACCATGCAGCGTTCTCCGCCGAATAAATTGCAAAAAAACCCGAATACACCGATGGATCAGACGCAGTCAGTACCGAATATAATTCAGGCGGTTAATGACCCTGAATTTTCCAATGTACAAGTACGTCATAAGCGCCCGCGACGTGATTCTTCGAGTGATCAGTTGGAGGATTTCAAGCAGGAAATTAAAGATATGTTGGTGTCGTGGAAATCTGAGCATGATCAAACTATATCAAATTTTATGGCGGAACAAAAAGCGTTAGTGACAAAATTGGTTTCTGACATGGCTGATATGAAACGTCAGAATTTGGAGATCCAAAAAACAAATATAGAAATTGAAAAATCAATTGCGTCTATAAGTGATCTCTATGACGATATGAAATGTCAAGTAAAGCGGCTCCAGGATGAGTGCGGTGAATATAGGAAACTGTCGGAGTCACTGGAAAAAACGGTAAGAGACCTACAATTTAAGTCTCGGTCATCAAGTATTGAGATCCGCAATGTCCCCAGTCAAGATAAAGAGTCAAGCGCTGACCTCATGAAGATTATGACTGCTATTGGGAATACAGTGGACCTGCCGATTGCACCGGGCAACATCCGAGACATATATCGCATCCCAGGGTCCTCAGCCACCAAACCGATCGTCGCTGAGTTTGCAAGTGTACATTTTAAGTCTGATCTCATATCACATGCTCGAGGCTTCAACAATAAGCAACCAAATAAGGACAATAAACTGAATACAGAGCTGTTGGGAATAGCTGGCCAAAAACGTGCCGTGTATATTGACGAACACTTGACTAATTCCACGAAAAGATTATTTTATTTAGCGAGAGAATACGCAAAAAAGCACGAATTTAAGTTTTGCTGGGCCGCAAACGGTAATATCTTTTTGCGTAAGCAACCAGGACTCCAACAGATACTCGTCAAATCTGAGGCTACCCTTATGGAGCTAGAAGAGAAAAAATGACTACTCAAAATCTCCGCATCACTAAGTCATTATTCCCGCTGGAAGTCACGTAATTTACTTCGATTAATGTGCATGAACCCTAAATTGTTAATTTTTAGCCTTAGTAGTATTATGTTTTTTACTTTTCTTAATTTGCCTTATAAACACATCCTCAATCAACACTTACAAATTTTTAGTCTAAGAACACAAATAACCACACTTACACTTATACATCATATCTCTAACAAAATACAAAAAGTTAAATGTTATTATACAATTCGTACAGTAACTAATTTTTGTAGTGTCGCATTTACTGTACGCCTTCTCGGCTATACTAAACTCTCTCTTTATCCCTGTGGGCTTCCATTTAGTTTGTGTTCTCTGTTACTCAAATGGCCAATTTAGTAGATAATATCGTATCGGATTTGGACGATATTTCAGTTGCAAATTCTCAATACTGTTCTCCGGAAGAGTGTACAAAATTCTTGAAGACATCAAATACCTCCATTACGATTTTACATATTAACATACGCAGCATAGGGAAGAACTTTGACCAACTCTTAGCATTGCTATCCTTAATCGAGGTTGATTGTGATATTATTATACTGACTGAGTGTTGGTTGAGTAAAATCGGAAACCTTCCTGGGTTAGATGGCTACAACTCCCACTTAACATACAACAATACGAATCAGAATGAAGGAGTAGTAATGTACATAAAAAGCCATATTCAGTGTACCGTTGAGGAGCCCGTTTTCACTAGTGGTAACTGCCTAACTTGTCAAATCAATAACGAGTTAGCAATCATTGCCGTTTACCGTTCGCCGTCTTTTAACTCTAAAGAAAATTTTGATAATTTCCTAGACAGTCTGGACGGTGTTCTTAGAACACTTAATAAGTGTAATAGTACATACCTCATCGGAGATGCTAATATCGATATTAAGCCGTCTAATACAGATGACCGAAGTGCTAATTACCTGACCCTCAACGCCACCCATGGTCTTTTACCTGGACATTACCTCCCCACTAGAATTAATAATTGTATTGATCACGTTCTCCTAAAATCCGATAAATCTACTAGTATTCTTGTCTTGGAGTCCCACATCACGGATCATCTTCCGTTACTAATATGTATGGATGGACCAGGTTCAGTGAAACAGACGACTCCTGCTTACAAGATCCCAAAAATAGATTATACTAATGTTTTAGAAGATATGGAAAGTCAGGATTTTACTCAAGTCACTAACACGGACGACCCTGATGTGGCTGCCTCTTGTCTGGTAAACATAGTTCAATCAATTCAAAAAAAACACACTCGTATAATTAATGTTCCTAAAAAAGCAAGAAATCTAAAGCCCTGGATTACTCCGGGTTTATTACGTTGCATTCGACATCGTGATAAACTCCATAAAAAAGCCCGAAACTCACCCAATAGTGATATCGTTCAAATCTCATACAAACGATACCGGAATTATTGTAATAATCTTCTCAAGAAGCTTAAAACTGCATATGAAATATCAGAATTAGAAAAAGCTAAACGTAACCCTAGAACACTCTGGAATAAAATAAAAGAGATAACACATACCAAAAAAAGATGTGATCCTCCTTTAGAGCTTTTAAAAACATGTACGGACCCATATAGTGCAGCCAATCAAGTTTCTAAGTTCTTTGCCAACATAGGTACAGATCTAGCCTCTAAAATTGTAGCCCCCTCACAGACATTTTCTCTATCAAAAGCTTCATCGCCTAATTCTTTTGTCATCCTTGACGTTGACTATTCTGAGGTTGAGTCAACCATCATGAATTTAAGACATGATTGTGCCGCTGGATGGGACGGAATATCTTCTATTCTCCTAAAAATGTGTCGCAAACCTCTTGTACCCGTTATCACACATATAATTAATATATCAATAGCCAAAGGAATTTTCCCAGAACCCTTTAAGAGGGCCTTAGTCCATCCAGTATTTAAGGGTGGGAGTAGGGACTGTGTGAATAATTACAGACCGATCTCGGTTCTTTCAGCAATGTCGAAGGTTATGGAAAGGTTGATAAATGGTCGTCTACTCAACTTTCTATACAAACATCATGTCATTGCGCGAAATCAATATGGCTTTAAAAAAGGTGTTTCTACTGAAGATGCAATTGCCGACCTAACGGAAACTGTTGCTAAGAATCTAGATGATAATCGTAAATGCCTTTCGATATTCCTGGACCTACAGAAAGCCTTTGACACAGTCTCTATTCCTACTCTTCTGTCAAAGTTGGAAGCCATAGGCATTCGGGGAACAGCGCATGACCTTTTCAAGAGCTACCTCCAAAACAGGAAACTCCGTGTCAAGATTGATTCATACTCTAGTGATGAAGAAATCATCACATACGGAGTTCCGCAAGGCAGTGTGATGGGGCCTACGCTCTTCCTAATATACATAAATGACCTTTGCACATTGGCTCTCCCCAACACCAAGATTTTCACTTATGCAGATGATACTGCGATCGTAGTTTGTGGAGATACATGGACTGACGTGAAATATTATGCAGAACAATCCCTACAAACAGTCATGAGGTGGCTGCAATATAACCTTCTATCACTTAATTTGTCAAAAACCAACTACATTCCTTTCTCTATTAGTCACAGGACCAAAGCTCCATCTGATTTGAAGATTTTTGCTCATTCCTGCCTGGGCTCCACCTCATGTTCATGTACGCCACTATCTCGTGTCAGTCAAACCAAATACCTGGGTGTAGTGATTGATGGCGGACTAAAGTGGTATTCTCACGTTGAAAGCCTAACGGCAAGGGTGAGGAAACTTATTTATATCTTCAAGTCTCTAAGACACTGCGCTGACCCCAAAACACTAAAAATGGTTTATCTTGCACTTTGCCAGTCTGTCGTCAGTTATTGCATTCCGGTTTGGGGAGGCACCGCGAAGACTAAACTCCTTGGGTTGGAGAGATCCCAGAGGGCTGTGCTTAAGGTGATGCTCGGCAAGCCGTATAGATTTCCCACAAGTGAATTGTATGCGAAGTGCAGAGTACTCACTGTGCGACAGCTCTTTGTGCTTAACGCCACCCTCAGAAAGCATAGTCAGGTTCCTCTGTTAGATTCAACCACTCGTAAAGCCAAATCTTCATGTCCATCTGTCCCTCACAGAACAGCCTTCGCTGGCCGCCAGCTTTATGTAATAAGCTCGCTCATTTACAGAAGGGTGAATAAGCATATCCAAATAAACAATTTAAACAAGCACGAACTTAAAACCAAACTACAGAACTGGCTGTATGATCAGGACTATTCTCGTACAGAAGATCTTGTTCATAACATAAAGTAGGCACGTAATAATAATCACTACTCTACAAAGCCGAATACAGAAACCCATGCAACACCACAAGATCAGAACATACCCCCACAAAACACAACCCCAAAACTCCCTTTCATACACCACACCACATCACACCACAACACAACAGAATATACCACAACACAACACACCACACCACAACATGACATACCACACCACACCTCACAACCACATCTCCCTCCGTTAACACACATACCTACACATTAATAGCCGTAGTTCATTATAGGATCATAATGCTATCACACATAGATTAAAGATTTTTGTACACGAAGTTACAGTAGAATACTGACTCCTAAGGCACAGGGTCCCCCCTAGTTTAGGAGGCAGGGTTTTTCACTATTTAAGCAACCTTTGTTTCCCAAAGTTTAATGTTCCTATGTGTATTGTATGAGCTCTGTTTATTAAGGTTTTTGTGTTAATAAAGTTATTTTTATTTTATTTTATTTTATTTTTATCTTTTGGCTTCGCCCACAGTTGGGTAATAAATAATATGGTCCCGCCATACTAATGCACATAGAATGTTCTGGAAAAAGTGTCATGGTTTTTTATGCCACAGTGGCCAATAGACGAATTAAAATGAAAAATAGCTAGTTCAGTTTCACTGTAATAATTCCTTTCTCCGCTAGATGGATTTACAAATAATGGGCGGGGTCATCGTGTACTGCACCCCTCTCACACCCGCATTTAGGCGACGCTCCTTTCTATAGAGATTTTGGCTTGCGACACCTCCGCTTCTTTCTATACTCCGTGGTTGGGAAGCTACATTATCTCCAGGTGACATAGGCTATATTATATTATGCGTTGATACCCGGGCGAAGCCGGGGCGGGGGTCGCTATAATATTATAAATTCGTGAGTAACTCTGTCTGTCTGTATGTTACCTTTTCACGCCTAAACCGCTGAACGGATTTCGATAATATTTGGCAAGAAGATACATGGCATCCTGGGAAAAGACATAGGTTACTTTATGTCTCAAAAATAATTCTAAAAGGGATGAATATATGGGATGAAAGTTTGTATAGGACACCTAGCATTTCTTAAGTTAGGGATATTAAAATTGAAATGTATGCTTTTGGTAAAACAAAATAAGAATTAGTGTTTCTGCGTTTTTGTAGAATCACCCTCTAAGGGGGGTAAAATACGTGGGATAATTTCCGACATTCACGCGGGCAAAAGCTAGTAATCTCTATAAGTTTTTGTTAGTTGTGTGACGTTTCCGCGTTTTTATGACCCTAGACATAGCTTGAGCTTACTTATTTACTTTACTATTTTTTTATTATGTACCTACGTAGTAAGTTCAACCACAAAACGTACTTATAGAAAGTGTACATCTTCTGTATATCCCTGATCTCATGGTTCCCGCGCACCATGAACACGGCGTTAGGTCGCTGCAGCTTCGCGGCCAGTAGATACGCCATCAGCTCCGTGCCGTACGACCCTCGGTCCACGTAGTCACCCAGGAACAGGATCCGTGCAGCCGCCAACGCTGGACCGGACGGCCATAAAGCGTTTTCCATTAACAGGAGAGCGCTCAAATTGCCGTGAAGGTCGCCTTCAAACGTTATTGCAGATAATTGTCAAGTAAAGTAAACAGCAGAATTCTGATTGTGGAATCCCAAGATTCCACAATTGGAATTCGACTGAAACAAGTAGATACCCAACAAACATTTAGGCGTCAATTAGAGCTTGTTTTAGAACTTAACGAGATATAAAGGCGCTACAGCAGCAGCACTTACAACTTTTGGCGACAAAAGAGCGTAGACAAGCAACATATTTCACTTGAGTCATACCACAGAGTTACAAGGGCGATAACAGGGTAAGTTTAAAGGTTAAAGACATGTAGCGGCAATTTTTAACACTACAATACGGGCAAAGCATCTTGTGTTATAGGTTTAGGTGAATGTTACAACTATAAGATCTAAATAAGAAGTAAGCATTGACTACAACCCCTCAAAGTGCTATGCATTCGATAATAAACTCTCGCCAAGAACCAAAAGTTGCACAAAAGCAAGAATTACCACTACCAGTTCTACTATGGTGCTCACAAACTCTTTTGTACCACCAAATGCCTAAAGAGGTACAAAACTCTCTCATGTTACTTATAGTCAAACAGTAGGAACATTTTTCGCTATCATAGAACTTTTAGTGCTTAACGTAACTTCTGTATAACTTTAGGTAGAGTAATATAGCTTAATACCACTTCTATACTCCTTATTTGTTCACTTGTTGTTGATATCAATGGCGACACAAGTAAAAAAATTTAAAACAGCCAAAAATGCTTGGAAACGTCAAAGTAGGACTGGTGGAAATAGCCGAAAATTGTTGAGAGAATATCATAATCTTTTAAACTACTCTGTTTCTGTTGAGGATCTAAAATTAATACAAGAAAATGTGATTGTGAGTGATAGTAGTACTACAAGTAGTCAAGCGGGAGCTTTCTGCGAAAATGTGGAATTGGGTTCCGAACATGATTTTCCAGTAAATGTGTGTGGAAGTGGTGCTACAGCTACAAACGATCATGAGGAAGTACTTTGCGAAAATGTGGATCGAGGTTCCGCATACTCCGCAAATTTGATTAATATTGAACAAAATAGTGACAGTGAGGACGAAACCAATGACGGTTTAAAAAATCTTAATTTTCGTGAACAATTGAGGGTATGGGCTAGAAAACAAAACATAAGTCTAATAGCTATGAAAGATTTGCTGTCCATGTTAAATTAGAGGTTTTGCAATATCCAATCTTCCAAATGCCTCGCACTTATCAAAATATTTCTAGGTGTTTTAAAAAAAAACACCTAGAAATATTGTGATAAAAAATTGGAAAATTATGGCGAATATTGGAACAATGGCATTTCTGGACCTTTGAAAAATATTTTAGAAAACATTGACAATTTATCTGATATTATTCATTTGAATTTTAACTTTGACGGTCGACCCATACACAACAGGTCGAAAAAACAATTTTTGGCCAATTTTAGCTAATATTCATCAAGTTGACGCGGATCCCTTTGTCATTGGTGTCTATTTCGGAATTGGAAAACCAAAGAAGTTAAGATTATTTAGATGAATTGGTCATTGAGCCTAAATATGAAATATTTTTGTTTATTAATTTCACGGCCGTCTTATAGTAGACACTACAAGACGGCCGTGAAATAGACAAAAAAAATATTTGTCTAAATCAGATGTTTCATCTGCGATTCTCCTGCAAATAAAAAAAAATGTTCTAATTTATTTATTTATAAATAAGTGTTTTAACCTAGTACTGACTGAATAACACAATAACAGCCATTCATAGCAATTGTTGCATGAGTACATTCAAATCAATTTCTTTTTGGCTGGCTTGTTTACTATTGGTGACTCTTGTCTCTTCATCGGTATCTGTATTAGCCAATAAAAAATCTAGCTTCCTCATAAGTTGGAATATTTCTTCTTTTTACTTGAAACTTTATATCTCGCCAATCAGGTTATGGTAAGATGTTTGCGGATTTCATAAGTTTTAACGCATTGTTTTTAGGCCATTTTATCATATTATTACGTTTCCATGGCGAAAGAGCAATCCAGTGCATGTTTTTTTCCTTTCTCAAAAGTTCGTACTATTTTGTACGGCATTCTGAAATTAATTATAAGTTAATTTACTAACAGAATATTAAACACCTAATTACTTACATAAATACAATCAATATTAGGTTTGTGGCTTGCGGCTCAAGTCGCATTCTCCTCCGGTTCATATAAGCCCGTGTCATACCTACTACCCCGATAAATTTGATTTAATGAAATCCCTAACTCACAAAGTGTCTCCTCTACTATACTGGTGACTTGTAACTATAAGTAAAATCTAAAAAAATAAAGAATTTGTATTCTTAAATTGTAAAGTATAACTATGTACCCTAACCCTAAACCCTAACTATGATCCCTAAATTCATTTGCCCACTATGTTTCAGTTACGAATTGATTAGACTAAGGTTAGAAAAACATAAGAAAACACGGTTTAATTGAGTATTTTGCTTCATGGTGTTCTAATACTACTAGCACGACACCTTAAACTAGAAAAGGAAACGTTTTATTAGATTATTACAATTTTTTTATGTTACTCCATATCTAATAAAATATTTATTTTCAGTAAATAGACAATAGACATCGGGCGCTTGAATAATTTGTTAATAATACACAGTGTACTTACCTTCGCAGTAAAAATTCAACTTCTGTGTCCACTAAGTTGAAACTAAAAGATTAATTTTAATTTCACTTTCACAAACGAATGGCGGCGTTTTGGATCTGACAAATATTAACATACGTTCTGTTCGCACATAAAAATGAGAAGTTAATTATGTTGATAAAATTTAAAAAAATATCCTTAGATATTAAAAATGTTAGCACCTGTGGCCGTTTTTATAGCTTTTGTGGATCTATACTAGAGCTCAAAGCGTTAATAATCACCTATTTGCCACCCTCTTATCACTTAAAAATATAGTGAGCGACATTGTAGTTCAACTGTACCGCTTAAGGAGTTAGTATACACCTTTTTGTAGCTCTCTTAGCTACCAATGAGTTAATAAACGATATTTTACTCTACTGTACCACTAAAGGAGTTAACTTTCCCCGATTTACCACGTTTTTATTCCTTGTAGTTTCAGTTATCGCTATTATAGCTCTCTTATTGCTTTATTATACCTCTTAACCCATTCTGTAACTCTGCTTTACCGCCATTAAACAACCTAAGGTGCTAAAAAAAGTGTGCCCATTTCGGGGGTATAATAGAGTTATAGCGCGCTCTAACTCCGAATGCGTAACACTTATTTATAACTTTCGGATCTGGCTAGCGCTCTAATAGATTTATTATAACTCTTGTCTTAGCGCCTAAGTGTTAGTTGGGTAGGTAAAGACGGTTCTATTAATGAAATAAAGTTGTTACAGAAATATGACACAGGTGGTATAAAAGAGAACTACTTAGTTATTACAATTTGCGGCGGGATATTGTAAACAGTGTTTAAATCGTTATTTGGGATTCATAGACTGTTTCAGAATGACAAGGTATAATTTTACAATTTGCTAATTGGTATTTCAAAAACCAGCGCGCGTTTGCAAACGGACGACGACATAAAAATACCAGCCTGATATTGTCGCAGTGCAGGGCACAATCCTCTTCTAAGACAGAGAAGGCACCACTAATCACCACCCTTGTTGAAGACGGGTCGGCGATTTCAGACTTACCTACATACGTAATATACGAGGAGGGGAGGTCAAAAAGTTCGCGGAATGAAAAGGAAGGGAGGTGAAATTAAACATGAAATATTTTTTCCTTTTCAATATATATTCCACTAGCTGCGCCCTGCGGTTTCACCCGCAGAAATTTCGATCCCGTAGGAATATCGGGATAAAAAGTATCCTAGGTCCTAATCCAGGTCATAGTCTACCCATGTGCCAAATTTTATCTAAATCCGTTCAGCCGTTTTAGCGTGATTGAGTAACAAACATCCACACTTTCACATTTATAATATAGTAGTAAAGTAGTATAGTATATTAGTAGTATATAGTATATATTATAGTAGGATAGTAGGATTAGTAGGATTAACCCTAATACACTTCTCAGACCTTTCAAATAATTTGTTTATACCTTCGGAAAAAATATATTTGTCAAGGCCCTCAAAATAGGCAGAAATAGCCGACTTCACTTGTTCGTCACCGGTGAATTTCTTTCCAAGAAGCTCTTTTATCATGTTTTAACAAATAATAATCACAAGGGGCTAAATCTGGGCTGGAGGAAAGGTAGGTCAGAGTTTCGAAGCCGCACTTGTGTAAGGCAGCCATCGCAACATGACTGTTGTGAACGGGTGCGTTGTCGTGCAAAAGGAGAACACCTCGAGACCACTTTCCCGTTTTTTTTTCTAAGTATAATTGCTTTTTTACATTTTTCTTGTAGCGTAGCGTAGTATTTCCCCGTGATATTGACACCTTTATATAATCGATCATCAAAATCCCCTCTGAATCCCAAAAAACTGTAGCCATAATCTTTTTGAACTTCTTAGGCGGCGCTGCGCCTTTTTGTGCCACTGCAAGGACTCTTGTTTTGACTCAGGTTCAGTGATGAACCCAGGTTTCATCCCCAGTCACAATTCAGTTCATAAACTCATCCCCGTTCGCATTACACAGATCCAAAAACTCGCGAGAATACTCGACGTGTTGCTGTTTTTGAAGCGGTGTGAGCATTCTCGGCACCCATCGTGCACCGACCTTAGACATGCCAAGATGGTCATGGAGAATGCTCAAAATAGTCGTAAACGATACTCCAGTCATTTTTGCGATCTGTTTTTTCTTCAGACGAGCATCTTCGAGAACAAGTTTTTCAACTTTTTCAACAATGTCTGAAGATGTTGCCTCAATCAGCCGACCAAAGCGTTGATCGTCTTCAATCGAGTCTCTGCCTTGCTTGAAAAGACTTGAAAGCCACTTGTAAATAATCAAATTTCCAGGGCAAGAGTCCCCATAAACAGATGACATCTCTTCCATAAGTATATGAGGCGTTTTTCCTTGCTTAGTGAAGAACTTTATCAGGGTACGAAACTCAGTTTTCTTCATAGTCAGTGTTCTTTTCCCGATTTACTTGTTTATCCAGCGAAATCTTGATGAACCGATCGGGCTGAAACTAAGTATTTATAGTTGTATTGAGTCACCAAGTAGTGACAGGTAAAAAAAGTCCTCCCCTCTCCATTCTAACCCCTCCATTCCGCGAACTTTTTGACCCGCCCTCGTACTACTAGCTTCTGCCCGCGACTTCGTCCGCGTGAAATTTGTTGTTCCCTCGACCCTTAGCCCGCCCGCGCTATTACTTCGTTTTCGCTTAGCATTATTTCTGACTTTTTTATTTATCATTTAAATAGACCGATAAACCGATTCGACTTAGGCTAAACTGGTTTATCCAATCGGTAACAGGATGAACGAGTTTAGCCTAGGCGATACTGGTTCGTCCTATCGTGTGTAGAGAGAACTGGTTTGGCCTAGGCGAAACTAGTTCACCCTAAAATCGGGTTCGGCCGGTAACATATACATTAGATCGGGGAAAAAGTAATTTCGTATTTTATATACAAATTCAAGACTAAGAGCTCGTGTGGCACCCAAATATCGAGCTTTATTGTATACGCAGACTTTTTCAAATGGGTCAAAACTGTTTTGTGGTCAACCACTAACTCTTCAGCTATGTCATAACTACTAATATGCCGATCTTGCTCCACTTTTTCAAAAGCATCGACTTCATTCGTACCAGCACCCTAATTACGTAACACACTATCTATCACAATCTGAATCATTTTGAAACCTATTGCTAATCCATTGCTTCTTAAGTTCGAAAAATTTGTTTGCTTGACAACGTAAATAACGCAATGCATGTTGTTGAACTATCAAAATGAAACCCATTCCTACTGTTAGTGTGTTACGTAATTACCCCGCTGAGCGACCATGTAGTCAGAGCGAGCTGCATCTTTGACAAGAACATTCCCGGACTGAAAACACTTGAACCAACTTTGTGCTACTCGTACTTATACTGCGTTAAGTACTGTCTTACTGATAATACGTCACATATTTTTTTCGCGGCTTGTGTCGCATTTTTCCCTTTTTTGTAATAAAACTTCAACATATATCAAATTTCGTCGTTAGATTCACTCTTAGTGGCGGACAGACAAACAATTGAAAAATTGCGGGAAATCGTTTCGATTGGACTTTTTTTTTATGTCATATTTAATGGTAGGTATCATAACCAGCCAAAGAGATTTTACTACAACTTCATACCTACCTATAAAATACGAAATACTTTCCCCGACCTATTATATATAATTATCTATCCAGTCCACGTTTCCTCACGATATTTTTCCTTCAACGATTTCAGTAATGTCCAAGGTAAACTCAGAAAATTTATCCGACGACATAAATATACAAGTAAAGCTATCGTTAAGCTTACTAAGCTCATCAATGCTGCATTCGTGCTAAAACATGTTCCTGAGCCATGGAAAGTTGCTGAACTGATTATGATTGCAAAGCCCGGTAATTCACCTCACGAAGTATCATGATACACAGGCCCATTATACTATCACAGCTGTTTGAAAAATTATTTTTAAAAAGCTAAAAATCAATAAACGAGAGAAACCTGATCCCCTGACTATCAGTTTGATTTCAGAGAGAAACACTCAACAATAGACCAAGTACATAGAATTTCCAACATTATTGAGAGAACGCTTGAAGATAAAAAAGTGAGCTCCACCGTATTTTTTGATGTGGCACAAGCTTTTGATAGAGTTTGACATAAGGGTTTGATTTACAAGCTAAGACTAATATGCTAACCAATAATTTTGCCGATATCTTGCAATCATACATTACAGATATAATGTTTCGAGTAAGGCACGAGGATGCCATTTCCGAGTAAAAAAATGTGAAAACTGGCGTGCCTCAAGGTAGTGTGCTGGGTCCACCACTGCTGGGAAATAATATTATTAGAACCTTTGCGGACGACACTGCCATTATGGCGACTGGGTAATGCCATACGGAAGCAATCAAAAAGCTACAAATCGCTGTAAATGAAGTTCATGACTGGGCACAAAAATGGAGATTCAAATTGAATGAATCGAAGCCACTTCACATTGATTTCACCAACAGGAATTGTGATTACGACCCAATCTTCATAAATGGCCAACAAATGCCATAGGAAAATACAGCCAAATACCATGGCATAACGCTTGACGCGAAACTGCTCTGAAAAGCGCACGTCAATAAGAAAAGACAGGAACCTGACATGCGTTTTAAAAACATTTAGGTATTGGTTGATTATACTTGATTCCTGCCTATAGACACATAACAATTTTTTTAAATAAATAAGCATATTCTTATGCCAATATGGACATATGGCATCCAACTGTAGGGCTGTATTAAATCGCCCAACACCAAAATTATACAAACATTCCAGAATAAGGTACTCAGGAGTATTTTTAATGCGCCCTGGTATAATTATAAGAAACTAGCTGCGCCCAGCGGTTTCACCCGCATAAATCTCGCAACTTTCTTATATTTTTTTTCCGTAAGAACCTCCTACAAAGTATTAGAAAACTATAAAAAAAAGATGGATGAAATCGGTAAAGTCCTTATCAAGTTATGGCGTGACCAAGGCAAATAGGGATCCATTTTTATATATAAAATATAGATGACGGCCTCTATCGTGATCTAAAAATGGAACCCGTCACCGACAGAATCCAAAAATTTGCTGAGGCCCATGAACACCGAGTCCACCTACATGTGAGCATAAAGGCAATTCAGCTGTTAAACCAAACAACCATAGACCGACGACTAAAACAAACAAAACCTTTGAGTTAGTGTAGTGTAACAAGTGTGGGGTGCATGTTGAAGAGCCTCCTCGTGGCGCATCCTGGGCAACGTCAGCTCCAATTGCCCACCTGCTTTTGGTGGTGGACAATTGGGGCTGGCGGCTAATCTTCAACAAACGGGGAAGGGTCATGGTTCCAATCACCTATCATTCTTGATGGTCGGTGAAGGGAACCGGGCTGGGGGCGGGACGGCCAGTCCGTCGTTGGGGTAGGCCTGGTGGCCATCTTACGTCTACACCCCCTCTGATTGCAGAGGGTTGGTGGTAGGCGTATAGTGGGAGGGGGAGAGGAAGACAACCTCTTTAAAAAATTACCTCAATCCCAAGGTCGAGCGTGCCGAGGGGATGAATGGCCGGAGGGGATCCGGTCGCTAGCGCTGGGGGGGTAACAGGGGAGAATAGGGACCACACCCTTCAAAGGAACAAATTAAAATGCAACAGACAGAGGGAAATAAACTACCCCAGGGCGGTACCGGCTGCTCAGCAGCTGGAGAATCCGCCACGTTCCGTTCCGGAACGTCAAGCCCCCAATCGTATTCTGGGGGGGGCAACCAATGTCCACCGATTGCCGATGGCAACAAGAGCCGAGGAGGCTCACTACACACCGCCGACACCACTGGCCAGCGAGAAAAGGAGCTTCAGAAGAATCTGAAGCCCCTGCGCGTCGTGGTGACACCGCTTGCCGTCGCAGACGGCAACAAGAGTCGAGGAGGCTCAAGTCCCGACAGGGGCCTATCGTCCGACCAGGAAGGATCTCGGAGGAAGAGGAGTCTTTCTGCGAGTGACAAGAACACGTCGGCCGCGAAGGTGCCAACGGCACAGAGAGGGCGAGGTCGCGTCGTGGCGGGCGGAATCTCCGCTCGGCTGCCGGAGCGCGATGGGCGGGGTCGCTTCGCGCCGATACGCCGGACCAACACGCCAGCTCCAGTGGAGCGCGTGGAGAGCGCCGAGAGCGACCTCGAGCCCATGGAGGCGGACCTAAGCGGGGGCTCCACTGTGTCCCTGCTAGGGTCAAACAGAGCAGAGGCAAGCGCTGCAAAGCGGGCGCAGCGAAAGGCTGTCGCGGCTGACGAAGTCAGCGAGTTGGCCCGACAGGCCCGTGAGCGGCGCTCTGCTCGGATGGCTGCCGGGGGCAGCATCACAGCGGTGGCACTCAGCCGCCAGGTTTTGGACGGCGTGGATGTCGTCCTGAAGGTTGCCACCAAATCGGGCAACCTGAAGGGCACATTCACACGTGCTCTGAAGGAGGCGGCGGATGGAATCAAGGAGGCGGTTGAGGTCCTCCTTAAATGCACTAGCTCGGAGGAGACGGCAAAGTTATGGGAGGAGAATGGCCGTCTCCGATCCGAATTGGAGGACCTCAAGGGGCAGTTTACCGCCCTGAGGGCAGCTCCCGTGGCTGCGGGCTCTTCTTCTGTCGCGGCTGTGTCAGCGGCCCCATTGCCGGTCCTGTCGTCGGCACCTGCGCTTGCGGATGCCGAGATTGAAAAAATCGCGCGCATCTGCATGATGCAGTGCGGGACGATGGTGGGTGCTCGCATGGAGGCCATTGAGTCAAGGCTCCTGCCGGCGAAGACCCTCCGCCCACCGCTCGCTGCGGACAAGCCGAGAAAGGAGGGGCCCGCTAAGCAGGGGCCACTAATAGCTGCGGCGGCAGAGACAAGCCGCTCCGGGAGTGGGACCAAAAAGCCCGCCAAGGGTACGTCCGTGCCCACTTCCCGGGCTGCTGCGCCACCGGCGGCTGCGCCACAGCCGGCCGCGCCCGGGCCTTCCACGGAGGCCTGGACGACGGTCGTCAAGAGGGGCCGTCGTCACGGGAGGAAGACGGCACCACCGGCACCCGCTGGAGCACCGGCACCGGCAGCGAAGAGGGCCCAGGGACCGCCTAAGGTCAGAGCCCCACGCTCCGCGGCTGTAGTCATTACGCTGCAGCCCGGAGCCGTCGAAAGGGGCATCACCTACAAGGCGGTCCTGACTGAGGCAAAAGCCAAAGTCGCGTTCCCCGACTTAGGCACACCGTCCGGCTTCAGAATGAAGCCGGCGATTACGGGGGCGCGGCTGCTCGAGGTGTCGGGTGCCTCTAGCGGCGAAAAGGCGGACATCCTGGCCGCCAAGCTCAGAGAGGTCCTCAACCCGGAGGACGTCCGGGTGTCCAGGCCGATGAAGACAGCTGAGCTGCGCGTCGGTGGCCTGGACGACTCGACGACCCCGGCTGAGGTCGTGGCGGCCGTCACCCGAGTCGGTGGATGTCCGCCCGACGAAGTGCGGACGGGCGATATTCGCGCCGACGCTTCCGGGCTCGGCACGATTTGGGTGCGGTGCCCGGTGGCGGCGGCGAACAAGGTCGCTGACGGTGGGCGTCTGTTGGTGGGATGGGTTGCGGCGAGGGTGAAACTGCTGCAGCCCAGGGCCATGCGGTGCTACCGGTGCCTTGACATTGGGCATGTTAGGGCACGGTGCACCGCCGAAGTGGATCGTAGTGAGCAGTGCTATCGCTGCGGTCAGCCCGGCCACAAGGCGGCCCAGTGCTCCGCGGCGCCAAACTGCAGCCTCTGTACAGCTGCAGGAAGGCCCGCCGGGCACAGAGCGGGTGGAAAGGCCTGTGGCGCTCCCGCCAGCAAGAGAGGGGGTGCCAAGGCTGCGGGTGGCTCTTTACCCCCCCTTCAGCCTGGCTGCCCTTCGGCCGACTCCCGGCCTAGGAATGGTGCGGAGGGGATGGATTGCGCCTAATGGCGCTCTACCATTTCCTCCAGGGCAATATCAACCACTGTGCCAGAGCTCAGGATCTCTTGCTCCAGAGCATGGCGGAGTGGTCGATTCGCGTGGCCGTGGTCGCCGAGCCGTACTTTGTCCCCCCCCGGGATAACTGGGTGGGGGACCTGAACGGCTTGGTGACCATCATCGGCGGTGCTCTCGTCAACCCGTCCCGAGGACACGGCTGGGTGGCCGCCCTCGCGGACGGCATTGACGTGGTTGGGGCGTATTTTTCGCCCAACAAGAGTCTCGCCGACTTCGAAAGCTTCCTTGTCGAGTTGGGTGCGGTCGTGGGCCGACTCCACCCTCGCCCCGTGCTGTTGCTAGGGGATCTCAACGCCAAGTCTGCGGCGTGGGGATCTCCGGTGACCGATGCTAGGGGTGAGGCGCTGGAGGAGTGGGCGGTCACGACCGGCCTGGTCGTCCTGAACGTGGGCTCAGTCCACACGTGCGTGCGGCAGCGGGGCGGGTCAATAGTGGACGTATCGTTCGCTAGCTCTGCTGTCGCGAGCCGTGTTCGCGACTGGCGTGTCGCCGTGGAGGTGGAGACGTTGTCGGATCACCGATACATCCGTTTCGACGTCTCCGCCCAGACCGCTGGCGGCCGCAGTTCATCGGGCCCCCGAACGGACGGCCCGCGCTGGTCACTCAAGCGCATCGACAGGGAGCTTCTCGAGGAGGCCGCTATTGTCCAGGCCTGGATCCGGGAGTCGGCGGTGAGCGGACCCGTCGACGTCGAACTGGAGGCGCTGTGGTTCCGCGGGGCGATGACGCAAATTTGCGACGCGTCCATGCCTCGGGCCCACACACAGTCAGCAAGGCGCCAGGTGTACTGGTGGTCCGCCGCGATCGCACAGTTACGCGTCGCGTGCGTGGCGATGAGACGCCAGTACACCCGATACCGGAGGAGACGTCGTCGGGTCCCTGACGAAGAAGCCGCGCTGTATGAGGTGTACCGCGCGGCTAAAGAGACTCTGTGGCTGGCCATCGGCGAGGCGAAGACGCGAGCCAGGGAGGAGATGCTGGAGACTCTAGACGGGAATCCGTGGGGGCGCCCTTATCGAGCGGTTCGGGGGAAACTTCGAGCCGCGGCGCCTCCACTTACGGAGAGTCTCCAGCCAGAGCTGCTGGAGGAGGTAGTCGCAGCCCTCTTCCCGGCAAGAGCGGAGCATACTCCGCCGCCGATGGCTTTGCCCACAGCCGCAGAGTCTACAGAGGAGAACGCCATTAGCGTCCCAGAGGTGACACAGGCAGAGATGAGGGCGGCCGTGATGCGGCTCCGGGCCAAGAAGGTGGCTCCGGGGCCCGACGGGATCCACGGCCGTGCATTAGCCCTCGCTCTGAAGGAGCTGGAGCCCCAGCTGAGAGGACTCTACACAGCGTGCCTCGAGCAGGGCCAGTTTCCCACTTTGTGGAAAACCGGTCGTCTGGTCCTGCTCAGGAAGGTGGGGCGCCCTGCGGACTCGCCGTCCGCGTACCGGCCCATAGTGCTGCTAGACGAGGTGGGTAAGCTGCTGGAGCGGATACTCGCAGCCCGCCTCGTCGGCCACTTGTGCAGAGAAGGGCCGGACCTGGACGAGAGCCAGTTCGGCTTCAGGCATGGGCGCTCCACCATACACGCTATATCGCGGGTGAGAGTCCTGGCGGAGGAAACGGTGTCCCGGGGTGGGGTGGTGGTGGCGGTGTCCTTGGACATCTCCAACGCAATCAACACCCTGCCCTGGAGTTGTATTCGGGAGGCACTGCGTTACCATCGGGTGCCTCTCTACCTCCGCCGTATCGTTGGGGCTTATTTGGCGGAAAGGTGTGTCACCTTCGTGGGACGCGATGGCGTCAACCAGCGCCTCATCTCGTGCGGTGTTCCACAGGGCTCGGTCCTGGGCCCGCTCCTGTGGAACATCGGGTACGACTGGGTGCTGAGGGGCGAACTCCAACCGGGCGTCGACCTGACGTGTTACGCTGACGACACGCTGGTCACGGCCCGGGGGAGTTCGTACAGGGAGGCAGCGTTGCTGACGACGGCTGCGGTCTCACAGACGGTGAGCCGCATACGGCGCCTCGGCCTGGAGGTGGCCCTCAACAAGTCGGAGGCCATGGTGTTTCATGGTCCCCGGCGGGCGCCACCATCCGGATCCCACATTGTGGTGGGGGGGGTTCGAATCGCTGTCGAGCCCACCATGAAGTACCTTGGGTTGGTGCTCGACAGCCGGTGGGATTTCGGCCCCCACTTCCGGCAGCTGGCGCCCAAGTTGTTGGGCGCGGCCGGGGCGCTGTCAACGCTGCTTCCCAATTTGGGGGGCCCGAGCGCCGCTTGTAGGCGGCTCTACGTGGGGATCGTGCGGTCGATGGCCCTTTCCGGCCCCGATCTGGGCGGCTGACCTGACGGCCGGCAGCATTGCTGTGTTGCGAAAGCCGCAGAGAGCAATGGCCGTCAGAGTCATAAGGGGGTACCGCACGATCTCCTACGAGGCGGCTTGTGCACTGGCCGGATCCCCGCCCTGGGACCTGGAGGCGAAGGTGCTCGCGTCACTGTACCGGTGGCGCGAGGAAGCGCGGGCGCGGGGCGAGCGACCGATGCAGCGACAAATGGAGCAGCGTCGGTCGCAGCTCCGCGAGGTCCTGGTGGCGGAATGGCGGGACAGGCTGTCACGCCCTACCGCCGGCCTCGTCACCATCGAGGCGGTCCGGCCGGTGCTCGACCACTGGCTCGGGAGGAGGCACGGCTCCCTGTCGTTTCGGGTGACGCAGGTGCTCTCGGGGCACGGTTGCTTCGGGAAGTACCTGTGTCGCATAAACAGGGAGCCGGACGCCCGGTGTCACCACTGCGTCGACTGCCGGGAGGACACGGCGCGGCATACGCTGGCAGAGTGTGCCGCTTGGGAGGAGCCGCGCCGTGCCCTCATCTCAGGAGTAGGCAGTGACCTCTCGCTGCCGGCCGTTGTGAATGCGATGGTCGGCGGCGAGGAGTCCTGGGACGCGGTGGTATCCTTCTGCGAAACAGTCATCTCGCAGAAGGAGGCTGCGGAAAGGGAGCGAGAGATCTCATCCTCTCACCCGGCCCGCAGCAGGCGCACCGGGCGTCGGCGGAGGGCGGACAACGCCCTCTTCCAGCCCCCCTAAATGGGTCCAGGGGCGACGGACTCGGGGACGTCCGTCGCCCCCCATACATCAGGACCCGAGGTGGCGGCGCGTAGTGTTCCACGCGCGCCCCTCTTAGACGTCGCGGGGGGAGTCCAACACCTCACTCCCCCCGCTGGACCGGACGGGGCCCGCAGAGGCGGGCCGGCACCGGCCGGGGGTTGCGGAAGATTTGTACGTTCCCGCGACCCCCGGCGTAGGTGTGAGACGGAACACCGGGGTGGTTTTTAGTCAGTAAGAGTCTGACAGACCCCTCCGCCCCCCAGGGCGGGGGACATCCATGAGGATTTTCCACCCCGGAACAAAAAAAAAAAAAAAAAAAGTGTAACAAGTGTAGAAATAATAGTAACATATGAACAAAGTGTTTATATAATTATAATGATCAGACCCTAAAGGATGATTTCCACCAAACGGCTCACACCGCATCGGATCGGAAAGGATGCGGTGACAGCCGATAGCGTCCGCCAGGATGTCGACGCATACGATCGGCTCCGTACAGTCGCTAGCGAACGTATCCGTTTCTGCGCCTAGTCAAATAGTTTAATTCCTACCGTGTTGACGTGTTTCAATTTTTGAAGTAGAAGTAGTATTGTTGGCACCATGTTTAATAGCATCAACATCGCCCTCGACAGACACAACATAGACCCGACTCTGAGCGGGTGGATCACCAATATGCTCAAACTGAGAGCTGTACAAGTCACAGTAAATGACACTACAAGGGCCATTGTCGCGAAGGGCTGTCCACAGGGGGGCGTCCTCTCACCGCTTCTATGGAACCTGGTTGTAGACAGCCTCATCGAAACACTAAACGACAAGGGCTACTTCACCGTAGGTTACGCCGATGACCTAACTATGTATAATAGTAAATGGCACCCACGAAAATACTCTATGCAACCTCATGCGCCAAGCCTTGAAAATAGTAGAGGACTGGTGCAATAAACACCAGCTATCAGTGAACCCCACAAAAACCGAACTAATTCTCTCCACAAAGAAGAGGAAAATCACGACACTTCAACTACCACGATTCTTTGGAACTACCCTAAGCCTATCAACCGAAACCAAATACCTGGGAATCTATTTGGACAAACAGCTGAACTGGGCAAAACACACTAACTACATTACCACAAAAGCCACGATATCCCTGTGGCAGTGCAAGCGTATGCTTGGCAGGAATTGGGGGATTAGCCCCAGGGTCACTTACTGGCTATATACCACAGTTATCCGACCAATTATCACATACGGCTCACTAGTCTGGTGGTCCAGGACAGACCTGAGCACAGCCCAAAGAGATCTCGAAAAACTGCAGCGGTTAGCATGTGTAGCAATCACTAGCTGCATGAGGACTACACCCACTGCGGCCCTAGAGGTAATGCTGGGGCTGCCGCCTCTACACCTTATCGTGCGGGAGGAGGCCGCCCTGGCTGCCTTTGGGCTCCATTTATCAGGGACTCTAAGCAAAGACTCTAGAGTCAAGCACATACGCATAAAGGAGGACGCGATCAAACGACAACCAATGATGGCATCACCCTGCGACAAATCCCCCAAAACTACACTACTTTCAAAAGCATTACAACATAATACTCACAGAAGAACGGTGTGACCACTCAGGCTCAAAAGAGCTGAGAGTATACACCGACGGATCAAAAACCGACTCCGGAACCGGAGTCGGAGTTTTCTCGCACGATCTCAACATAAACATATCAAGCCCGCTGGGAATGTTCAACACCGTCTACCAGGCGGAGTGTGTGGGCATCATACTAGCGGTGTACGCCATAGAGGCCAGGAGAGTTACGGATACCCATATACGTATACTCTCCGATAGCGCCTCAGTCCTCCAGTCCTTGGGGAAGAAATATATTACCTCGAGTATAACACTAGAATGTCACAATGCTCTAGAACGAGTAGCGGTATCTAATCGCAACACAGTGACACTGCAATGGATAAAAGGACACAGTGGATCACTGGGTAACGACGCAGCTGACGAACTGGCTAGAAGAGCATCCAGCGCGCCAGTCTGTGGACCCGAACCCATCGTGCCCATCCCTTTCAACCAGCTACGCAGGTGGCTACAGGAGTTCACCCACACACAAGCGGAGAGCTGGTGGAACTCGACACCAGGCTGTAGGCAGTCGAGGGAAGCTATGCCATCTTTAGATAGCAAGCTAACCAGACGTTTATTACGTCTTGACAGGAACGGCCTGCGCCTGGTGACGGTCCCCGTGACGGGACACTGCCCACTAAACAAACACTTCCACACAATAGGCATAACGGACAGTCCTCTATGCAGGGCTTGCATGGAGGCTGAGGAAACCGTTGCGCATGTGCTCTTTGAAAGTACAGGCGTCACCCAAATTAGGACACAAACCCTCGGGGCACCCAGATCCTACACAGATGCTCTCAGCAGACCAGGAGACATTATTAACTTCTGGAGGGAGGTGGGCTGGTCGGAATAACCACCGACGGCCGCCTTGGCCCACGCACAATGGTCCATATGAAGGACTAAGTGCGGAAACCAGAACCCATAAAGAAGAAGAAGAAGTATTGTTGGCTATTGCATTAGAAGAAGAAAATAATCATAAACCACAGAAGAGGAAAAGAAAGATACGGTGACAGGCGAACGGAGCCGATCGCGCGTCGCAGCATACTTTCGTCTACGTTCGCGTGTCGCGGAAGACGCCCGCGGTCAAGCTGCTGTGCGCGGCTTGATAATATAGACATTAAATACTGTGTACACGATTTAATATCGTTTAATGATTGGAAAATCCGTTCCGATCCGATGCGATGCGAGCCGTTTGGTGTAAATCATCCTTAAGAAAGTTGAACGGACTTTGTATAAAGTACAATTAACACTATTCTAAGTTTTAAAATAATTTTCACGTAAAAAATTAAGTCAGACTAAATGCTTATTAGTGTTGTAGGCTAGATTGTAATTAATTAGTAAGAACCTGGTTCTTTTAATAAAGATCATTAAAATAAAAAAAATCAAGAAACATGGCTTCGGGCACCAACTTAAATTACATTCAAGAACATAAAAAACACAAGCGTCAAGCAAGCATCATATTTCACTCACCAACAGCATACACAGGCGAGGCCAGTCGCAGTAGCCTGGGCTCAGCAGCACAGATGGGCCGCACGGCCTCCGCCAGCCGCAGCAGCAGTGAGCCCAGTGCCGCCTCCTCGTCGGGACTTGACCACGCCCACGCAGGCTTCACCATGTTCAGGGTGGCGCTGGCTGACTGCCGACGTGGCTGAAAAGTAGAAAGTCACGGGGCTGGAGTCTCATTAAGGGGGATGCGCTAAGGTAGCCCGCGAAATATCATTCTTTTTGCGATTTGCGGGTCAGGTTGAATGCTGATTTGATATTACGCGTGCTACCCGGGCGCTCTCACCTTATACGCTGTCATCCAGGTTTCACCCGCGACTAAACGAATTAAATTGAGGAGCCACGACCAATCTTCTGAAAAAGAACTTTGTAAGTACCTACTGAATTAAGTCTTCTAAATGGCTGATGACTAGGTTTATCTGATTATAGGTAATATCCCATGTTGTCGCCATCGTTAGATGAGTTGTATTATTTATGGTAACTCTGCTGTTTGTCAGCCTTCAAATTGTTTCGCACAGATAAGATTGAACATATGCATCGCTTTCTATTGACCAAATATTGTAAAAATGTAGAAGTACTAACTTTATGCGGCTTGTCAACAGAGCTGGCGAAGTAATGCACAGCTGCCAGCGCCTCTACAGGCACACAACTGGGTCCGAGCAAGTCCAACGACTGCACCTCGTGCGCCACGATGCGAGCGGTCGAAGGAGTGATTGCGTCCTCTGTGTATAGAGGAGAAAACGTGTCTGTGTCGTATAAATAGTGGTTTAAGAAATACGTCTTTTTAACACTTATTGGTACTGGTAATTCTACATACAATCACCACACTTGCGAAGAAATCTAGTGTTACTTCTTAAGGTACTACTTTTGATATGCGTGGCGCAGAGTCCTTCTTTTTTTTTCTAGTCCGTGGTCATTTACTAATTCAAATTAGGCTGAGAATCAGCACTTTTTAAACGTCAAATTACTTAACACAGTCCCATAAAACGCCCGCCGTTCACCACTTCCTAGTGCTTTAGCTCTGAAGAAGTGGCGCAACAAACTCCTCAGCAGCGGGGTAATTGCCTAACACACTTACACTAGCAATGGCTTTCATTTTGGCTGCTCAACAACATTAATTGCGTTATTTGCGTTGTTGAGCAGACACATTCTTCGAACATATGAAGCAATAGATTAGCAATATCCTTCAAAATCATTCAGATTGTGATTGTGTGTGTTTGTGAGTATGTTACGCAATTAGGGTGCAGGTTAGTATTCTTTAGGTAGTACACTTATCAAACAGTAGTAAATAAACTTGCCGTCAAAGTTGTTGAGATCAATAAGCTCGTTCGGCGGGCGGCGCCGCATGCGCACTGTGTAGACGGCTAAGCTGTAGTCTTGCAGGGCCGCGCGCTTGCTATAGCCCGCGCCAGCTGACGAGCGCGAGCTCGAGCCCTGCCCGGCCGCCGCCAACCCGGCATACACTGTATATGTAAGTACTAACTGCAGTGATCGGAAAAAGGTGAGCTAAAATACCTAAACTTCTAAAAAGAACAGAGACAAAGTGGAGACGCCTTACGACAAAATATTTTTTCGGGACTAATGTTTCGGGATTCAAAACATAAATAAGTACAAAAAAAGAATTATAAAGTTTATTTCCTGTTTCTGTTTTAAAAAAAAGAGTATGCACGATTTTTATTGTTTTAAAAAAATAAAGGTAATCTCTTTATTTTCGTTTGAACGATGTAAGTAAAGGCGGAAGCTAATGTAATTTACATACCAGCTTTAATAGTTATATAATTATAAAGGTAAAGGTAAAAAAAAACAATTCACGAGTCAAATATGCGTACACAACTTGAGCAACTACAGGAGTGAGTGATGCGCGCACGACGACGCTTGGAATGCGAAACACCCCTCTACCCCTCAACCCTTTTGACATTGTTTACCAGTGACAAACAAAAGATAGACAGAGACAGCAAGTTTTGGCTATTCTGGGAAACGAAAACATAAGGCGGACCTAGTTTTTTTTACCTGAATTAATAACAATAGTAAACGTATCTACTAGTTTTTTGAGAAAGTTCTCCTTGTTTTTGAAGTCGGTTAAAAAGGAAAATGAATAAGTGATGTCCCGAGACTCGGAACAAACATAAAAAAAAAAAGATGTAAAACACTTTTTTTGTCTCTGTTCTTTGAACTGTAGGTATATAAGCTCTACGTATTCTGATCACTGGTATTAAGTCCCATCATTATTATCATCAGCGGCCTATACCTAGTAGTCTACTGCTAGACAGGTCTCTCCAATCGCACGCCATTTAACTCTGTCCTCGGCTACGCTCAGCCAGCTGTCTACCGAGCCTGACAGCGTCTTATTTTGCGTTTTCGGCCAATGCCAACGGTAATCGGTTCTACGCTTACCCCGGTCACTTACATGCGCGCAAACATTCGTTCGAGGTTCGCACACTGTGATGTCTGTCATAAACCGACACGGCTTGGAAACCCGTGAACGTGGTAAAATCTGTGCATTATATTCATTTGCGAATGTCGTCTTACACTTGCGGGTTCGCGTATTCGTGCGAATGTGAGTTTCCGGCATTAGACCAGTTTCGACGGTTAATATGGCCGGTCCGTTGCCACTTTACCTAGCTTGTTTTTCTGTGGGAAATTTCGAATACCAAGTAACATGCTGCGAGTGCTGCGACTATTTTTTTCATGTAGCGAGAATATGTGAGACATAGGATAGGTTACAGCTATAGGTGACGATGACTACCTGCTCCTGGAACAGGCTGCAGTTTTGTCGTGGCCAACGTTGAAGCATGACACTCTTTATCCCGTTCTCTGAAAATCATGGAATCCATTAAGAATCCATAATATCATAACCGTGAGTTCACTATTTACAAGTATTAAGGATGATTTCCACCAAACGGCTCGCATCGCATCGGATCGGAATGGATTTTACAATCTTTAAACGATATTAAATCGTGTACACAGTATTTAAAGTCTATATTACCAAGCCGCGCTCAGCAGCTTGACCGCGGGCGTCTTTCGCGACACGCGATCGTAGCCGAAAGTATGCTGCGACGCGCGATCGGTTCCGTTCGCCTGTCGTCGTATCTTTCTTTTCCTCTTCTGTGGTTTATGATTATTTTCTACTTCTTCTAATGCAATAGCCAACAATACTACTTCAACTTCAACCATTTTCAAAAATTAGAACACGTCAACACGGTAGGAATGAAACTATTTGACTAGGTGCAGAAACGGATACGTTCGCAAGCGACGGTACGGAGCCGATCGTATGCGTCGACATCCTGCCGAATGCGATCGGCTGTCGCCCGCCGCATTCGTTCGTATCGTTTCCGATCCGATGCGATGCGAGCCGTTTGGTGGAAACCGTCCTTTAATCGACGATCTACTTAAATTCACTAACGCGCAGCCAAAACGCGCTGGGTCTAAAAGCGTGAAATTTTGCTCAAGAATTCCTTTTATAACGAAAGTGAGCACAAACAAAGCAAGCATTTTTGAAATTTCACCCCTTAAAGGGCTAAATAGGGGATGAAAGTTTGTATAGAAGTTCGTCATTTTAGGCGATGGGAAATCACACGGCAAACCCGTCGGGCACACGGCTTGTATTATAATACTTACTGCAGGTCCATGATATACGCTGAGATACTCCTGGGCGCCCGCAGCAAGGAACTGGTGCCTCTCAGTCGAAGGTCGCCGACTCCTCGGAGGAATTCTGCCAGAGGCAGCTGGGAGCTTGGCTGCATTCCTAGCTGTCTACAATTGTCACATAGCTTAGATTGTCAGAAGTTAATTATGGTAATAAAAACATGTTTTTGAACTCTGAAAGCTGTCAAAAACGTGGATTGGTAAAACAATCAAACTGAAATAATGGGTAAAAACCTGAGGCAGGCATCAGCATCTTTGGCGACACTTAGAGCGTCGATGGGCAGTTGCCGGGCAGCTCGCGCGGCTGCCACCAGCTCTTTAAACTCCACATACTCCAACTTCAGGTCGCGATTGTTATCGAAGTACCTGAGTAACATCGAAGATGAGATGATAAATGTAGATAAACAGGTATTTTAGCTACCAATTCCTGCAGTCGACGTAACTCAATGAATAAGCACGCTGAAGTGGCAATGTTCCGTATATTAGCCGTAGAACCGACGCTCTCAGACTAGGCAGAGCGACGATCTGCGCAGCGTGGCTGGTAGCAGCATGGCGTGCGATTGAAGAAGCCTTAGTCTAGCAGTGGACTGCTATAGGCTGATGACAACCCTACAGATATGGGCGGTCTCACCTAAAAATATACTTGCACCGTATTTCCGCTGGTACGCCGCTGTGCTGAGTGGCAGGCTCCAACGCCGCTGTCCACAACATCAGCTCCAGGAAGGACAGACCACCTCTGCCTGTCACGTCCGCCGATCTGGCAAATAATCTTTCGCGGAATGAACGTAGCTTTGGAAACATTTGCTAGTAGCGGGTATTAACCAAAATTGCCTATGTGAAATTTGATTTTTCATGAAATTAATAACAATTAGGCATAAAATAAAAATAATTTGACTAACTACTTACATCTACCTACATGACATTTCCAAACTATTTGTGGAACAGAAACACAAACAATTAAAATTTTCTTGACCAAATAACATCACGAAGTTACCTCTAATTTTCACCTATTTTCGATTTTTAGGTACTTAACATGCTAATGACTAATAGCATAATTGATGATTATTTGTAAATAATGTTGATGTTTGTTGTTTTTAATGTTGTTGTTTTGTGTTTTGTGTTTTTTGTTGTTTTGTTTTTTTTGGTTATTTACAAGGCAAAAAAAAATTGTGGAGGCATTTTTTGAAATTTCATTTTAGTTTTGGTTTTAAAAGCAGAAAGAAGTCATCTTCCGTCGCACGTTGCGGGAACTTCAAGCATATTTTTAACAGACTTCAAAAAAGGAGGAGGTTCTCAATTCGACTGTATTTTTTTATTTAATGTGTTTTACCTCAGAACTTTTTTCTATTGAAATTCGGGATTCAGCGTAATTATATAAGTAGGGTATTGGTAGGTATATTCATTAATATTATTGGAGTTTACAAAAGAAATAAATCGGTAAACTAAAATTAAACTTAATTTACATAATGGGTTTATTACGGACAATAGTACGAAACGGTGTGCCCGGAGTTGAAATTTTTGATACGGATAGTGTTCTCGTGACTAGCCCCCTTTTTATGGTGGGGATGAGTACTGGTTGTGACGGGTCACAACGTATAGGATTGTCGGCTTCGCCGATAAAATAATTGAGATTTAAATGGGTGTTAAGTTCTATAGAGTTATAAGATATTATAAAGTTTATATTATAACTTGGCAAGTTTTCAAAGCTCAAGTTTCAACAGTTCCAAAAGAGGAACCTAATAAACTTTCGACTTACTTTGACACGCATTTACATAGATGCTAATTATTTTATCGGTGAAGCCGACTATCCTGTACTGTTTGTTCCGAACTTGGCCTCTATTTCGCAAATGTTTTCAGCGGGTTTTTTTTTCTACAAGCGCTTCGCGCAGGATAGGTTTTCATGACACATGCCATTTAACTTTGCACAATACCAATATTATTTTTTACTTGGGTAACACTGTCAGTAATTGACTGCACGATGCTGCTAAGCAAAATCCACGATATACCATAATATTTTTTTACTTGGTTAACACTGTTTTCCACAAAGACGTCGTGAGGTCCAACGTGTACAATTTCCTAAATAAAATTTGGTTACATTGGAATTTGAACTTTGTCACGTCAGTATTGAGTTTCTATTTACAAAACATGACTATGATTTAAGATCCTGAGTTCAAGCTTAGCGTATAGTTTAAGCATTTAAACAGATATTTTTACCTACTGAAGAATTTCATTAAAAATAAAGGGAATGGATATTGGTCATTTATTTCGTTTAAATATTTGAAAAACTACTACTAGAAATACTACTACTAGGATAGGAACTATTCGAGGAATAGGGTTGCTGATCACTGCTGCGGTCCAACAAATATTCTTAGATGCTTAATTGATATTTTTGTGTAGGTAATCGATTTCATTTGCTCAAAGTAAGAAAGAAAAAGGTAGCTAGGTAAGTGATGCGATTATTATTCGCTTTATCGGGACAAATACTGAGGTCACGCGTTAACCCGCGCGCGTGAGTGGATAACGTCAAAAAAAGCAAGTTAATCGAGTTTGTTTTCATCATCATGCGGGTAGTACCTGTCATGATTATGTAGTAGGTATATTACTTTGGTGGAAGTGCTTTGCGTTTTAGGGTTCCGTACCTCAAATGGAAAAATCGAAACCCTTATAGGATCACTTCATTATCTATCTGTCTGACTCTTTTTCTCAGGAATGCGTGGGGGTATCAAGTGGAAATTGATATCAAATACTTTGATGACGGTCCCTTGGAGCTGTAAAACAATCGAGCTTCTAAGGCGTTAACTTAGAATCTTAGCATAAATTGCCATTCATTCATTTTGCATATTTTGATACTCGCAAATAAATCGAAACCCATAGGGTAGGGGAGAAAGGGGTAATCGTAGTCAGCGGGCAATGGTGGTCACGTTCATAACATGCAAACGAAAGAGTGTAGACTAAGGAATATCAACCATAGAGACTCGTTACATACACCTGTAAACCCGCCCGCACCGCGCGGTTTGTGCGCGTCCATCATTTGCAAGGGAAGGCCGCCGCACGTTTTCGCGCACTTTACATATAATTTTACGAGTGCACTAAATAAGCGGTGAGTAGATTATTTTAATACGATTAAGTAATTGAATTTGTTTATTGTGTGACTGTATGCCTAAATAATAGTTTTAAGAACATTTTGTGGTGATTTAACAGCATATTATTGTATTATGCATTTTATTTACCAACTGGCTATAATTGGGCAATGAAAGTCAAATAAAAAAGCGGCAAAAGCAGAGTAAAAAATAAATCAAGATAAAAGAGGTAAAGGTAAAACGCGCTAACCTCGGAAAAAGGTGGTAAATAAAGCCAAAATGCGCGGCTCCAAGAAAAAACACTTCTTCAGAGCAGCGTTGCCAGAATGTTACTTTTGTAACATTTTACGTTACTTTTGACCCTCTCATGTTACCTCCATGTTACACGGCTCAAAATGTTACTTTTACGTTACTTTTAGGACTAAGTAAAAAATATTTTTTAAAAAATCCAGCAAACAAAAAATAATCAAGACACGGAACGCATCCAAAAAAGTTTTAGTTCGTCGTGTTGGCGCACTTGATTTTGTGACCTGCCACAAATTTAAAATTGACTGATGCCGTCGCGGCAGTCAATTTTAAATTTGTCTGCCGCGCGAAAATTGTCACTTAGTCGTATCGCATATTCACTCACTCGCATGTATGTCTAAATATTCCATCCCGCTCACTCGCTTGTTCAGTTTGTCTGTTTTGTATTGTAGTTACATATACCTAGGTGTTTTGTTTCAACTTTGGTTGGATGGAGTTTAGTTTTATTTATTCAAAAGTGATTGATTTGTTCGTTATCGACTTGTGTGTGCTAAAAATACTTGGTGAGTAAATGTTGTATTTATAGTAATTTTTAATTTAAGTACTTAACTAATTTAATATTAACACCTTTTTTCAGGTTCCAGTTCGAATTAGCTACCCTGGCTATCTCAATAAGTTATGATGACTTTTTTTTTTATAAATTGGTTAACAAAGTAAATTGCAGCTATTGAAAGATATTTCTAAATTAGTTGGTTTATTACTTACTAATTGTATGTGTTTCTTTTTCAGGATCACCATTCGATCAACAATTATTAGGATTCTTTAGAAGCTTAACAAATTTGACAGATTATTGTGTAAGAAAGTGCCTTTTATAAAAGTATAAGTGTTTTCCACATAAAATAAGGTAATGTTACTTTTCTCGTGAAAATGTTACTTTTTGAGCTGCCTCGTGTTACATTTGACTATCTGCCACTGGCAACACTGCTTCAGAGTCAAATGTCAGCCTAAATCAGATATGTGATGACGACGACGATGATGATGACGAAGATGCTGGAAATATCTGCCTGATATGTGGAGAATTTGACCGCAACAACGAGTTGTAGTACAGATGCACTTCCTGTGTGTTATGGGCGCACAAAGACAGCACTGGGTGAGATTCACCACAAGGTTACGTGTGTGACAACTGTTGACTTAGTGACCCACTTAGTGACCATAATTAACCGCATATGCGGACAATGGTGGTCAAAGCTGTTTTTTTTAAAATTATTATCGTTCCTAAACTGTGATTCCAAAACTAATGAGCCTATTTGGGACTGATAGTTTGTTAACAAAAGTACCTTAAGAGTTGATTTTAATAAAGTTCTAGACATAAACCTCTTGTTTATTTCAATTACTGCTTAAGTGACTGCCATTACCCCTTTCTCCCCTACCTACATCCCGTTGACCTAGAAACATAAAATTTGGCATGAAGCAAGGTCTCACAGAACAAATAGGTACAGAAAAATATCCGAAATCGTTCATTTTTGTAGTTATGTTACATAATGTATGGGAGAATACTTTCTCAACTACCTACACCGTTAAGTTGGTCATTCAATTCGGAATAGAAAATTTATAGGCCGTATCTTGAAGTAACATTTTTAGTCTTTAGTTCATTCAAGTCGGTCTAGGTACTCTCCAATCTAACAATCCACTAGTATACCTACTTGTATACAGCTTTGATACTTAGAGCATACATTGAATAGAGCGGCTTCATCTGATTATTTTGCGTATACTTACTACAGTAGATTCAAATACCTAGATATACAGACCGCGAAGTCTAAGCTGAGCTTTGCATTTGTGTGAGGTGCGCGGCGGAGTTGCGTCGCGCGAGGGACGCACCGCGCCTCAGGCCGATTGCCAAAAAGCAGTATAAACCGGTTTAAACCAAGCAAAGGACACGTCGCGCTCTAGGCTGACGTCTCGATATGCACTCACACAAATGCAAAGCTCAGCTTAGACGGTAGACCTCGCAGTCTGTAGCTGCCGACGCCGGGCTTAACGTTTCTGCTGGCGGGAAGGGATTGTGTTTTGCTTTCTTAGTGTTTGATGAGAGGGGTAAGCAAGGAGGTGCGGGTGAAACTTGATTTTTTTCTGTCTTGCTGCGCCCTCTTAAGGAGAAAAATTATTATAGCCATGAGTTATTTGGAGATGTATGGCTGTCATGGACATGGTATACTAACTTCCTATTTATTGAATAACATAGGTACCTGAAGAGACTCTGACATTGTGACCTCTGCCAGCCAAGATCGATCATGAACTGAGAGAAGACGTGGGTGCTCATGTATAACGCGGGGAACACCATCAGCACGAACTCGCGATACATTCTGATTTGATCTGCAATTTAAACCATAGGTCATTAATTGCTGGCATTCAAATGACCATAAGTAGTCTTAGGAGTACCAACGTACCTTCTACACAGGAGATATACCTACCTAACTATATAAACTACGTCATATTGAAGGGTAACTAGTACGTACCCTTCAATATGACATACATTACCAAAATTACTATTATTTTAGTATGGAGATCATTTTAGTTATTTAATGGAGTGTGACGTTACTAGAATAAAAGGAAGTTAACCGTCGCGGTTGTAGCCAGCTGCTTGCAGAAGCTGCAGGTTGGGCGACTCCATGGCCACCGCGCCGCCAGCCACGTTCATCCCGACTACCACGTTCTCTTCGCAGATCTCGACCAGCGCGCCACTTTCTATATCCTTACAGACAAGCCATTAAGAAATTCGATTATTTATCTAACTAGTATTATGTAATACATCGAGCAGTTGTAGTATCATGCAGTATGTAAGTACCATAGGCAAGTACCAAAAAATAAGTTTTTAAGCAAACATCAAATCGAGAAAATCGATGCTTGCGCGCTGTTTACATACGGGTGAACAAAATAATATTATGTACCGTTACCGTATCCTTGTCAGAATCTTTTCCCTCGCTTATGACCATGAGAGCAAAAAGAAGTATCTCAGGACTACGGAGGCTCGAGTGGGCTCGTTGGCGCTCCAGCTCCGCTGCGTTGAGCCACTGCAGCTTGTTCCGCAAACCCTGGATTGTCAGAACACTCATAAATGAAACCAACATTAAAATATTCTATCGATACAGAGAACAAGGCACAGGTATTTGCCCATATTAACTTCCACCAACAGCGGTCTCGAGTCTGTCTAACACCCATTCAGAGGCAGCTGGATGTCGAGAGTCAGATTTCGGCCAACCTTGGTTTACTTCTTCTCTTTCCGAGTCACGGTTTCACCTTTTCAGAGCAGCTGATTAACTACGCTACTACAAGAAGCCGCGACTCGCCAAATCTTCGCTAGGTCGATAAGTATTGACCTGATACGTGGGGAGTGACTGCTATAAATGATAAACAGATCGTTATGCTTGGCTTTACTTGGTGTTTGCAGTACAATAGTAAATAAGTCGCCATATTTCTTAAAAACAACCACGAGGGACTAGGTTTTTATTTCCTGACTATTACTAACAGTTTTGTTCTTCAGCCTCTTCTTGATGTCGGTTTTGACGACCGCTTTGTACACGGCATGGTACACGCTCTGCAGGGTATGGTTCGGTAGCCAGATCTTGTACACGCGGATGGGATGGCAGGAAGTACTGGAGTCCACGCCGAACAACTGTAGCATATTTGCCGGAACATCATCAGGAAAAAATTGAGGATGAAAATGCAAATGTACTTCCCTAAAGAAAGTGTCGTTAAGAAACAAAGACGTTATCGCAATTGCCGGGTTTGTTTGGGAGATTATACTTTAGTACTTTTCCAATTCAAACGTCCATCAAAGCGGAAGCTGCAACTGTCGGCGGAGAACCAGGATCCGCTTGCTCCAAGCTGGCAGCAGCGGTGCTCGTCCTCTCAGGACAGCTTTACATTATCCAATACGTAACAAATGGATGCAGTTCCCAAAGAAGGGAGGGAAATAGTAGAAAAGTAGTGCCCGTATTCACTATACCATGGGGCCTTCGCCGGCCTGGGTTAGGTATAGGTACCTACTTATGTCTGTGTATCATCAGAGCGAGCTGTCATTGGAACAGTGGCAGGATGAGTAGGTATCCACCACTGGTCTACTGGCACTAGTTTCTAAATACAGTGCCCTGGCTGCCTCCACCCTTATAAAGTATCAAATCAGGTAGGTACCTCAAAATTAATTTTATAAGCTGTCATTTTCCAGCAGTTCTGCTCACATTTACTAGAAGGTAACCATGTTTCTCCGCTCGCCTCTTTGGTAAAAAGATAAGATCGCTCGTTGGGACAATACACCAAAAGAGACACAACATCACACAAATCTTTGTAATGCTTGAACATATTGCTACAGTAATACAATTTAACTATCAACGGAACCGACAAAAATGCTTAAAAGGTGTAAATATGGTGTAAATCAGTGTCAATAATGTTTTTATGACCATCTTTTTGGCAATTTGACAACAGAGCATCACTATAATACTGGATTTGACAGAACTATGTTGATAAACAACAGCTTTATGTATCCTTTTTATCAGTTTAGTAAAACAAGGTTTAAACACAATGATAATTATCACTAAAATTGTGCTTCAAATTAAAGGAGAATCGGCAAAAATGTATGGACGTTGGTCTAAGCACCAATAAAAACCACACATTTAGGTCATTAGATAGTTATTTTATTATTATATTACAATAACTAATATGGCGGCTCATTTCAAATCGCTGTGTGGAAAAACTTAAGGCGATATTTCGTAGGACTGACCTGCGGAGTAATTGCGTAACACACTAACAGTAGGAATGGCTTTCATTTTGACAGTTCAACAACATTCATTGCGTTATTTACGTTGCTGAGTAGACAGATGTTTCGAACATATGAAGCAATGGATTAGCAATAGGCTTCAAAATGATTTAGGTTGTGATAGATAGTGTGTTACGTAATTAGGATGCTGGACGGTAGATGACGGAACCCTTGCAAAGTTAATTACTTCTGGTGGTCTTAGTTGGAATATTCGCAAATGTAGGTACCTATGCATTTCGACGATAACAAAATAATATGGTACTGGTCAGATCATAGATCTGGACGCTCTGACCTGGACGCTAGATAACGGAACCCTTGCATGACTACTAGTGAAGCACTCGAGTGTGGGCTCATTAGATGAGCCTCTAACTCTTTATGAGCCTTTAAAGAGTCCAAATAAGAAAGACTAAAGTCTTTATAAAAAAAAACAAGTAGAATAGATAAATGAGGCAAAAGGAGTACCTACAAAAAAAAAAAAAATACAAAATACAAAAAGTTTTATTGGCTAAAGGAAAAGGTGATGACAGACAGTAATTTTACAATAACACAGTTGTTTGTACATCACAATTTTTTGGTTTGACCGTTGATCCCCAAACTAAGCAGAGCTTGTATCTTGGGGGTCGGAGTGCGAGTGAGCAGAAAGTACTATGTCGGTTTTGAACGCTAGTTGAGTAAAGCGTGTATTATGTAGTGAGTGTGTGTTTGTGTGAGAGTCTGTGAGGATGAAAGTGTAAGAGAGGAATGTTGTTTGCTGGCACTTTGGCTTGTCGACAATTGTTAGAGAAATGATTCTGTTTCGGTGTATGTTAGTTCCAGAAGCCATTTCTTTAGTACACTTTTTAGTCGAGCGGTTAACAATTCTTTGATGTCCAAAGATTTGCAGACCCTGTTAAATGTGTGCAGGTGAGAGTAAGCTGGGCTCCGTCTGGCCAAAAGGGACTTCGCAGGCGGAGTTGGGATACTAAACACCCGCTTTGACAGAAGTTCACTATAATCAGCTCTTTTGGTGAGGGTCTTGTGAGTGCGGACGATTGCAGTTACAATGAAAAGTTGCCTCATTCGGAGGACTTGGATGTCTCTGTAGAGCTTGTCAGTTGAGAAACGGAATGGTTTCCTAAACGTGACTTTCAGAAGTGCCCTCTGAGCTCTCTCAACGTAAATCATGTGGCTTTTTCCGGCACTTCCCCAAACAGAGACGCAGTACTGTATTATGGGCTAACAGATAGCAAGATAGACTTTTCTTAAAAGATCGGGAGGCAGGCAATCACGAAGATTCTTCATTATGTAAATTAATTTCCTTGTTCTGCCAGCCAAAGCGGCGATATGTGATATGATATGCGATGTAGTTCGTTTTTTCAGTGTTAAGTGAGAGTAAGTTATTATCGAGTGCATTTGCAATAAAATACATACACTCCTCTGCACGACAGAACACGAGGTCCCACGACTTGTCGTAAAATAGGATCACTGTGTCATCCGCGTAGGTTATTATTTCGGTATTGTTTAATTCTAATTTAGAGATGTCGTTGATATATAGCGTGAAAAGCGGGGGGCCTAGTATGCTGCCCTGGGGGACTCCATAGTTTATAGGGAGCTGTTGGCTATGGTGATTATCTATTTTTACAAATTGTGCTCGATTTGTGAGATAGCTTTTGAACCAGTTGACCGTACACCTATGTACCTATGTAAGGATCGTAGCAGGTGGCGTTCTGTAGTTTCTACCTACCCCCATGCGACGAAGGCGAGAGTTTATGTATGTGTAAGTACCGTTTTATAACTTCCACTGCCTTGTCCCTGTTTTGTTTTTTGACGTATATAATAATATGAATTTGTCGAAAAAAAAAATACCCCAAAATATTTGAACTAGTATCATTAACCAGGGAGAAAATAGAGGAATAGTGTTATGTGTCGACGTGGACTTCTCAACAGAAGATTACAGCGTCACTTCGAAATAAGCGAACAACTCCAAACGTAATTGAATTTATTCAGTGTCGCACGGCTTTTACAAGACGACAAAAAGCATTTCTTTCTGTATATTTATACAATAAAATTAATAGAATCTTAAATTTTTATCCGCTAATACTACACGAATGTAAACTTAAAGTAAAGAACTGGCTCTTTACTCTCGATTATGAGGATGTAGAGAAAATAATTAATAATTAATCTGATTCTACAAAAGAACACATACATAGAACATACCTTTCTTTCATACACCTACTCATACACAAACACGAACGTGAACCCACCCAAACGCACACTTACACACCTCCCACAAATACACAGCACGATATAATAATTTAACAATAAATTATATTTTTGATGTTTTTCAAACTTCATATTTTTTCATACTTTTCATTTCTGTTATTGCATTTTATTTTGTTTTGTTTCGTTTTTACTTCTTTAAAATTTTATTTTGTAGCACATACGTTTGTCTATTCATATGCTGACATTAGTATCTAAGCCAAATAAAATGGGAGAGGGCGCTGACTCCTGACTTACAGGTACACCTAGTTCAGGAGTCAGAGGCTTCAAACAAGTTTCTGTTACTTATTATGTCAATAAAGAATTATTATTATTAATTTTTTTAAGCTTTTCGCGTATCTCGGGACCATAAGGTCCCGGACCTTTGGTAGGCATACGAGGGGCCGAAGCCATCTCGCAGAAGCCCGTTAGAATCTATAAGTAAAGGAAATGAAGCACAAGCCGGCGATTATCCCTGTATGCACTGTGCAAGTGCACCCAAGGACAACCCCCGTTTGATGTTGGACTTTGCAGGATATTGAAAAAAAAGATACTGGACTATGGGTTTGGGTGCCTAAAGTGGACTAGTTACCTAGAACTATGGAAGGACTGTGACCCCTGCCTGATCAATGTTTTATATTATATACACGGATAAAATGGCAAGGGGTGACTTGCACACTCAATAATGGGACCCCGGAAACCGTCGCTAGCACATAGTGATGTAGCGACAAGGAGGCAACATTTCCTGAGGTGCTTGAGGAGTGGAGAGGTATTCCACGGCTATCAGAACAATCCCAGAGCCCGGAAGATGGTCAAGATCCCTACCAGCATTTACTGAAATACTTCCTTCCACCGAGCACGTTTGCTCTTGCGAATCTCCACTCAAGCCAGCCAATATAGGCAAGAAAGAGGTGGGAGCTCTGTTCCTCGTCATTGTCCACTCCAGCCGGCCAATAAAGGCAAGCCAGAGGTGAGGAACAAGACTTCTCCTGGGAGATAGGGTCCGTGGGGTCGCTACTGCCCAACAGCTCGCCACATGCTGCCCTGTGGGTTTCTGTATCTCTCTTGGTCTGGCTCCTCACCCTAGACCTGTTTCGGCAAAGTAAACTCTACCGGTACAGACCTAGACTTCAGGAGCGCGCAAGCCCCACCACGACGTCAACGTAAAGATACAGCGGTGGGGTTATTATTATTATATTTTTGAGTAAAAATCATACCTTTGTTTGCAGATGGCGTGCTAGAAAACGCAGAATTGGAGGTTTGCTTAAGTTCCAGTCATTTAGCATAACATCACGCTTGTATTTCTCGAAGAGGTAAGTAGGAGTGTAGTAATCAAAGAACACCTTATATTTCCCCATGTAATAGAGGGTGAGCCTATTGGCTTTTACCAGGCTCTGGGCAGTTGCTGAAAAACTCAGAAGTGGCGAAGAGTGAAAAACCAATCTTCAAAGTATTGTTTTTCAAGTTGAATTTAATGATAGGTACGCGTTTTTTTTGACATCGCTGCTCAGTAGTAGCTATTCAAGGGTTCCGATATCAAGGGTCCAGGTCAGTCATAAAAATGAACACGACTCGTTGAGACACATCTAATGAGCTCACCCTCGAGGGTTTTCTAGTAGCTATTCAAGGCTTCCGTCATTTAGCGGCCAGGTCCATAATCAGGTCAGCTCGATGGTACCATGTATGCATTGTATTATCATAGGATTGCACATATTTGCGAATATTCAAACTAATATCAATAGAAGTGGTTAACTATTCAAGTATTCCGTTACCTACCGTCCAGGTACGTCCTACGAGACATCGCCATATCTGTTTGCACACAGCGATTTGAAATGAGCCGCCATAGTAATGCCTATGTCATTAGGTCATCGTTTTGGTTGTAATTGGTCGTCAGGACCATTTTGTCCGGACCCTTCTTTATGTGTCGTATACTATCCTACGTATAACTCACCCACTAGTGGTCGCAAGCTCATACAAGTGCGATTGCTGAGTATAGATCAGGTTCAAGGGTGGATCCAGAATTATTTCCCGAAGGGGAACATGGGCCAGACAGGTAAGAAGTGTACCCCATGTCTAGTATTGCACTATGCTGTTTTTGAGATTCATTATTTTTCAATGACATAATTATAAGAACAACTATAAAAATTACAATAATATCTACATTTCTAGCACCCCGCCCGCCTCGGTTAGGATAGATTTTCTTTTGAGTGTACATAGTGACATTGTCGACATGAGCGAGCAAAGCGAGCTCAATAATTTTAGCAGGTAAATATCGGATTGGTTTGATTAGTTTTTCTTGTATTAGCAAAATATTTTTCATGAGTTTAGGAAAACTGCATAAATTTTGGACGTGCCCCTGTGCCCCCAGCCCTGTTTTTTAACGCGACGATTTTTAATGGCGCACTTGATTTTCAATTCTCGGTGTTGAGCTGAGCATTGAGAAACCAACAGAGTGCATCCCAGAGAGTGAAAAAAACACTGTTGGATTTTCAATTCTCGGTGATAAGTAGTGCGTTGAAAATCCAGTGCGCGATAACAAAAAAAACCGCCCGTGGGTACGAGAGCGAGGTTCTGGGATCGACCGAACCCAGGTCAGAGCAAGTGTTTTTGATTTTTCCACCAGAAATTTCTCATTACCACCCTGGACTCTGAATTTATCAATGACATTATTATTATTATTATTACCTATGGCTACCTCTACGGGAATACCTAGGCGTGATTTAATGTTAGAATAGTTGAAAATAGCGCCATCTGTGAATTCGGTTAATTGTGTTGTACTGAGATGATTAATCCGATTTTTTCAAAATGATCATTTTCGTGTTGAATTACTTACCCGAGTATATTAATTTAAACATGAACAAAAACATTTCCACATTTTCTCGTGATAAATTGCATGTGTAGGTACTACTTCATAAATATCACAATAGATGTCACTAACTTTGGAAACAAAGCACATAGTGACGCTAGAAAAAATAATGTAAGAAAAGGCAAATAAAACAAACATCAGGTACAAGGATAACAGTCCGTGTTTAATTGCAGCATCTCAAAAGCAATTAGGATGTAATATAATAAACGTACATTGTGTATTCCATTCATCGTCAGGTATTGATTCGTTTGTGCTATAGTAATCTATGGTGGTGTATATGATGACGTAGCGATCACGCCACCTTCTTCATGCCTATTCCAGCTCTGTGATTGGTTGAAGAGTGTAATCCCCCACCCCAAACAAAAATACGACACATTCAACACGTTTAGTGCTGCCAGCGTAAATCGATTTTCTATTCGATTACAGACTCGAGAGGAAGTTGGTTATTAGTATTTTAGAAATGATTCCTTTCATTATTTGTACAGTGCATAGTATTTCTGTATTTCTTAAACAAACTTAATTGATTGCTTATTGAACTTAAATGCCTAAAATCGCTTTGTAAGACACATAAAAGTTTGTTTAAAAGTTTAAAATCAATTAAATCGAATTGATGTCAATTTGTAAAACAGAGTACAACACTAACTAGTTCGGATTTGCTGGACGTTAGGAATCCCGCTAGTGTTTACCTCAAATTTATTTGAAAATTTGGTGATAATTTACAAGTGTAATATACACAGTGGACCTGTAAGGACACTAGGTGAGTATTTTACTTCAATATTTTGTTATCAGCGCTGTATGGAAATTATAGACCGATCACAAAAACTATAACCTAAAAGAAAATTCTGTGCCAGATTTCATAAACGAATTTCCCTGTTTTACTTGCTTTCTAGTTAAAATCTTTCCGAGAAATGTGTTTAATAACAAACTTACAGTGATTTAGCGATATTATCTTAGTATTTTGACCCTTACTTTTGTTATAAATACCCTCATACGTTGACCAAGTACCAGAATTTCTCCATCACATTACTTTGTTAATTATAAAATAACGGGAGTGGTTCCACGTGTGGAATGTTAACTAAAAATATTTGAATGCAACTATGAGTCTGTTCCCCTTATTTAGGCTTTAGTAATTATAATTTTTATTTCAAAATCAACTTGAAATTGGGTTTACTCCATTTGCGCTTGTTATTCTGCGTACTTACTTAGCTATTTGTTTATAATTTTATCAAAACAAAACATTAGATAAGATAATCAATACACAAGGAAGATTATTTCAGTAGGCACAGTGCAAGTAAAGTAACTTAAATGTAATTATTACCTACTTTTTATATTGTGGGTATACCCACCTAATTATATTTTGCCCAGGAATCAAAATTTATTTGAACAATTTTAAAATAATTCAGTCAAAATCAGTCTGCCTTGAATCAATCTTGTTTTTTTTAAATAAGTGTCAATGTTAGTCAGTGGTCATACTCATTTTTCTCTAAGAAAGTATCAAAATGTGCTGAACTATTTTTTACCCAGCGGAGCAAGGTGTACTTGCATTGTTATATTGCAAAATGCATAAACTATAAATATTATCTGTAAACTTACAATAACTCTCTTAATAAGGAGTTTCACATGTTACAGTTTAAAGAAAATATTTTTTTTTGTTTTTGCCTTTTTATTTTGTTACAGGATAGGTACATAACCTATTACTGCTAACCTTTGTTAATTGAGCCAGCAACTTTTAATATGGTGATGAATGCAATGCCCAATGTTACAACATCAACATTAGAGTGGCTTATTTGTCTTATTATACCTTGTCTTATTTTATTTATAATATCCATAATGATCGCACCTCTCTGTCATTTATAAAGACCACATTCAACATACTAATCTATAAGTGCTCTGAACCCAAAGGTTAATGGAAGCTAATTTAAGTGTTGTTTCTTCATTAAAATAATGTAAATTAAAATGTTAACAACTTACAAAATACTACATAATTTATAAATTGGCCTTCTAAACATTAAAATAACAATAGAGTTTAATGTTTTTTTCTGAAGATAAAAAAATATCCTTGAATTTTGCTTGAACTCAATTACTGGAGTTAATTATCTCTGCCCGTGGCTTCGCCCGCGTGGATGTCGGAAATTATCCCATGGGAATATGCTATATGAATATGCTATGGGATAAATAGTACCTATCCCATCTTTTAAATCCATACAGCCTTTAAAGCGTGAAAAGGTAAAAGACTGATAATAAATGCAAATGATTGTTTCTTTATTTTTATGAAACAGGTTTTTATGAATCTAAATGTTTAGGCTTAAAAATCATAACAATTCATTTTAATATTAACATCATTAATTTGCTGCCATTGAGCATGTAATATTTACACATTTACTAAGTTATTTTATAACTTCAAATTGTAATAACATTTAAGCAGGTGGACCAATATAAATGAAATAAATACCTCAAGATACCGGTTCTGACTATATTTCCAATTCCTTTAATCTCTTAAAAAGGGGTACAATTTCAATAAGCATGTGAATTTTATAATTATTCCCTATTTTACCTCCTTGGGGGATGACTTAACAAAAACGCTGAAACAAATATATTTTTATTTCTTATGAAAAACATTGACTTAAGAAATGCTAAGTTTCCCGTACAAACTTTACACAAGTGTTAGTAAAAATCCGTTCGGCGAATTTGACTGATATTTTGGTAGAATATAGCCAATAACATTATGATTAAAAAAAAACCGGGCGCAAAAAAAAATAGCCTGTTTTAGAGATATAGCTATTTTTATGTTGAAGTTAGAAAGATGGTTTCGTGTAAACAAAAAACATTCACAGCAATCACAAAAATTTTAAATTCATATTTTATGGTCTAAAAACATATTCCTACATCTGTAGTGTATACCCTAAAAAGGAAGGCATAGATGTTTTACACACATTTCGCATTGTAGACAAGGATTCGTGCCGATTTTGCTGAAACTTTGGGATATTGTATTGAAAGTCTGTTTTTCATGGGGTATTTTTATTTAATGATTATTTACAACAATACATAATATTTACAAGATTTAAAAAAAGACTACCATCACAATCAAAGTCGCTTTTTCTTGTCTGTCTGTGTGACCTACGGCCACAATGGATTTCACCATAATTTTATAGAATCTATTTCGGAAGGTTTTTATGTACCTACCGACAATAGGTACATTCATATTTAACTTAAATAAAGGGTGTAAAATGACCCATGCATTAGCCGTTATCTACGCATTCTGTACATCAAACTAAGTAACATAAAGCAAAAATGATTGCTGGGAAACGACTTGTGGTGTGACAGACACATTGCTGTTTACGGGTGCGCGCCGTTGCATGCACCCAAAAGCAAAATGTAATGCACGCGTAACACAGTGCTTTTGGGTACATGCAACGGTATAGGAGCGTAAGTTAAGTTATAACAGTTAATAATTAATAATTAAAACTTGTTTTCGTTTCGAAAAAAAGTAAAAAAGTTGGAACTCGAGTTCAATATCTCCGTAACTAGAAGGTTACCAGGTACAGTCTAGAACAAAAAAAAATAGTTACAATGGCGCGGAGTACACTAAATAACTTACTCTCGGCTTCGTTAAGCGTCTTTTTACACCCGTTACAGCTCAGATATCCCGATATTTTGAAATTTCGCCATACCAGTATAATTGCACCCGCGCGAAGTAGGTTCGGGTCGCCAGTCTAATGAGAAAAAAGTAAAACTAAAATAAGACACCTAACGATTCCTCCCTATCGCTGTCGGCTGGTAGCGCATCCAAATGGCTTGCCACGTTGAATGGCAATGCTCTTACCCTCTGACCAAGGTAAAGATCAGCACTTGGGTCACGTGAAATGTCTAGCAACCGTTTGGTGATTTCTTTAATTAGGAGATGAGTCCTCGACGTGGTTGTTATTATTTACGCAACTTGAGGTTCTCCACCGCAGCAGCGGCAGCTGCAGTTCAGTACGCCGAACTACATTAGGCACTAGCATGTTTTCATTGTAAAGGGCCGAACCCCATAAACCCCATGAGCGCATGTGTCAAGAGTTCTTGCTGCAACTTTACAAGTGTAGTAACAAGTATCTATAGTGTACCATTGATTGAATGCCCAATCGATTTCATGGTGAAATGGTACGTGATCGGAACCAACCCCGAATACCATGAAAATCATTATGTACTTAACTAACTTGTGAGGTGAGAATGCTCTTTACACATTATTTACACGATTAGAAAAGTATGCTCCTTGATATAGCCATTGGGGGCAACTAATAACGAAGGAAGTGGTTTTTTTTAATGAGAGCAATACTACTGTCGCAAGGCCATGAAACAAGTACTCTTTTGGAAATCGAAATACGTGCAATCGTTGTACACTGTTACTTTTGGTTCTTGAGAATTGGGATTATATAAATTATTTGCAAAATCAGTTATATGTATGTCTATAATTAATAATCCTGTCTCGCAATTGCTTGAAAGCCTAATTTTCGCGGACAAAACGCACCATCAAATATTGTCTTATTGTAGTAATTGCAAAGCTTGCAACTTGTCTTGATAAAACCCACAACAATTCGTCACTAAGTACATGTAGCAGCTTGCACAGAAAGCATAAAGAGTCTGTCTTGTTTAAGTAGCGAAATCTACCTTGTACTGGAATAGGATCACAGTGATTATTAAAATCAACGATAACAACAACGCCGCGCAGTGTTAACTAACTACAATCGTGACAGAAATGATCGAGAGATAAAATATAGTAGGTACCTAATCAATAGATTATAAGCGGTTGTCCTAATAGAAAGCGATTTTATCACGTGATTACGTGATTGTCGCGATATCTTGACAAAATCAAACTGGTTGCTACTTTAATTGTATAATTTATTATTTTTATGACATTGATTTACTTACATTTTGTGATTACTTTACCTCACACAATGGTGCCGAATCTCCTGTACCTACACTGAACTAAACTATCAAGAGAATCTTTGAAGAAGAAGCTATTTTGCAAACAAGATTCTCTAAACTAACAATTTTGATACAACTAAAATCGAGTTTGACAATCGCTAAGTTGAGTAGACCATAGACCAAGATTTTTCGGAAATTAAAATAAACAGTGAATGAAAGTGAACGGAATGATCCGAAGTGCAAAAAAACCTAAGTAAAATCAAATAATTATCTTTTAAATGAAATACATGGAGCATAATGACTACGTAAAACTCATGCTTTATATTTTAATAAATTAAGATGCAATAACCTGCATTCGGTAACGTATTCGTAATATAACGCGATATTTTTTAGGTTTTCAATAAGAAGAAAACCTTTAATTTTATTAAAAATCGACCAACTACAGCATTTAAAAATTGATTCAGGTAGCATGATTATCTTACTATTTATTTCAGCGTAATAAAGATAATCCTAACTTCCTAATCCCAACAATTATTATAAATGCGTATTTATTTGTTACCTTTTCACGCCTAAACCACTAAACCGATCATCAGGAAATTTTGCTTATACGTTGTCAGGGGTACAGAAAAGGACATTAGGTACCTTTAACCCAGAAAAAAAGTACAGTTACCGAGGAAAGAACAAAAACTATCGACTGTCGAAATTGCTTTAGGTCGCTAGATAGCGCTACGTGTCTTTCGAATCATGGTTGAATTATATAATTAGAAACTTTAGTAGTGTGTTAAGAGCAATTGAAAAAAATAATAAGTGATACATTTTGTGAGTCTAGACTGAACTCCAACACCGTTTATCCGAACACCATGAAAGTTGGCTAATAGGTAAGTATGTATTTATTTTTAATGGAGAAGGATTTACAGGATTTTTTCGACTTCCACGCGGCGATGCCGTGGGCAAAAGTTAATTTACTAATAAAAATGTGATCTCGAGAAAAGATAATCCGGTTTATCGCTTTAAGTTGAAAATCTCCGGTATTCTGTTTGTTATGTCGTGAATCGACAACAGCTGCAATCACATAAGCTTCCATATTATTTCCAGCCTCACAAGCTTCCAAACTTTCAAGAACTAGTAGAGAAATGTGCTTTGTAAATTTTTGTTTATGACAACTAATTTTGTTCCACACCTTTTTAATCGCGATTAAAAATAGTCTGATTTTCAAAATTCAATACAATTCAATAAAAATTTTAGGTGAAAATACATATTCAGAATATTCAGAATAGCAAAATTGCAGTTTTCACTAAATTGAATAACTAAACGACTTTAGTGCTGCCAAACTATATTATACATATGTAGTTAAGTTGTGTCACTTTAGTCAATTTCAGAATGAGAAACGTCGTTTGACAGGAATAAACTAAATTTTGGTGATTTTTAGTCCAGTTTAGAGAATTTTGGCATCAAAAACTTATTACTTGTTAAAATTTTAGGAAAATCGTATACTTCTATAATGTTTGTTTTATATGTGAGCATCATGTATCTATCACATAATAAATTTATCTGTCATTGCTTAATTTTTAATTCTTTTTACCTATTGTGGTATAGTAATTTTATTCTAGGTGCATCGTCTGCACATGTAATTATATAATTAATGTATACAAAATATTGTTAAACATTTTAAATGAGTAACAGTGGAGTTTTGCCCATTCTTCTCTATACGAAACTGCCTTTTGGAAGAGGCGACTAGAATCAATTCTTTTTTAATGTAACTGTTGACGTTCAAAAGTGCCTTTTATGTGCCTATTTGAAATAAATGATTTGAGTTTGTTGTTCGTACGAACCCGCACAACGATCGCCTGAGCTGGACAAACGCCTAGTGCATCGACACCCTTAAATATACATGTCGGCACGTCATTCACATGTCACCGTTGTTCAAATGTGTCAGTCAGTCAGTCACGAGCACTAACTAATATGTCAACACTTGGCAACTTTCAATAGCGATTTTTTTCGTGAAATAACGAATGCAACGTTGAAATGCGACATATTACATAAACCTCGGTTCGTAAATATTATGTTCGTAACAACATAAAATTTCATTCAAAAATGAAGGAGAAAATCGGTTTTGAATTCAGCCCAGTGTATACATATTTATGCTCGTGACTGTACACATACATACAGACTGTAATTATTTCTAAAGTTTCAGCAAAATCGGCCGGACGACTTGTTTACTATGCGAAATGTGTGTAATGTATCTCTGCCTTACCCCTTCAGGGAATACAGACAAAGAGTTCAGTTGAATTGGAACTAGTTGTGATCGATGTGATTGTTTCTTTTTTTATATTTTAGCAGTAACATAACATAAAATCATCTTCCTGACGCCAACATAAAAATGGATGAATCTCTAAAACGAGCCATTTTTTTTTTTTGCGCCCCCTATGGTCTTTCAATCAGCATATTACAATTTTCATATCCTAACTTAAGAAATGCAAAGTTTCCCATACAAACTTTCATCCCCTATAATACGCCCTTTTAGGATTATTTTTGATACAAAAAGTAGCTTAGATCCTTCCCCAGGACGCCATCTATCCCCCTGGCCAAATTTTATCGAAATCCGTTCAGTGGTTTAGGCGTGAAAAGGTAAAATACAGACAGACAGACACAGAGTTACTTTCGAATTCATAATATTGGTATGGATTTCACAAGTTCCTTTTGTCACTATTTGTATTTTAACTTGTATTGGATTTTACTTTATGTAATGTATTTGCACAAAAACAAACAAAGTATGATATTGTAAGTAACTAGGTACCGTACCGTTGCACAGTGTTTGATTTTACTCAAAAAAATTCCCTATGCTGTTTATCGCATACATCGATCAAGAAATGCATTTTAAACGTAAGAGCAGAACACCCACGTGTGTATTTCAAATACTTTCTTTTTATAAAAAATAATTTATATTTCGTGACCTTCACCTAGAAAAAAGATTAAATAAATTCTGTAAGCGTATCTGATCAAGATATTTTTTAAAACTATATTAGTTTTGATAAAGGATCTTTACGCGCATATTTCCCAGTTTTTATTTTTAGAGTATCACCTCTCGTTACGGTGTTATTAATTTTTATTCAGTTTTTTGTTTTTATTTTTTTTATCCAAAAAAACTCAAAAGTGCGACTTGTGACCGGTACTGAAAGATTGCTCTTAATTAGGTCTATCATTGGTAAAAAAGCCAGCCAGTTGCACTATTGCGGCGTTTACGAGTTATCGAATTTCAAAATATAGTGTTAGGGTTGTCACTCAACTTGACCTTTCATGTCAGACTTAATCTAAAATTTTCTCTTAATTACAAAACTATATATTATTTACACATAAAATATATCTTATACATAGATTCTTTCCCATATATATGTATATACCTCTAGGTACATACTTACAAAAATAGGTGGTGACTTTTTTTGGAGATCTCAATCTGAAGTCGTTTGTTGGTTTTTTAAATCGTTTATTAGTTTGTTTTGATGAAGGTTCACATGTAGCTTGGGAAGGGGTCCACCTCATATACACATCAGGCTTATGCTGAAACCCCATGCTCGAACCCCATGCAGGAACGGGGTCGAGGCGCCATGGAGCCGTTACAGACCCATAGTACCACTTTGCCTCAGCAGGGGCTTACCCAACCTGCGGAGGGATGTCCATCCGCCCCCGATCGGAGGACTTACTGCAAGGGGGCAGGAGGCATATTTTTGAGTGCTTTTACGCAGAAAGTAAAAAATATAAAAAGAACGGGTCACCTGATGACCTAACACCATCTTACGTGACGGCCGTACTTTTCAGAGAAATGGGTTAGCATCTCAAAGATCTTTCGCCTAGCGAACAGTACACCGTTTCGTCGATGGAAGAGTAGACAAAAATTACGTTCTGTGTAGACAGTACGATGGCAGCAAAGTAGAAAGAGTCAACTGCACTTTTTACGAAATTCACTCTTTTACATAATTCGACTCAGAATTCTTGGTTTTCACATAGGATTTTTTTTCCTGTTTGATTCTCAATACATACTGAAATACTCACGTATACAACTACAACACAAATAAAGACAACTACAACAATTTCTCTCGAAAGTGTCGAAGTATGGTATTTTGGAACAAAAAACAATTACAGTAATAGTGGCCTTAACCCATTCCTTGGTAATGGTGCCGATTCTCTTGTCAAAAATGCCTCTAAACTAGACAAAAGAATCACCAAAATATAGTTTATTCCTGTTTTTCTTTTATTTTGCTTATATCTCGAAAATGGTGTGTCCTATCGCAAAAATAATGAAAATTTCGAATCCCTTTATAGAACTCTTAAACCCTTAAAACTCAACATGTAGGTAATCATATTTCACATTTTCCATACAAAAAGTGAAATATTCCATATAAAAAAGGTCGAGGCAGTCCCCTTGCGCACCCCCGGCTCTAAAAAAAATTCACGGGGTAGGGCAAACAAGTAGGTACCACCTGGAGTCGCGATTGTTAAATTTTAGTAAAATTATGATTTTCTAGATAACCGTATAAACTTTGTGTCCTTCGAGTAGAAAGTTTTCTACTGTCTTTAGCATGGCGATTACAAAATCAAATTGTCTTCACTACCTTAGACAACAGTCAGTTGTAAGTGGGATTTTGACAGTTTGGGATATAAAACTTTCTTCTGAAATAGTCTACATAAAAATTACCTAGACAAAGATCGGTAGAAACGGAAGACAAAATGAGAGATTGTAGAAGGATTTCTACGGTGCGATGTCAAAATGGAGAAACGAAATGTTACTTGGTATAGAAATAGCTGTCTATTCTTCGTAAAATAGAAAGCGTCATGCTAAGCCTGCAGGATAGACTTATAGGCGAAGTTGTTTACCCATTTCTTGTAAAAGCCATGAATTTTTATAAAAAAATCAACCGGAACAAAAAGAGGTTCAGGGACAAGCATACTGTTTTCTTGAACAAACTGTTCATTGACGATATACCAGTCGAATTTAAGAGGGTTGCTGCGTACTTTGCCACATTCAGTGAGTTGTGCAGTATTTCTCAACCTCTGGAAAGGGTTGCTGCGGACTTTGTGACATCTAGTGAGATATGCAGCACTTCACCACCTCCGGAAAGGGTTGCTGCGGACTTTGCGACAGCCAGAGAGATATGCAGCACTTCACAACCTCTGGAAAGGATTGCTGCGGAATTTGAGACATCCAGTGAGGTGTGCAGTAACGCACTACCTCAGGAATCCACCATACTGGATGTCACACAGTCCGCAGCATCGCTCTTTGATTCGACTGGCACGTCGTCATTGTTGAAATCTTCTAAACCAACCAAAGATCCCAGTATAAGTTATAAACAAGACTCCAAAATTAGAAAACGGATCATGGAATCCCTACAAGGTCAACCTCAAGCTAAAGAAATAAAATCTTTTGCGTCGACGATTACTTCAGAAGATGGAAGCAAAATACCCCAAAAGCTTCAAAAGATTTAGAAGAAGTAATAAAACTTTTTCTGACATCACCAAAAGAACCAGAAGAAAGAATTAAAAAAGTTTCTACGGTTGCAAAACCTTATACACCGGAGAAAGCTTTAGGTTTCATAGTCGACAGGAAACTGAGTGTGGAGACTAATATACTTTTGAGACAGGATTTGAAGAGATGAGGTTATCCCGCTTTCCCACCCTATCATGAAGTATTAAATGCAAGAAAAGCAGTTTGAGAAGCCCGTAAAATAGGATTATACTTGTCCACATACATATATGCTAGTAATGAAACATAACTGTCCTGAGGGTTATGTAAATCAGTTTTTACGAAACATGTTTTTTTTTTTATTAATCACAAATATTATATTTGTTTGACCTTTAGTGACAACCCTACAATGTATCATATAACCTTTATACATAACTCCCAAACGCCGCGATAGTGCAACGTGACTTTTTTATCAATGATAGACCTAATTAAGAGCAATCTTTCAGTACCGGTCACAAATCTCACTTTTGAGTTTTTTTACATAAAAAAAATTAAAACAAAAAACTGACTAAAAATTTATAATAAATACTGTAACAAGAGGTGCTCTAAAAATAAAAACTGGGAAATATGCGCCTAAAGATCCTTTATCAAACTATATTAATCAATAAAAAATATCTCTATCAGATACGCTTACAGAATTTATTTAATCTTTTTTCTAGGTGAAGGTCACGAAATATAAATTATTTTCTATAAAAAAAGTATTTGAAATACACACGTGAGTGTTCGACTCTTGCGTTTAAAATGCATTTCTTGATCGATTTATGCGATAAACAGCATAAGGAATTTTTTTGAGTGAAATCAAACACTGTGCGTTGTACGACAAATCTTTTAAAGTGTTGATTGATGCTGACAATAATTTGTTCTTAATCCTCTACTACCAGAGATTTGATAAGCATCTTATAAACAGTATGAATCCTCTTTGGTTTTTATATCTGTACATAAAAATAGATAAGATACTGGATTAATGTCCAATCCAATGACATCGTTGTTTTTATATAAACCCAAGTAGCATGACGCATTATCTAAGGTCAGGGTATGGGGATTGCAGTCATGTACCTAAATTAATTAATAAACAATCAATCATAAAATTAAGCTAAAAAATACTACTGTCATCTTTAGATAGACCACTTCATTTTGGATCAACATCTTTTAAACGGACACTAATAACCTAAACTAACAAAAAAAAAAACCTATCTGTATACGCGCTAAGAGATAGAGCTGTTACATCAGCCCACATAATAACCACAAAGTTGCGTGTTCGCACGGCAGGGTCACGCAAGGCCGTGGACTTCGCACTTCCCGCTCAAGCCCCCCAAATTGAGCTCATCACGTGTCGCATATGCACATGGCGTCGTCAGCGGCGATCAGACGATCAAACCTGGCGTTTACAGGGGTAAATTATATTCGCAAAATCACGCGTGTAGTAATGAGGTGGTATTGTCGAGTAGGACAAAATACTCACCCTTTGTCTTGTTCAGCGGGATAATTGCGTAACACCGTCGGATTGTGATTGATAGTGTGTTCCGTAATTAGGGTGCAGGTCTTAATTTTATTAGTCTCTTATCACACATATTCAGGGTTTAGATCCTCATACGGCAGTGTGTCAAGTCAAGTTTTGCGAAGATATACCCGTGTGGTTTCTCTCACAAACCATTTCTAGCTACTTTCGATCACCCTTACATCAAAATCCATTAGACGTACAAAGTTTCAATTTTGTATGCCTGTTAAAGTCCCCCCAATTACTCAATATTCAAAATGTACATTTTTTTACAGTTCTTGATATTTTGACGTCAGACAGCTTTTTTAACCGACTTCTTACATTTTGGTTTTTGGTGGGGGTTGTCTCAAATAATAGGTCTTTAGTCTTTACCTATGAAATTGCCGTTTTGTATGAAAAAATTTAAACGAATTTTTTTCATGAATTTTTTATTTGTATTAATCGAAGTAATCACCCATGCAATCAATGCATCTTTGCCATCGCAGTGGCAGTTTATTGATGCCCTTCTTAAAGAAATCAGCTGGACGGGAGGCAACAAATTCTTCAAAGGCATTTTGTACTGCCTCTCGGGTATTAAATTTTTTTCCCGCCAAGAAGTTATCCAAATTCTGGAAAAAGTAGTAGTCTGTAGGCGCAAGGTCTGGTGAGTAGGGCGGATGACGGAGAGCTTCCAACCCCAGTTCTTGCAACTTGGAGACCGTCTGCTGTGCAGTATGAGGTCGCGCGTTGTCGTGCAGGAGCAGCGGAGACGAGCGATTGACCAATGCTGGTTGGAGATGCGCCAGCTTCTCCATCATTGTGTTCAGTTCTTCACAGTACACATCTGCAGTAATGCTCACCCCGTTTGGTAAGAAGCTGTGATGAATCACACCGGCGCTAGACCACCAAACAGTGACCATCACTTTTCTAGGGGTAAGTTTTCGTTTAGGGCATTGTTTAGGTGCTGAACCAGGATCCAACCAACTTGCTGAGCGCTTACGGTTATCAAACAGAATCCATTTTTCATCGCAGGTAACAATGCGGTTCAAAATTCCTTCATTTGTGTGTCTGTTGAGCAGTGCAAGGCACGTCTCGACGCGTACTTCGCGCTGGCGATCATTGAGTTCGTGGGGCACCCATTTGTCAAGCTTTTTTACCTTGCCAATTTGACGCAAACGGACCAATATTGTTTTGACGCTAACGTCGAAAGCTGCTGCTAATTCAGCCGTAGATTGTGTATCATCAGCTTCCACAATCGCCTTTAATTCGTCATTGTCGACCAAAGTCTTCGGACGACCGCGAGGTTCATTTTTCAGGTCGAAATTTCCAGAACGGAAGCGAGCAAACCAATAACAGGTGGTGCGTTGGTTTGTAGAGTTAGCTCCGTAAACGTCGTTGATGTTGCGTGCCGCTTGTGCCGCGTTGCTGCCACGACGGTACTCATATTCCATAATTACTCGAATTTTTAACGTATCCATGATGACGAAAAAGATTGAAATGCGATGAAAATGTAACACTAATCAATAAAGAAATGACTACTTTTAGAAAAAAAAATCCATGTTTTTAAAATAAAATTAATTTGAAATTAGAATTCATAGCCAAACAAAAATTATTTTGATTTGAAATGGCCAGTACTGCAGAACGGCAATTTCATAGGTAAAGACCTAATATATATATTATATAACAAGTTAATAACGTAAGCAGCACCTGCCTTGAAAATGATTAAACCCAGCAGCTGAAGCAATCTGCCTAGCCTTTCCCAGTGATATTGGGGTAGGCTTCCAGTCAAACCGGATGCAGCTGAGTACCAGTATTTTACGAAGGGTACTGCCTATCTGACCTCCACAACCCAGTTACTGTATAATACGATACCCCTTGGCAAGATTGGTTGTCAGATTTTCGGGCTTCTGACTACCCGTAACGACTGTCAAAGATCCATGAATGACAGCTGGGACCAACGGCTTTACGTGATTTCCGAGACACGGAGGGGTCTCGGTGTGAAAAGATGGTCACCCATCCACGGACCGACCGCGGCAAGCGTAGCTTAACCTGATCGGTCGACACGTGGGGCTGTTATTACTTAGCCACGAACCCCTCACCCAGCAGCTGAATACCGGACGTTTTTATTTGACATTTAACTTGAACGCCATCTAAAAGAATGGCAACTGTTTCGATTAAGTTTTAACTTTGTTAGCAGTGAGACATCTGGCAGTATCTACTAATGTTTTTTGCGCAGTTAAAGAGACTTCGTCTGCGTTCTTTGAACCTTACCATTTATTTTTACCTAGAAAAACCAGGTAAACCTTGTTTTTGTTAACAAGTATTTCTTGTTTTAAGAAGAATAACAAAAATTAACTAATTATTATTTTGTCCCTGAACTGACCTGAAGTTCCCGTTATTGCTTGTTAAATCTTTTTTGATTCACAAATTTCTCACCTTGCTTCAAATTTTATTATTCCAGTCCATAAGCATTTTAAGCAAAAATATCCTATGAATATTGGACTTTGAAACTTGTGTTCGTAATAATTAGCGGAGTTACCAACAGTTAATTATTGTTTCAGCATCAATATAATTTTTTCTCAAGCCTTTGATCATTATCTTTTCTGAATATTAATTAGTAGTGGGTAACTCTACCTGCTAACAAGAAAAAAATAAGGAAACGTAAGTACTAAATTGGCTTAGCCACAAATCCATATTCAATCAAAAGTATTCCATTTGTATCAATTAAATCTGCCAATTCTGTGTACTCCATAAGAAATCCCTGTTTGTATATTCTTACGAAACTGTCGCTAGCCTTCTGACAGACACTAATAGATAGCGCTCTTACTATGTAGTATGTTCACACGACTACATATCAAGCTATACATTTCCAGTTTTAGCTAACCACGCATTGTGTAGGCTTTTCGTACAGTGAGAAGTCAGCGTATACTGGAAATGTACATAACTTGATTTGTCGTCGTGCGTACATCAAATATAATATGGCGGAATGTGAAGGGTCAACAAACTCCGTAAAAGCTTTAGTACACAAAAGCTTTTAAATCTTATTCCCGTCGGGGACAACCTCAATAAAATATGTATTGTTACCGTTGTTTATATTTCATAAGTACACGGTAACTTGTCTTTTATTTATAGTGTCTTTGTTGTTTTATAAATAAGTTTAATAGAAGACCGAGAAAACAGCGGCCAAATTATTTGTGGTGCAGTTACTTCGTACAATATTCTTGTCGGTTTCATTGCACGCAGTCAGCTTGACCGTTTCGCTTGACAAAACAACAAAATCAGGGTGGCCAGCCAAACGCGAATACACAACGATTTAAGAAGGTTTGGAAGGCTAAAGGTAAACGCGCTAAAAGAAATTATTGATGTACTAGACACTTCAAAAGACTGAAAACACCGCGGTGAACAATGTCTTTGTTCAATATATGCGCTTTCTGCGGCCATAACACTAAATGCACCTTCAATCCCAAATTATTTCTGCAGCTCACTATCTTGATACTAATCAGTCAATCAACATTATTTCCGTACTTCATTTCAACAGAAATAGTCTGAACTCCTCGTAGACAGCTATTTTTAGTGTTCCGCACCGTAATTGGAAAAACGGCACGTTAATGGAATTGGCGCTGTGACTGTCTGCCCGTTTGTCATATTTTTCTTGTTACCTACCGTTTTATCATCTTGCTTACTTCCAGGAAAAATACTATTTCTTTATAAATTATCAATATTGAAAGGAATATGAGAGCTTATCAAGTTTCCGCAGCATTATTGTCCTCTGTACAATTGGATACTGTTGTAGTTCTTGGTATTTCTATCTAATGTCCGGTCCTCAAGACAATGCGCTCTGATTCCGAGCTCGTTATCTCATCGGACGAGATGTTTTTGTCGGAAGACGCCCTTCCACGTCCAGTACAAAGTACGCTCACACATCAGGCGAGCCGCCTTTATCTGTGACCTACTTGTCTTTAGATAAACACCCGCAGACGAGACCGAGGTTCGAAGTCAGCTACCTGATACACACTTGTGTCAAGTTAAGACAATGTCGCCTGATGATTCCTCTAACTAAACATATTGTTGGATTCACCTTATTAGTCACGAATCACGAGACCCGATTTCTGAGTAATAAGCTAAGTTACCTCTTGCATGGTTAAAGGACTTTTGGGAGATGTTACTGATTCATTTCGGTTCGGTTGCTAGCTCCCGATTCGTCATTGGCGACGTATCACATCCCAATTTACAGGGCCTGGTTTTCCATTAGGAATTTGGTTACTGTTAATGACTGACTAGAGACTATAACTGACGAAATGTCGGTATTCTATGGTCCACCGCTCAGCTACACGGTACTGGCGATGGCGTGATATTGTGTACGGGTGATGTAACAAAATTATTCTAAAATTCCATCGCCCATATTTTATATCTTATCAATTCTATGGGTCCCATAATTGCCGGGCCTATGATCCAGACAGCATTATCTCCAAAATGTTGGCACTTATCTGGTGCTCTGCCGTCGCCTCTTCCGACGAACCACCGATAGGCAGCTGACCTTCGAAGGTTATCACGAACAGTCTACGGTTCGTTATTGACACATGAAGTTATTTATGTTTTTAATTATCACATGGTGAAGAAACACGGAAGCACTGAGGCGATTGTGTTTGTTCATGACATATTTTAGGCCTCATAATATCAAAAACAACTGCAGGCACAAAAGAGATAGGTACTTGACAATAATTTAAAAAATAAGTCAAATTTTTGCGTTGTCACGATAAGAAATATCAAATTAGAAGTAAAAGAAAAAGCTATCGTCCAAGTTCTCAAACACAACTCGACTCAACCTCCTGTTGTCTTCGGTGCTGAGAGTTCCAAATTTTGAGTCAAACATCTTAAACTTATTTGCCCCCTAATTCACTTACCTGCATCGACATAACGACTAATAGTAGATTGTTATACAAGGGGCTAAAATAACCCATTAAATACGAGGTAGTTTTTTTTACTCCCGAGCTGTAGCGAGGGAGTAAATAGAAACCGAGTTATAATGGGTTTTTAGCGCCGTGGGTTACACCTCTACTTTTCCTACTTTTCACTACGATTGCGAGAAAATAAATTAATCCAATACAATATTAAATCGTTTACTTTCTTTTAATATCTTCTGTAGCCGCAATGCAATGCACGCATCCTACCGATGCGATCACCGCTTTTAGTTCCATTTACAAAAATAAAATGTTCTCTTTTATGAAACAGTAGTACGTCAAGTCTTTATTCATGATTATTCTACTTATGAATAAATACTTTTTCGTTTTTGTAGGCTCGTTGGTAACAGACAAAAATAAAAAATCCCCTAGAGGAAAAAATGCTGTTTACCCCCACTTTGGTACGCTACAATGACGGACTTTTTGAGCAAGAGGAGTGAAAGATATATTTATACGGTGTACTTCAAAGCCATTGCAGTTGAGTTAATAAAACAACTAACACATCTGCTGCAGTTGTTCCCCGTATAAAGAGCTATAGCATTACAGGCTCTATTCATTAGGCTTTAGATCTCTATTATGGATGAATCAGTCTTTACCCTCCGCCTGTCTATTGATCTATTATCTGTACGTCATTTCTATCATTGAAACAGGGCAAGCCTTTATGATTTACAATGCGGGCTATTCGTTATATTAATGTTATTTTCTTTAGCTCATCGTGGTCTTTCGAGATGCTTTGTTTGTATAACAAGGCTCTTTTAAGAAATAGTTATACCTTTACTTATTCAATTAATACCACATTAGGTCTATAGCTTTACGAGAATTGCCTCCTCTTCAAAGTGTGCCCCAATCGACAGGCTGGCAGGGACATCGACACGCAACCTGTTACCATGGATTTAGTACACGATTCTAAACCACCCTGCGTTGAAATTTTTCTTCAGTTATTTGATTTTTTAAATTAGCTGGTCCATACATTTGGACCGCGTAGGTATTGCACTTTTCTATGGAACAGCAGTTTTATTTTTGATAACCGACGTACAATTTCTACACTACAGGTTCTAGAATCATGTGCTGAATTCATGGTTACAGTTTGCTTGTCGGTGTCCCAGCCACCCTGTATAATAGGTATCCTGAAAATGATAAAAGTGAAAATAAAAGTAATGTGCTACGTAGACTATATTATACAATACAGGCAAAGTTCGGACTAGTTGTCGCTCTAAATCGGGCAAAAATCCCGTTTCCCTATACGTCCTTCCATATCTGTAATTTGTGATTTTATTTATCTTTATTGTAGTCTTTTGCCCGCAGCCTCGTGTCAATATTACTAACGTATTGCTTTCAACTGCTTATTGACGTTTTGTTTTTCTGAATCCAATTTCGTTTTGAAGTGATTCACCGATACCGCATGTGTTAAATTAAGTTAATATTTGATTAGAATGTGGTACTTTTTTGCCTCGGGCTCTTTGATCAAAATGATCACAGAGGGTTTGTAAAAATGCATCGTACTGATATGATACCTACTGCTAACACATTTATTTAGTCCTATCCGAAGCCGATTATCTTTTCCTACTAACAAAAATATCATTTATCACTGCTCAAGGCAAGAACCGTACAAATAAACACAAGAGACATGTTAACGTGCTAAATACGAACTTATTTCTTGAGCTAGGTCTCTCAGCACGCGCCGTGCAGCAAACTGTGTCAAGGGGCGAAAGTTCATAGGGACACGAGACGCGTGTCTCGGCACACGAGCACTTTGGACCGGGTGCTGGCTGACACATGACATGACCGTTGCCTCCTCGCCGTACCGACGATGTTTACTGACACACTTAGATTATGCCGCTGAGTAACAATCCTTGGAGTTTGTAGTGTAAATGGAAAGATATTGTGTTCTGCGCCATATTGTTTGTGTGTGGTGCGTTATCTTGGATGATCGATTTGTGTTTTGAGATGATGAATGAACTTTGTAATGGGCGAGGAAAAGTTCGGTCTATAATTTAGAGTACCTAACTGATCACTGATACGCAGAAAGTTTTAGAACGGTAATCAAATTTTACAGCGTATCGCTTTATCGTTTCAAGTCTACCCCATTAGCTATTGTCGCCATGTCCTCCTGCTAGATAGCAATTTCCTGTATGTGTCCAACATTTCAACCCCAATTACGGCGTATCGCTTCGGCCTTCAAAACTTTTCCTATCAACCGGATGCCCGCATTAAGTGGCCACCATACAAATTATCTTGTGAGGGATGTAAACGAGAGAACAGTACACCCATAATTGATTGCATTGGAAGTAACGCCCGTCCCGTCTATTCTCGTCCGGGAGTACGGACTTCGCCCCCAGAATCGAGCCCGGCCATTATCCCATCGTCCCGTCTGCGCGAGAGTTGCTTTCCGGCGAGTGCCATCCGTTTGTAGGGCGACCAGGCGAAGGGTTCTTGCTGAGACGTACTTGAACAAAATATATTCATGCGTTGCTGTTTTTGTCAAGACCGTCTGGTGACCTTTTAATAACGGATATTCGGAAGGACATTATCAAACGTAATTTCAATTGTAATTTAACTACAATTTACAAATTGTTGTCATAATTAATTGACCTCAAACGAGCAGTTGAGTACGCTTGTCGAACTTTGACCGCGGGACTAATATGTAATTGACATTCCGCAACCGCAAACATTCATATTTATGATTGATTTCTCGTATAGTGTATTCTGTTTATTTGCTATTTGATCATGTGTATTTTCCGGATCAGTAGATAATAAATGCCAGTTCTCGGAAACATTGTTATGGTACCTTCTGTATGCAAGCAGTTTTAGTTGTGTTATATTATGAAGTTAGGTACAGCAACTTAGAACTTCGAAGTTGACTTGCGAACAACATTATGTTTCCCAAGTTCCGGCTTCCGTGGCCGCCGAGTACTCGTAAGAAGATCCATAAATGCCGCCTTGCCGATGGTATTAGAAAACTTTACTTTATGAATTAACTTTAGTTGCATTAACATAGTTACCAAGATTGTTATTATCTTTAGTTCAATAAACGTTCTGTCTTTGGAATACTGTACCTGTCTGGTGTGGAGTGTTTTCTTTTGTTCGTATTGTTTACACATTGTGTACTGCTCTGTCTTATCTCCGTGAATCATTCAAGGCTCCTTCAAACGGGCGCGACACGCGACACGACACAAAGGCACCGCCTCTGTAGCGCGGCGAGCGGTGGCTTTGTGTCGCGTGCGATTCGAATCGCGTGTAGCTCCTGTTGGAAGGAGCCTTCACCCGCAATGATTGTTCGATTAGAATGAACCGCCGCTCGATATCTTGGCGGTCTGTTTACGAATGCTGAATGAACTTACACATGGGAGCGATGAGGCCATTCTCAGATTGAATTGCGTCACTCATTCATTAGTCCGGAATTGCATTTCCTAGTTTTGTGGCATTCGTTGGTATTAATGTAGTCATTTTATAGCGATTGATGACTATAGCTAGATCGAAGTTGAACTACAAATTTACAATTTTCCTCTCCGACTGTCCAGGGCAAATTAAATAAAAGTAACTTGGGTTTACCTATAATATTTATATAGTTCTTTGCGGTAAGCACATGAGGCGCAAATCATATAGTATTAGGTACATGTGCGTCACAAAAAAAGCAGTAGAGCTAATCAGTAAGAGCAAAGTCCGTAATATGTACAAATAACAAAGCATGGTCACTGCACACGGAGTGTGCTTAGGTCATTCCGCCACACGTTTTGCCCATTGTCTCACGTGTGTAGGAGTCTTTATAACACAACAAATAACTTGTCATCTTATATCCTCTGCATCATTAGCTCTTATATCATCGTATTACAGTTCATTTTAGGTTGACACCTTCCGCAGGATGTCCCGATTTGTTGTTTTAAGGCATTATTCTATTCGCAGATCTGCTACTGTAATGATAAATAATCGGTTTCTATCAAGCTCATTATTACGAGGTTTATCTTTGTTATCAGCGTCTGTCTAATTATTGGGAAGTAACAGTTATTTAGGTATTATTACTTCAGTATTCTCAGAAGAATAATGGTTGTTATGCAAAATCTAACTATTAGCAAAGAAAGAAGAGCTACTCATGCAGTATGTATTTTTCATTCCAACCTGAACTTAAAACTGAACCTGTGTTATGCAAATAAATGATTTGATAATATAAAAGCAATATTCAGAACAACCGTATAATGGTATTTCAATATTTGTTTATTCGATAAACAATGAAATCCAATAAAAATAAATAAGTCTGAAAATAGCATCGAACTCCGAGGTCTGTTTCACGAATACTTACGGACTCATGCTGACGTCATCAAGTGAAGACTCGATATCAGCCTTGTTTATGGAACTTTTATTTTTCTTAGATGTTGACTCATTCTTGATTTTATCGTTACCTGCGTACGATTTATGGGATTGTTTCGAGCTGACACGAGTATACCTGTTAATCTGCCAGGGCTGTAAAATTCATCTAAAGAGGCTCATGAAACTACCAAACGATTAACCAGTTCAAAGGTCCTGTTTCTATGTGACTTCGGTTACCAACTTGGCTGGTCAAGATATTGCAACACTTACAGCATATACTCCTTCATAGTGACACATTTTGTGCTCATATCCTAAGTAACTCCATGATGTCCACATATCCCCGACTTCATCGGTCACTTTCCTAAATCTATAGTTTGGTAATCGTCTCCCTATTTTTGTATGCACACCTCAGTGCTAAAGCTAGACAATATTCAAATTACAAGGAACGTGCACCCTGGTACGTATCGTGCTGATGGCGACCTTCCATAAGACGATACGTCAGTAGACCACATTCGGAGTTTGATTAATGGAAGCGGGTTGGACGACCGGCTGAGTGCAGATGCACTGAGCTATGGAAATGTTTGTATTCACTGTTCAACGGTATCGATGTCAAGGCACGGTGATCCCACCAAGGACCAACTTTCGGATTTCGAAAAGCAGGAGTGCTTTTCGAAATCCGAAAGCTCAAAGATCAAAGTCCCTACTTTGAACCCAGGGTCTTAATTATTAAGACAAAACTTCATCGAATTCATAGATCAATTATTTTGTGTATGAAATCGATGAAGTCTTGTCTGTAGGTATAAAAATAAACCCGATTTCAGCCTTTACTTCAGTGTTGAAGTTTTGTTATCTGGATTTAAATTTAAAGTCACGGTTTATCGTTACAGCGATATGATGTTTCCAATTATAATTATCAGTATTTAATTGTTTAATGATATTAATTGATGTTTTTGAAAGCTCCATTCTCTGAAATTATTCTCTTTGTAATATTGCTTCATAATCACTTAAATACTTGATGAAAACTTTAATGACACAATTAACTCGGTAATTTAGCACTTGTCGTAGCTCCAACTTGTAATCACGAGAATATATCAGCCCATCATTATGTGAAGTAAATTACGTATAACGAGGCTTAAGGTTGCTTCCTAACGCGACTTATTGTTTTCGCTGAAAATTATGTCTTCAAGGCAAGACCAATCAGCATAAATGATGGTACAGAAAAATGTATTGCGAAAGGCGTTGTTTAAAGATAAATATTTTTATGCATAACTGAAATGCGGTGACGTAGGGAGCCTGGATGATGTATCAACAATCACAGCCACGTGGGATCGCACGATCACGCCACCGCGTCTACCACGGGCGCCAAATTCACTTATATCCAAATCACAATCTTCCCCAACTGTCCGATTCTTTCAGCCGAGATTCGTGCTTTTTTTCCGCGTGAGACATAAGATGAGTTCGCCACACGTGGTACAGGCCCTTCACCGGTTCCACGTCACTGACTCACTGCTGCTTTTCTAGTTTCGGCTCAGTTTCCGAACGCGCACCGCGCCGGCCGGACACACCGTGCGTTTGGTTAACGTCATTAAAAAAGTTACTTTTTATTCTCTCTTGTATCGAGTGGCTGTGATAGTCGGTTAAGTGATATTTTGTATAGTTTTAGGTTACCAGTTCCTGCTACGTCGGTAAGTTTACGTGAAGTACAAAGTTTAACCGAGTTATGAACAGTTATAATTACCGCGTGTGTAGGGGTTCTTAGAAACAACATCGTATGAAATGATTTAGAATAGGTACCTAGATAATATTCTTCGTTATCATTGTAAACTATTCGGTCAGTGGGTCGTCTTAGGGGCGGAGTTCTATAACAGAGAGCGCACAACGCGTTGATAGCGATCTTTTCGCACCTGACTTTTATTTGCAATTGAATAAAAGTTAACAAAGAAGTACGGCGATTGGTTTTACTTTTCCTTGTAAGCGTTCACTTAAGAGAACTTTCTCATTTTTAGACTAATTTTTGCTTGCGTAATCTCGAAAGTGTTTTTGCGGGTAGATGAACAAAAAGATTATTAGAAAGAGAGTAAACATAGAAAGACAGTTAAAATCTCATTTTATTTGCATTCAATCGAAACACTTTAATCAGCAGATATGAAATTAAAGTGGGTAATTCTTAATTTATAAAAATCCAATAACGAATCAGCTGTTTTCTACTTTACGCCTTACCTGCATACAAATGACATTATTAACACAAGGTATAATTTTTACAAACTGTCTCTGACATTACGGAAAGATAAATAGATAAAATAAATAAATAGATAAGATCATTTAGCATACGATACAATGATCCCAACACTGTCAAAGTCAATGATATCATCAACATCATTGACTTCTGTTTATTTAGACAAAGGCGATACCTCTTCCGAGGTCAATAGCTTGCTAAAATTAGACGTCACCACAGTCATCTGGAGTTCAGTTATACGATAAATTATAGCAATTCTCACTGTATTACTAATAATATTCATCACCTGCTCGTTATTCTTATCGTAGCGTACATATTTTAAAATGCTCCACGTTTTTGTTGTGAAGTGGTCTACAAATATATATAATGACTTCTGTTCGTAATGGTTACGTTGAAGTCTGTTGGTAAACATTGACTGCTTCTATGTTCTTTCTTTTTAAGCCTTTCTCTATAACATGCTGTCTACAGCATCCAACTTTTTTGTGTTGATCTGTCTGACGTTCGTTAATTTGTGGTTTTCGTTAACGGATGTTTGTTCTTCCAAAGCTTTCACTCTGATAGTTGCTTGCACCAATACCATTGCTCTCGAGCATCCTAGGGTCGGTCGCAGCACGTCTCTTCTTCCAAAGATCTCTATCAGCATTCATCAGTTCACTTCCTTTCTAGCCATATCAAAATATCCATCGTTTCTTTTTTGCGCACATTTGGTTTCTAGCAACAAATATTCTAGAAATCCAAGTGAAATAGTTTGACAGTTTTCTTCTTTTTACAACTTGTTAACTACTTATCATTGTCTAAAATTAATACAAAGGATTAGCATCCAAGTTTACTTTGTAAGCTTAGACTTGTGTTTTCTTAGGCCTCTACTTCACTGAATCTACCTTAACTTGTTCTAACCTTTGTTTTGATTAGCTACTCTATTATATTATTATAAGTAAGATATCCTGAGGTTTGCTTACACGACCACTAATTACTAATGTCTAACATTTCAGCATTAATTATTAAATGACTAACACCTAAATTAAGCAATATTTACAAACAAAGCAACTGTTACGATAACTGTAAAAACTTACTAATTCGTACTTGAACAAGTTTTAATTAAAACGTCACAATGTCAATAGTCATTAGCATTACTGTTGTTATTTTAGTCATGTTTAAACATCAATATGAATTGTTGAAATAACTCGTTGCTGAGTAAAATGTTCAACGGGGCATTCTACTCTTTAGCCACACATTTGCTTGAGAATGGATAGTGTGCAAATAAAAACTGACTACTCTTATAGTGTAAGATTTAACAGCTAGTTTTACGTCCTTTTTAAATTCGAGGTTATTTCCGAAGTTCTCCTCGTCAAGTCTTATTTCGTATGCTTTTTGTAATGTAAGCTCTTGTAAAGTTTACCCTCCGGCTACAATGTTTGCTTATTAAACTACAACGTTGTTCCTGATGCAATAAGTGTTAATTTCGCTTGGAGTTCAACCCTTCTTCCCTTCAATAAAGGTAACCTGGACATTGAATGTAATGGGCTTGGCCTGAGACACGCAAAACTGCTTATAATTTTTGTCCTCTCAAGACAAACTTACGCCACGGTTGGTATATAGAGGGTGTTCAAATGTAGTTGCGTCTGTTTTGTACATTCGTGTGTCCTCCTTTCCTTTTGCTGTCGTGAGTCCTTCGGAGATCTTCGCGATCGTTCACTGACTAATGAGCTTCGTGGCTGGGTTTTCTTTGTACAGATGACATAATTGGAATAGGTAAATGATTTTATCTTTTTGATGTTTTCCGTCATTTTCCTGTATGTGAGTGATACCGTTCTCGCTTGCCTTTTAAGCGGATAGATTTTATACTAATCATAAAAATATGAAATATGATGGATAAAATCAATAGTTTCTGTTATTAGTAAAATAGGTCTGCTATGGTAAAGGAGCTTGGATAAAGCTTACGATAGATTTAAGCATCTCAGAGGCAGCTAATTAGCCACATTAAATGTGGCTAATTTTAGCACATGAGTAAAAATCTGAACACAGGTAGCTTACCTTTGCTCGTTAATTTCGTTCCTATTTATTACTCTTACAGTGTATTTAACACAAACTGTTTTTGATTACATTGTTTCAGTTGTAATAAGTAAAGCATTCTGTTCTATTGTTGCACTCGTTATGCTACCTAATAGCGATCCATGGCAATTGTCGAAGACAATTCATGCGTGACAATCTGAAAAATGCACGATGTTGCCATATTTTCTCAGAATATTAAATTAAAATGGTCATGCTGTTTACAATAAGTGTACGACCGATCCTTCTGAGCTAAGTGGACTGTGAACGTGGAAAACTTATAAAGAAAAACCTTTTGCCAACTATGGTTTTTATTCTCACTAATGATTTACATCTCACTTTTTGATTTATCTAGATCGTTCTGAAAGAGACTGTCCAAAATGAAAACCTTTTCAAAGCTATCATCTAAAATTCTGAACTGTTTCGCATGCAAACCCGTCTTTGGCAGTGTTTTAATATTGAAAGGGGTGTCTGGAAGACGTTAGGATAGGTTTATATTGCTGTTACGTAGGGATGTAATCGTTACATTCGTCATCTGTGATTCGTGATCCGTCTGCGATAAGAACACGTATATTAGCATGAAGCTTTATTAAATCCAAGTCAACGATAAAGCTTATTGTTATTTTTATTCAATTCATTTTTTATTTGCCATTTTGCACTACTACGTAGTTTTGTAGTTTTTGTTCGTATTCTGGCGTAGTTTTTCAAAGATCGAGTGATTGTCATGAGCGCACTATGCCAAGATTCAGTATTGAATTCATTAAATCGTTGCAGATTATTGCTTTATTAAATAAACTTCAATAAGTATTGATTGTCTCTCCTTCTCCCTTGAATCCATCCAAAGGTTGTCTGTAAAAGATCGCTTTTAGCGATAAGACCGCCCATTGTGTCACCCTGTGTAAAATGTCTACATTTATATCTGTTATTTTTTAGTGTGTACATAATAAAGAGTATTCTATTCTATTCTATTCTAAGAAGTGGACAATAATTATGTCATAACAAGTATAATCTAAATAGCTAATAAAAAGGACCTCGTGGTGATAAAGAGGACAGCCCGTTAATGCAAGTAATATCAGACGTTAAGAACGTGGGAAAACGTGAGAAAGCATAGGTCGAGGCTGTTCACGACGAATCGCAACAACTGTCAAAAACAGAAAGAAAATAAGAATGGAAACTTATTCGTATTATCGGTAGCCCAAGATTGCTAGTATTGGAACCCCCTTTCTAACTTCTATAACTTTTCCTACTGATAAATGATTTTATTTCTGTAAGTAGGTTTGTATAAACACTTTTACACGTCAATCATATTTTTTAAACTACAAGAGATCGGCTTTTCCTATCTGACTACTCTGAGAAGAAAGTTAGAAAGGAACTCAGAAGTCACATCTGTTTTAATAAAGTCCAGACATAATCTTGGTCAGATCATGTGAAGACAATGTAGATTGGTGTCAGAAGTGGTCTTTTGAGGAAAGAACCACACAGATTGAGTGGACCTGTCCAGTTATTGCATGCATTTGTTAGTAATATTGCAGCTCAACTCAGAACTTGTGGTGAACAGAAGGTTCTGAATGTGGAACTTCTTTCTTCACCTGTCTGTTTAATGCGCAAATACAGCTGTTGCCTTGTCATCACTGAGTACGCCATTATGCCAACGAATACGCGCAGAGTTCGTTGATCCGACCCTGCATTGTCTTCATGCCTCAACTTCTTTCACTTCCACTGATTGAAATGGATTGCTATACTAAATACATAGCTAGAAGGAAAAATAAATGTGGCAGGTGTGCTAGTAATAAAATATAAAAATATAGTCACGCGGCAGTCGACACACATGGCCGAGAAACCCTAACATGTTATCTAACTATCTATTGCGTGTTTGATTTATAGACTGTTGCAACAGCGTTTTCTCTTAGCGTACCCACTTTCCTTAAATACCTACTTTTAGAATAGATAGTGAGTGGCTACTGGCTAGAAAGAAAACAATTAACGATAGCTCGACCTTGGAGAAAACAAATGACCTGAACAAATTATCTAGCTCATCAGAATTAAGCACCCTAAAAGGCATTAAAAACAGTCCTGGCTTTCTTGAAACGCAGCTGCCGGATACCAGGATCACATGAAGTAACAGACACGTCTAAAGTGTTCTATAAGAGTAACCATCAGGCTGTTTATTGTTAAACATCTACGCACATGGGTTCCTGATAACACTTGTGCAATACTTAGAATTCACGAGGCAAATTCCGTGACATGTCCTTGTTATTTGACTGACTTTGATATCTGAATCGAGGTTACGAGGAAAGACTAGACAAAATAGTATATATAAGATTTTCCTGATGGAGTAGTCTTGAATTAGAACAATTTTGTTTCAAAGTGACTGGATGTGGTCCCCGTAAACTCCATTGTTGAGTTTAAGCTTTCTTTTAATTTGATTCTGACCTTTCGCGAGAATCCCTTTTCAAATCTGGCAATCTAGGGTTTTAAGTATCCTTTATAGACGGTTTATAGTAGGTAATACTAAACATACATCCAACGCTCCGGCAAGTCACAATATCTAAAAATAACTTTCCGAAGCCCATATTCTCCGCTATGGAATAATAAAATAACCTTTCGAGCTATTGAACTCTCCAATGAGGTTATCGGTTCGTCCGGTTGTAGGTGTAGACCGACGGTGGTATCGAGTTGTTAACCCTGTGATAACCCGAGAATCGAGATACAGGCGCCGTAAGGACACTCACGGACGGACCGTCGCTTGGCGGATACCAATAGCGATAAATTGATTGATAAACATGTTTGTATGCATCGGACTGCATAATTGGTATCGGCAATTACTGATTATTATTGGTTTGAACTGTTTTCTGTTACTGTTGCAACTTATAAATAATTTTGATTTCATATTTATTGGAATGCTGAATTGGCTTGCTACTGTTTGGAAAACTATTTCAATGGATTCCTATCGATTTTTGTCTATACTTGTGCAGTGGAAACTTGGACACGAGAATCTAGAAAAAAAAGTAGGTAGTATCTCTTAAGGAAAAATTAAAGAGTAACTTATAATAAATATCAACACATTTAGAGAAAGTAAGTTAGATTTTAAAAAATCCACCAACACTACACACCGTAAGTACCTAGCTCAACGCAGCGAAGAAATGATTAAGTTTCTATGCTGCTACACGAAATTGAGTAACGCGGTCAGTTGCACTCGGCCCCGTTTTAAACCGTCGTCGCCTATTGCATTCGCTATTACATATCGATATTACTAACCGGGACCTCTAGTATTTCGATATCAATTCCAATATTCTGCGTATTGAATCGAAGAAAGTTCGCAAGATTTTAATCTCGCTCAATTTCGTCGAGTGCATCAATACAGTCTTTATGTGGTTCGCATTATTTAAGTGGCGTATGTTACCTCTTATAGGTATACTCGCCATCCCGCAGCAAGGTCTTGTTTGAATACTAAATTTCCTTTAAGCTTTCATATGTATGCAAATTCTGTCTCGCCTCTATTTCTTTGCCTAAAATGTTCAATTCCAATGTAAATTCTATTATACTCTTACAAGTATATCTGTAATTTCTTGTTACATTTAATTTCTTGGACGGTTGACGGTATCATTAGGAATCTGTGCTCAGTGTTTGGGTCGTTGCTCTCTGGTCGTCGTGAGTTTGAATTTCTCCACTTAAATAAATTCTTCAACTAGTATATGAAACTGTCAAGATACGTAAAGTCGGAAGTTCGGTAGTCATACGACATTAATTGTAGTGGGCGTTACATTTGTTGATAAATATATTTCAGAAAATAACTTTTCTTTTTACAATGAGAAACGCTACAAGTGTTCTACAATTATTTTGGAATGCGTAAAACTTCAAAAGTTAAAGTAACCACAATATTTATGCTCTTTGACAACGGTATTCGGCCTTGACAATGAAGACGAGACTATTGTGCTTCTTATACATAGTACGTGCACGAAAAAAATACAATGACCTATCGAGCATCGATGTGATTGATGATCATACAGTCAAACACGTTTGACGCAATAACAGAAACGGGTCGAATAAAAGATGCTAGACAAGAATTTAATTTGTTTACTCACAATCATTTTAAAATTAAAAGCGATTGTGGAATGGATAGTCAAGGACTATGCAAAAAGCTGTTGACCAACTGATTATTTTGCAGTGCCATTTGCGAAAATTCTTGAAATCCAAAGTATACTGATATAATAATATCTTCCAGGAGTATACGATAAACTGTGCTGCAAAGGCAGGTAGCATAGTTTGTGCACGTGGACTGATATGATAGGACTTCTGAGCTCTTATCTTAATTCAAGCAAAAACTTACCAACTCCTTTTACAATGCACATGCCACAATAAATCTTGCCAGCAAAAAGTTGTATCTGTTTGTTCGCAAGACCCAAATATATTTCTCACTCTAATAACTAACACCTACGTGCGAATCAAAGAACTTTACATATCGGGAAGTGACTCATGCCTACAGACAACAAAAGCTAAGTTCAACGCCATTCCCTCATTATGGTAATTGACTTGACATTAGAACACGTATTTGTCTTCCACTGGATTGTGTCTATTTAACTGTTTTCCTTTGATTTATTTTGGGGCTGCGGTTCCTAATGGTTTATGTATAGCTAGTCAAACGGCACTAAGCGTTTGGGATTTACCCACCCCTAGTCACCAACTCAATTCTGCCTAGCATATTCATCTGCTGAACATGGTTTTTCCAATTTGTTTAACTTGGCTCACCACCTATCCCGTGTACTTTGACTCAACTACTTTATTCTGGTCGTCGTGAGTCCATTTTTCTTTAACCTTCACCCAAATAATATTCCGTTACCGTAAACCGATTCATTGCCATAACTGGCACGGATAGATTAGCCATCATAGCCCTATACATCGTCTGAATAAAAACAAAATACTCATTAACTTGCGCCATCGATTTCCACGGCTCACTGTGCAAACATCTCGTATAGCTAGAGCTGGAATAATAAATCTCGATTACATCTCAGTAGTTATTCGAATCGATTTGATAGCAATCGAGAGCGTACAATCATGTACTACGTCCATTCATCGTATGAAAGAGGTTTATGGTTCAAATGGTCACTCGCGACAGTCCCCGATCCCTGCCGAGGTTCAAAGTCCATGTTTTTATTTGGTATAAATTTGTCATGATGTCACTGGTGAATCTGGTGTTGTGTTACAATTGATCGAGTGGACTTCGCACTGTATTGTGAGCTTCGCGCGCTTCCGACATAGGCTGAGTGCAGATAGCAGAATGCGTTGGACACAATAAATGTCAATGTGCAAAGTGATGTGACAAATTTCATCGATACGAAATGAGGTGCTGCAAAGATATTATTTGAAAATTTTTTGAACATAAAAATAAACATGTATTTTATCGGATGCAAATATTGATTAAACCGTTGCCTTGCTTTCATAACAGTTCAGTGAAATTTTATTGGAAAGGCCTTCGGTACTACACAGTTCGACTACTACTACGTGTTTGTATTCGTTCTGTGCTCGGGTTTAATTGGGCCCGGTAGTGTCCATCACGTGCCCGTCTTTATTCCCAAGTCGTGTGCGGTCGTGATAGCTCGTGCCATCGAGCTGTCTGTCTGTGTGTTTACTATACTCGTCTTACACATTGTAGTGCGCGATGACGTGAGTATGCATGCTTGTAATGATGATAATAGCTGTTTTGTGATACTGGTTACGCGTGTGAAATATGCACTGTGTAATTTGTGATTAAGACTATCGGCAACGTCATCTTAGGGGCGGTTTTTAATAGTTGTAGCGTCAGAAGCCCAAAAACCCTATCAAATCCATACAAAAGGCGAAGTAATCGGGCGTTGCAATTTCAAAAAACCTGTATAGATTTGGAGCTTTTGGGAGTAAATCAAATGTTCATGTGTGTTTCAATGAATTGTAGGAAAATCATCGCTTTTTGGGAAGCGAAGACCTTGAGCAGAGCCTTGAAAAAAAAATACGACGATATAAATAATCGTCTTACCTTCAGGTTTTCATTACTTGCCCTGCTTAGTTTTCATTACAGTTAATTGTTTCTATCTCCACACAGTAGGACAAATAGTGAAGATAAGTTGCAAGCATTAATTGTTAAATGTTAATTAAAAGGCGCGAGCTCATGTAATTGCGTTTGTCAGCTTTGCACGGAATTTGTTGATGTGACACGCCTTAAGGGTGCTACCTTTGAACTCATTTGTTTGCTCCAAATATACGTAATTTCCAGTATTATGTGTTAAATAAGAATAGAGTGTACAGCTTAGTATGTCATATTTCTGTGAAATTGCTTATCTTACTAAATAAACAACCTGACCTGACGAGTCATAATAACGAGTAGACATATTAGACACATAAGACATATTGTTACAATTTCTGCTGAATATCTGAAATCCAAAACCTGTCTGGTAGAAGCCAACATAATCCTACTAATATTATAAATGTGAAAGTTTGTGAGGATGGATGGATGGATGTTTGTTTGTTTGTTACTATTTCACGCAACAATTACTGAACGGATTTGTATGGAATTTGGAACACAGATAGTTTATAACCTGGATTAACACATAGGATACTTTTTATCCCGGTAGTACGTTCTCGTGTGATAATTTCCGACCTCCACGCGGGCGAAGTCGCGGGCAAAAGCTAGTACAGAATAATATGAAATTGCCTGTGGGCTGTATAATCAATGACTACGTCCTTCCACGAAAACATTTTTTGGAGCGTTTTAATATCCGGTAGTTTACCATCGTCGAAAAGGTGCCAATTAGATGGGTTGATTTCGAGCGGATGGGCACACACGGGCAGGTAAACTGCCGTCACTGCCGATAATATTATGACTTAATGAACTTAAACCTTTAAATGAAGGTCGTTTTTTACAATGAAGCTAAATAATGCGTTAAATTGAACATAATGAATGAATAACAATTAGAGACAATGTACTAAGAACGCAGAATATAATTGGAGTACCTATTAACTTACGTGTCGTCTCAATGTATTGTGGAATTAATTGGACTAATCGAGCTACTTAGACTGTCTCGACTTCTTGGGGCTTTGACGTCACGACAGGCCCAGACAAGTAGTTACCTACATTTTATCGCTAGGTATTATAGAAACTTGAAACAGAGCGGTGTACCATAGATAGACTACCTAGCTGGTTTTCACCAAATACTTCTACAGGTAAATACGGAGTTTTATATAAAAATTATAATGTGTCCTGTATTCTGGGACAAACAAAAGCTACGTTTTGGGTTACAGATGTTATTTATTTATTTTGGGAGAAAAAATATATCAAGTAATTTCTTAAGTGCTCTTTCAACCTGTAGTAGAAATTCCTGTATTTTTCCTGGGGCCTCTCTCTACCTTAATTTGCTTTATATGTTCAGCTACAGACTATAGTCTTACTGAATTTTGACCTTTGCCTTTAATACCAATTCCAAATTCCGGACAATTGACGAGATAATACATATTTCTCTGAAATTCTTTAGTCATTGTACAATGCCCTGATAGTGCAACCGACTGAACTTTGAACGTGCATAAATGTCTGTATATTTAACTTAATTATATGCCTGTGCTTCTCTAATAAATCTGAGTCATTTGATATTAATTAATGTTTCCTTTTAGTTTTCCTCATTGTATAATATTATTAAGACATTAATGTAATGTTTTTGCACACTTTTTCCTTTGACGAGTCACTATGGGAAATCCCAGCAAATCAAAGTAGTTCTAAAAAATTCCTCCGTAATAGCGTAATACTAGACTTAAAACTGCAATCACGTGCCCTACCTGTGAGATAAAGGTTTCACTGGAAAATGGATTTCTTTAAGTGAATAGAAACTTCTTAAATCAGCGAGAGCGATTTTACCAAATTATGCTAGCCAAGAAATTCGGAAAATGTACGACGAAGATATATATATAACGACGATTTCAACCACATAATTATGTATATCCACAAGCACATGCTACCAAATTGAGGTCGGAGTCCATAGTTTAATTACACAAACTGCGGTCAGTATATCAAGGGCAACCAAATTGTTACATTCGTTACGTTTATCTCTGACCAGTTAATGCTTTTTGTTGACTAATAGCGGATTAAGATAGTAACTGCATGACTTTATTACAGCAGATTAAGGTATTATTTTGTGCTTAATTGTTAGTATGGCATTGGAACTGTGCCCGATAAGAGTTAAGCTCAGTTTCTTATGCTGATTATGTAAGGTTAGTTATACTGTTGCGGAGTGTGGGTGCACTACTCTGATGCCCCTTCTTTCTCAAGTCGCTTAATCCAATTAATAGTTCTTCAGTCCAACGCTATTCGGTTACTACGAACATCTTCTAATTTATCTTATTAGACGTTTTGCACGATTTAGCTTCCTCGACCACAGAATTGGATGAGATTTGCGTTCCCACGGTCATATTGATCAACAACGTGGACAAGTTCATGTTTTCTTTCATTGTCTTTGACACTTGAGAAGGACAATGCCTTCCATTTGAATACGCTCGACGAGTTTCTCAGGCACATTAGTAGTAGCACTCTGGACAAAGAAAGTCACTTGTCAACCAAAAAGTGTTGTTCTTAATCTAAATTGGTCTGGGAGAAGCCCAGTAAGACAAGCAAAAATGTTCACAATGAGAATACAATATAGACGAAGGTAAACCTAAAATTCACTTACCTGAACTATCTTTGCCTTGCTACAATTCGCCATTACCTTAAACCGCTGCTATCCACTCTCAAACTTCTCTAGAGTCACATAGAATGTCTTCTTTCGGAAATGCGTCTAAAACCTTTATGCTATAGTCATCATAACAAAGTTTGACCTGTATGGTATATTTCGTTAGCAACGCTAAAATTTGCTCGTGGGGGCTCGTCGCTGACGTAAAGCCAATGTTTACACTAAAATACACCTTGTTTGTTTTATATTTAGGTTCATAATTCAGTGTTCGTTGTAAGCCTTCTGTTTTCCAAGATCTGTTCTTTATTTTGTTTGTTGGTGCTGTTTGTTTTCTGTGTGTTATTTTACATTGTGTGTATAATGTAAGTAGGGTTTTATTACTTTAAGTTTGCTATTTCGTCAGGAATTATTCTGTGTTGTACTACTTCATTGGCACAACTTTTATTACATTCATCATTCTCTTCTGTTATGTTAGTTTCTTGATTAGAGTCAAAGATACCTGCTTAAATTTAAAAAAAGCTGGAATAATTTTTTCCTGTGAAGATTTTTTACATGCGGATAACTTCCAAAATTTCTCGAACATTTTGTTTCTACATAAATCTTTGTAGGATAAACTTTCAAATCGAACTCACTTTGGACTTGTCAAAATTAATTCGGTATATTTAGATCAGCAAAAATCACGCTATTTGCTACAATATCACACGATTTTTGTTAATTATAATATAACTAGCTGGGCCCCGCGGTTTCACCCGCAGAAATTTCGATCCCGTGGGAATATCGGGATAAAAAGTATCCTATGTCCTAATCCAGGTCATAGTCTACCCATGTGCCAAATTTTATCCAAATCCGTTCAGCCGTTTTAGCGTGATCGAGTAACAAACATCCAAACATCCACAGGCATTAGTAGGAATAGTAGGATAGTAGGATTATAGAAATTGAATCATTTCATCTATATACACCGCAAACTAATTTAATTTGCAATGTCATTCATTGTTAATTAATTAGTCATTGTTCTTATTAATATTAATATTAATGTAGTATTATGAAATAAATTGAACTCAAACTCAGAGCATTATTTTATTTCTATTAAACCAATTACAGGCACTTTGTAATTGTCAAAGAGTCGGCCACTTACTCAGAAAATTGGAAGCTAGTTGCCCATTTCAAAACGTAGATCTCTATGGAGAAGAACGGGCTAGAAACTCCTTTGATTATTCGATATGGTATGCTGACATGAATACCGATCTAACGATTAATTACTCTAACTTATCTCTTTAAAATACTGCTGTTATTATTGTCTGTGTAACATCTGCAATGATTTGTGTCTCAGCAATAAGATTAGTCGGTTTACTCGGTTTCAATGCTGCAATATCGATCACATTCTCGATGCCTGTACAACAGCAACAGATTGCATCGATTCAGCAGTACTGTTGGAAACCCAAGTATTTGCGATTGCACTCTCGATATGTGAATTGAATTTATCCTCGGCTCTATTACATACGTTTGAGATGTTAAGTGGTTTGATTGTTTTTACTGATTAACTGTTTTTTGTTACAGGTCGAAGCACACAGAAATGTTTATAGACGAGAATGAGACGTGAGTTACTTTTTTCGTTTATTTATCTTTAGTTAACGAACGACATATTATATGACCATAACCAATTATAATGCTGTTATGTGCCATATCTTCAGGGTCATTATGATTATTGATCATCATTGGTTGACCTTTGTACATATCTACGCAGTTTACCCTATTATTACCGATCGTAAATTTTTACCCTATCATTATTTCACCCACTTATGACAGGATTCGCTGCTACGACCTTACCCTTCTCAGTATCGTTACCGACCGCTATTGGCTATAACAACGGGGGTAGTACTCACATTATTAATCACGTTTATCGACAGCTATAAAAGCTTATAAGCACTATTATGATAATTATCACGAGACTGTTGTATAATTTGGCGTGTTCAGTCAAGGCCGGCTAATCGGTCGTGTTTCTGTTATTGCCAAATGAGTATACTGGAAGGTAGGCAACAGATTATCTGCAGCCTAGTGGCGGATTTTTTGTAAACCTAGGGAATTTACTGGGCTATGAAAACTGTTATTGAAGACAGTTGCAGTGCCAATTTTTAAGTTTATGGATGCATATTCTTACGTAGATTATTAAGAATCGTACCAGCACCCTAATTACGTAACACATTATCTGTCACAATCTGAATCATTTTGAAGCCTATTGCTAATCCTTTGCTCCATATGTTCGAAAAATGTGTCTGCTCAACAACGTAAAAAACGCAATGAATGTTGCTGAACTGTCAAAATGAAACCCATTCCTACTGTTAGTGTGTTACGTAATTACCCCTCGGGTCGTACTCCACGTAAATAAATTATGTAAGAAACTCAATATTTTACTTATATGTTCTGAAAAAGCAAAGGTTGAATATTTAAAATTAAATTTGAGTGCTATGCATGGAGAAAAAACTAGACTAGATGAACGTAAATTTATTGCGGGAGCAATTGACAATATCCGCGTACCAATTTTTTAGGTGACGGATATAGAAATCGATGGGAGGTAATCAAATTTTATACAATTTCCTAATTTATGAAAACTGGGAAAAACACGCTATGCATTTCCGTTGAAATATTTTGCTACTGGATGAACTTTTACGCTTTACAAAAGCGTAAAACTTCATCCAATACAAAAAAAACAAAAAATGTGAAATAAAATTGGAGCTCTAACGTCGATATCGACAAAGCAATGGCCCATCGGCGTGGCGAGAATTTACGGCATCATATCAGTCCGTAAACGTTCACTGCTGGAAATGGTCGTCCTAACTTACAGTTCGCAGAGCTGCAATGACCGATCATTAAGAAATATTGCTGTAATAACTTGTAATGACCACGGTTCACCAGCTAACATGCGATCGCTATACAACCTATGGGATAGGAAGATGCTGCTGTCCATTCTCTGATAGGAATCCTTTTACTACATCCACAGTTGGTTTGGTAGTTAGCCCAGCTGATAAATTTGTAATTGTCAGATATCATGCTGGCGTCCATAAAGGCTTTATTCTATTCCTATTGAACCTGACAAGTTAAGAAAAACAAGAAGCAAGTATTAGTTTTTTTACAAATTCCGTGCTAATCTTGCAGCTTGGCTTAGTGCCAGAACATGGCTAGACGTTTCACTGGATCCCACTTTTATTTTCGTTGTGAAGGTTTTTTCTGCACTCTCATGTATTTCTGTCTGTTATTCAAGTGGCGATTATAAAAACTCATTTGACATTGAAATTGATGTTTTCTTTTTGTATAAAATGACTTTTGTAGATCCAAAGTCCACTTTTCCATGGAATATTTTGGTGTTTGATAACAATACGTCGTTATTGTTACAGCACAATGGACACATTAACTGATAACGGTGCCAGTGACCCGGTCATTGACCAGAGATAATCCTTCAGATAACAAGATACTCATCAACAAGTAGTTATTGTGTACCGCGGTGTTTGCGATAATGCAGTAGAAATCGCACACTGAAATATTTTCACGCAACTGTTTTGCCACGAACAGGTGTCGCTTACAGTGGCGTAATGTAAGCTGGCTGATCCTGAAGTTGGCTATCGATACTAAGGGTGCACTCGAACCATACTGGATCGAAAGTGAAATCCCTAACTGAAGTTGTCAAATCTTTTATGAAACGCAGCCAAAGATATGATCACTGCTTTTCGTCTGAGAGTTTACTATCGTAGCCACATCGTGATCACCCGCTTACTGAGTTTATGAGCCGTGTCCGGCCAGGGATTTATAGCCTAATAACTAATATGTCCCCAATATACTTGAAGAATACAGGGTTCACTTAGTAATTATATAAATCCTAAGATAACAGAAGATATTACGAATTCAAAAGCAATGCCTTTAATATTGTTTACGTTAGTTTAGGCAAATATTCTCTACGTACTCCGATCACTACTTATTACTTTCCCTTTGTTCATTATATCGGCCGGAACGTCCCTTGTACCGGAGGAAATTGCTAATATCTCTTTGTAAACATTTCCTTTGATACTCCGTCCCATCTCGTCAAGCCAATATCGTTTTAACTAGAATTCTAGAAATATCAATGAAGTATAACAAAGTACTCATTATTCAGGGAAACTTGGTAAAACAGAGGACATTTTTAAAACTTATGTTTAAAACAAAACGTGAGCTGTAATCCTACAGGCAGATGACGAACATACAGCCAGTTTCATTGTCAACCACGGAGATGCGATCTCGCTTCCTAGTGTCACTATCTTAGCTAGTAGTACTTCGCACGTGGCCAGTTCCAGGAACCCAGCAGAAACAATTACTGCCGCGTGTGAAATCTGTTTATAGAACTAAATTAGTAGAAACGATGCCCTCATGGTCACGGTCTATCAGACAACTAACGTAACCAGAAGTGTTACGACCCGCCCGGTTCTTACTTACAAAACCAATAACACTTGTACCAAATTTTGGATGTTTATGAACACACATTTGCCTGTAGGAATAGAACAATAGAACTAAGCTCACATATAATTATCATCAAGTCATGTCTACCATAATAACAAATTAAAAACATCGAAAAAATATAAAAGCAGAATTGGAAGGATAACCTACAGTAATAAACCATCTGTAAAAGTTGATGAGAAGAAAATCAGCAAGATCAGTCAGCCGTAGCTGTCAATAAGGATAACATTGTCATTACTGCATGTTTTGAAAAACCATGACGTTTTTAATTCACATTATTTATTACCACATTATATAAGCTAAAAATAATCGTAATACAGACAAGTGTATTCGATACACACAAGTTCGTATTAGTAAAATCATGTTCGGATACAAATTTATTGGTTTATTTTCATCATAACTATATCATCGAAGTTACACAAAAATGTAACACGAGGCTTTCAGGCACTCCTTTCGAAAGAAATATAATTTTAATCAATGACAAAAGGATTAGTAGTAACATAAGTAGTAATTAGTTCGTAATCACGGAATTTTAAGGAGTGAGTCATTGTGAAAAACTTGTGAATAATTATCCTGTCTAGGTATAGTTTTTTGGTATTTAATCTAAAATCTATGATTCATTGGATCTATCTCGGTAATGATTACGCTACAAATAGATGTTGCCTGGCTGATTGTAGAAAATTCTCCGGACCTATGTTACGATGGATGGAAATTAATGATACAGTGATATGTATTAGATTAATTTATAATTGGACGCAGATGTGTTTTAATACCTGGCTTTAATGATTATTTTTCGGTTGACTAGTGCGCTAGTAAAAGCGAAAGATTGTCAGCACAAACTAATCGTACATTATTTTTTGATGCAATGTGCTGCGTTCGGGAAACGAATATGATAAGACAAAACTGAAATTTGCTTACTGGACCTAGTGTTAGCACTGACTTTCCGTTCGTGATATAAACCTGCCCTTATCATTGTTAACCATCATCTCCGAAACAGTTCACTTCCTTCCTAGCCATAATATTACCTTTCAAACAATCTATCCATCTTCTCTAAGGTCTGCTTCGTTTCTTATAGACATCTACACAAAATTCACATGCTCTCCTATCCTTAATTATTGTCATATTATTACATTAACTTTTCTATTCTCTAATGGACTTGATTACATAAACAGACTACTAGGCTTTTGATCTTTGGTCAAGTGTCCACTAGACGGCTATCATCTTGGACATCGACAAATACTGTCGCAACACATCCGTGTCACATTAGTTCTATATCAGATAACTTATCAACCTTATTAATAGTATTGCTTGATAATTCGTGCATATAAGGTTTATCAGTCGTAATCCTGACTTAGTTGACCGCAGTCAGGCCTACTTGCATGTTCTTGTGCTTAGTGAAATTGTGTCAAAATGGGAATGCCAACTAGTAGGAAGTGAGTAGATTCTATATTATGTTCTTTTGTTACAAGTGCTGTGTTTTCTGTTTCAGTATTTGTTTTTTAAGGTTTGTGATCTTGACACCTTCGGAAAACTCAATCAGAACACGTGTGTGAAAATAGTTTCACAACGTTACTACAGTGTTCATTAAAGTGTGTCTGTAAAATAGTTTGCTCATTTAAATTCAACGCAAGCCATACTTGACAATTGTGACAATAAAATGCTGTCATAAAATACATTCAGGAAATTGAAGCTGTAAGCACGAATTAACGAAGAAAGTATGATGAAAATTTTGAATTATTATTACTTTTGCAGCATGAATAACTTCGTTAAACGATGATACAAGGATTCTTTTAAATTCAAATACAGCTCGAAACAAGTTTGCCTAACTGCAGGAGAATGTACCAGTCCAACTGGTTTGAATACTAGCACAATAACTTGAACGGGCCATCCTTGCAACCCTGTGAACGCGGTATATTTAGCGACGCACACGCATCGCGTGACTACTAACCTCCACACGATGGCAATTAACATAACTATCTATATACGTATGTACAATAAGACCACGTTGTCTTCCCAAGGGAATACGCAGGACTTGCAGTGTTACACGCGCGGCTTGATCCTTCGTCACTATACAATCTCAACTAAATACGTTGCTGGCTCTTTTCCAATAGTTTTTTTATATGCACGGTTGTCAATCAGTGGCATTCTAGATACAGAATTGTTAACCTCATGATTCGTGCCTTTACTCTCGGATACGTCTTCCTCTTCTGCCTGCTCTGGACCCATGCTGCTTGAAGTCGGCGGAATATGTATTCCTCTTCCAGTCTCTCCTGTCAGCCTTATGTTTATCATTCACTGTCGCTTCCTTTCATATATCCTTTTGAGTATTAATTCATACTCGTGTCTGTCGTTGACGTGAATACTCACGATCTTTTTGAAGGGCATCATTATATTCATTATTGTCGATAACGTGTTACAGGCGTCAATGGTTCTAGTTTCACTGTATCATACATATTTTTATTAATTTATATGATATCGAATGAAATCGTTATCATAAGGAAATCTGGCAATTATCAACTAAATTCGATGTGTCAGAAGCCAGACATCGTAAAAGTATAATAAGGTGTAAGGTGTAGTATCGTAAGGTTTCGGATTATTATGATTATAAGCATAAAACGTGATTATCTCGATCCATAAAATCTGCACTATTTTGCACGTGACAAAACTGTTCTTTTTAATCGACTTCAAAAAAAGGAGAAGGTTCTCAATACCGACTGTATTTTTTTTTTCTTTTTTATGTGTGTTAGCTCAGAACTTTTTTCTAGGTGATCCGATTTGGATGATTCTTTTTTGAAAGCTGGTGCTTCTCATGTAGTCCCATAAAATTTGATCAAGTTCTGACCAGTAGTTTTTGAGTTATCCTTAATACTGCGTATTTTTTCCACTTAGTTTATATTGACGATGTTTTAATAATTTCCTGTCACTGTTATTTACATATCTAGTAGTGGTTTACGAATTTGTGTGGGGTAGGTACCACAACTAAAAAGTGAAAAATAAAAACTTTTTTACAAAAATATTTTTTTGTAAAAAAGTTTTTTCGTGCATAGCTGTAGTCTGTACATCACAAATTCCACGCTGAACAAATCAATTTTTGTGTTGCAATGACACCTTGAATATTATTTCCCAAGGGTCCACTTCCAATTAAATTTCTTCCTTTCCATTCTCAGAAAAAAACTACGACAAGCACCCAATTTCCAAATAGTACAAATATCTCACACGTCCCTTTGAAACCAACTACCGTATTCCAGCAAGGATTTTCTACAATTCGTACGACTACCGCGCGACTTACCCGATTCTGTAACAAAGACAAACAGGTTCGCATTTAGCACTAACTTTCACCGCGGCTTGTTTCCGACCCGTCCTGAGCGGCCCGAGTACTCGCCAGTCGCAATCATCCTTGTTACATAATTTGGGTGAACAACATGGCATTGAGGCGCGTCCACAACGCGAGCATTTGCACGTTTTTGACATTTGGCTTCGTGCATTGGAGCAGCCACTTCTTCGATGTCGACATTGCCATCCTCCTGCCCTTATCCCAATTTATTTCGTTTGTTTTTTCATCCTTCCTTCATATTATGATAAACCGTCTTCCTAATGTCCACTCCCTTTCTAACCATATCATCTTTCACACAATCCGTCCACGCATTCTTTGGTTTGCTCTTTTTAACCCCCGACAGAAAAAGAAGGGTGTTATATGTTTAACGTGTGTATCTGTGTGTCTGCGGCATTGTAGCTCCCAAACGGCTGAACCGATTTTGTTCTTTTTTATTTGTTTAAAAGGTCACTTGATCAAAAGTGTTCTTAGATAAAAAGAAAAAAGAAAAGAAACTCTGTTCAGCCGTTTTTAAAGGTTTTTGTTTGTGTCGGGGATTTTTTCATCTAAAATTTTATTCCTATAGGTATCCACTTCGTACTCAAAGCTTTTCTTGTCTATTCCTCTTGTTTCTTTAATGACGACGGTTTCTAACAAACGGTGCCAAGTCAAAATTCTTATAATTAGTTAAGAATTCAAGAATTGTCCTTCAATTGAATTTTCACAACTACGTGAACGATGTCTTTCGAATGCTCGCACGTGGTGGACGTGTCTTTACACCATTAGTGCTGCGCGGGTTTGGACATAACATTTGAACAAGTCAGTCAGAATACTCAGAATGTTGTACTGCTGCGTTATAATTATATAAACTTAGTTCTTATATTCAGTGTGGAAGCAGTGCAATGATGTATGAAGAGGGAAGGGTCAGTTAGCAAGTCTGTCTACACAATTATATTGTATTCATACTAATTAGTATTTAAACAAATGCCAACTAGGAGAAATGGCATGATAACGCGGTGTTACATAACAGGTTATAGGCAGATACAAAAGTTATTTGCAAAGCCATAAGATCATTACTAGAAAATAAAAACTTGAGTTCAATTATAATAGATCAAGTTATAAAAACAGCCGAGTTGTCCATAAAACGACTATTCAATAGGAGAAAACTCAATATCACCATGACGACTTTTTTTTTTTGTATGGGAAGTCATCAAATGACTTCTCCCGCTCTGGGTGGAGCGGGAGGGCGTGTCAGACTCTTACTGAATAAAACCCACCCGTGTTCCTTCAGATGCCTGTTCGCCAGGGCCACGGTAACTCTTTCGAACAATCCGCGACCCCGGCAGGCATTGGCCCTATCGGACCTCGATCACCATGATGACTAAAATCTAATCACACAGTTCCTCTACGTCCGGAGTTACTAAAATAATGATTTAATGAGTAAATAACTTAGCCTAACATATTAAGGTCGAATTAGAGGTAACCCAAGCCACTAAGAAAACTTGCTTTGTTGATGTTTCTGAACATTCAGGTCGATTTTGTCTTAGCCTTTACGCTTCACAACACTTGGCTAACTTGGGCCTTCTGAATTAATTAAACTGTTTTATATTTTGTATTTTAAGACAATGAATTGACAAAGGAACTTGATTCTATAAATTAATTCATTTGTTTGTTTTGTCAAATCAATAGTCTGTGTTACCAGCCTATTGTTTTTAGTGCTCTGAATCCTCAAGAAAGGAGGTAATTGGATTAAGAATTACTTAATTCGAGTCGGAACTATGGTGGCCCAGTGGTAACGGCCACGACTTAAGAGTTGTAGGTCGTGGGTTCAATCCCAAGCAGGCACTTTAGTTTTTGTAAATGATTTAATTGTCACTGCTCTCAAAACGGTGAAGGAAAACATCGTGAGGAAACCGGCATGTCCCACAACCAAAAATTTGAAGACATGTGACATCCTCCAACCCGCACTGGGCCCGCGTGTTGGATTATGGCCCTCTCAGTGAGAGGGAGGCCTGTGTCCCAGCAGTGGGAACATTATAGGTTGATTATGTAATTCGAATGATCAAAGTCACGTTGGTATGAGGAAAAAAGAAAATCTAATTTGCCAATAGAAATAATCATCCAAAGAATTAATATGATTCTATTTAGAAACACGAAACCTTGTAAATACAATATTATGGGTAGGTGAAACCTTATCATCTAGTCTACAGTAGTTTAGTAGTTTTCAAGATAAATCTGAACATGATGGACGAACGGATGCGGTGGCGCGGGCGGTCGGATGCTTCGGTTCACTTGTGTAGATGTAGTAAAGATATAATATTGTATTACAACACTTGTTTAAGCCTAAATATGTATAATTTTCGTGTATTTTTCGACGACTACTTACTAAATATTTTCGCTTAGTTCAGATTTTCAGAATACTATAAATGTTGTAAGTATGTTATCACAAGCATATTACATAAAAAGTGTTCTAGCTGATATCTATAATTTCTTGCTTATACACAAATAGGATGTTTATCTTAAAAGGTATCACGAAGAGGTCATCTCAGAGTCTAGCTAGACACTTAATCAATGTCCAAGTTGTAAATAATTACCTGATCTTTAATCTAATGTATCTGTATTTAATGGAAAATTCCTTGGATAATCCTTAAACAATTTTCGTCGTTGGTCCTTAGTTATTCAATAGTGCAAACTGTGAGAAGCCACTTATGCTTACAGACATGTTCAACACAAATGGGTTTATTAATAAACGTTGTTTAAAGTTAACGAGACGTTTAAACGTCAAACACAAGCAGACGTTAATTATTACTTAACTTTTAGCAACGTTTATAAATAAACCCTTTTTTTGGTCTTTCGGTAACTTAATTACAGTTTTGCTTTGACTCGAAAACCATCTGCTAAGCCTTAGCACAAATATATGAAGTATTGGGATTGGTCATCATTGTAATCAGATGAAGTAGAATATGAGTGCCAATTTCCCCAACAAAATTATACCCAGACGGCTCGCATATTCTGAAATTAATCCATTCCCATCCCACTAACAATAAAGAAGATTTTAGTTAGTCAATCACGCATAAAGGCTCGCGCAAATAGGCGCGACGCGACAACTAGACGCGAAACTACAAAGTAGAACAATTTCTATGAAAATTTCATGGAAGTTGTTCTACAAGAGTAGCGTCGCGCTTGTCTGCAGGAGCCTTAGTTAGAGGCTGAAAGAGTTGAACGAAATTGGCTCACATACCATATCCTGTATGGAATAACACATTTAGAATACCAATTTTTTATCTGCGGGTTAATTACGTAACACACTAACAGTAACAATGGCTTTCATTTTGACACTTCAACAACAATCATTACGTTGTTGAGTAGACAAATTGTTCAAACATTTGAAGCAATGGATTAGCAATATCCTTCAAGTAGTTACGCAATTACGGTGCTGGCAGGTTTAAAGTACCAGTTTGTTTGACGTACTTGTGCCCCTAGACGAACTAGTACTTCAAACATAATCTACAAGGATACTATTTATTATAGTAATATGATTATGTTACTATAAAATAGTAACATTGTAGCATGACGACTATATTTAAACGATAATATTTATTTAATTCGATAAAGTTATAATTATCAAGTGTGTCACTACAGTGGCCGGTGATACGGCCGTGAAGAAATTGCCGCTAGTAATTATAAAAAATGATTAGTTGATAATTGTATCCACTTGCAGATTAGCAATCATTAAAAGTGCCGAGTGCCGAATGAAAGAGGAGTGCTGGTCGCAACAAATTTACCTAAAACAGTTGGTGGAGGAATCTTAGTCATTTATAAAAGGACATGCGACCTTTATAACTCGGAAAAACATATCCTTCTTTGCAGTCGTGTAATAAATTAGAAGTGGGTGCACCATCATTCAGCAGGCTTTGTCTGGATCTGATGACCTTTAGATAACCTGAAAATATGTCGTCTGGCTTCTTTATAAATGTCACTCTAATTAATTAACACTCATTATTCTCGTTTAAATGCCTACACACTCATATTGGCATGAATAAACTTTGTGCATATGTAAGGTCCTTGCCTTTGCATGACTTTAATGAACACGCAAAAAGACCTGTTGAGTTACTTCGTTAATCACGGTAAATAACTTGAGTATTATGTAAGTAAGTTGAACATTGGCTTACAAATAAAAACTTTTTCACGTTTTTTACACATCCATTATTGTGCCATTACTTTTGTTATTTATATTATATCGTAATTGTAATAAAATCTGTGATACTTGTAGGGATTTTTGCTGTTTTTAACTCTTCAGTAGTAATGCGCAGTTGCAAATTACAGTGCCAAGGCAAGCCTGTCAAGGTCTGATGTCTACTTAGTACTTATTTTATTAGTGTTCATAATTATTAACTTCTTTAATTACCTATTATTGGCTTGATATTTTGCTTATTCAACTCAATTATTATGAAAAAGATGAATTTACCTGGCTTTTTTGTATTAAGTATTTTGATGATGATACGGTCTTATTAATGTTCGTGATTTGTGGACGGATTTTGATAACCGTCCTGATTCATAATTATGTTCTCGTGAATGTCAAGGTTTTTGTTTAGATACATACACAGCACGTTTGTGATCTTTGACTTCCAGATTTGACTGTCATTAACCTTTATTTAATTGGTATCATATCATCATTCGTTGGCCCAGCAGTGGTACCAAGGTCACGATATCTAGTTACAGGAAATAGCAAAACATCGGCCATTGTTTGACACAAACTAAATGAAGGACGCATGACATCGAAATTGCTGTTTCCGTGCCTTATACCTTTGTTAACGAAGCATCTTCTATTTACAATTTCCTTTCTGCAACTTAAAACAAGACTTGAATAAGAAAATAAATCGTTTCAACTCATTATTAAACAAACTTTAAAACTGTTTACTACAATTACAACAAAATTGCAAGCCAAGAGTTTCCAAATGCAAAATCTCAACAAACTCTTAAGATATTCTGATACAATCCGTAAACATCGATCAAAATCATTATCTGTTTGCTTCATAGTAACATTAATACTAAAAACAAACCATTAATATATCATTACTGTCACACATGCTATTATCTAATCACTGGACGTCGCTCGTCGAGGTAACACATCACTTCAACTTAACGCATGGAATACGCATGAATATCGGCTGAACACCTAGGCCTGTGCCAAAACCTACACGGTTGAAGATAAGGATAACAAAATATAAATAAAGTATATTCATTTAATTAATCAGAGTAGTAAGACAATACACGATAAGTTTAATATCATTATAATAACAGGGAAAATAGAAGCAAACATAAAAGGAGAAGACCGGGAAGAAAGGATATGAACAGATTGAAAGGAAAAGCTAAACTAGAAAGGCACAAGCAACTATAAGTATTAGAATTGGATATGTGATTGCATATAAGCAGCTTAAAGAATTAGCATTGGTTATAGACAGAATAGAATGGACAAATAACGACAAGTACTCAGCACTTCAAGTTTATCGATATACAAGTGGTAACTGGAAGCAATAAACTTAATAATTGCATTTACAAACTGGCTACCATAAATAGGTAGGACCAGCTTAGCACCGGACAACGTGGTGTTATGAAGGAGGTCTACATTTAGCTCGGCAATGGGTTAATGTGGCAGGAAGGTAGATATTTTACTTTTTGATAACCAGCGGCGTTAATGCGTAGTCAAACTTGGTTTACATTTTGACGGTATTTCGTCACAATATCACAACGCTGGTTCTGCGACCAGTCTCTAGAATAGTAAATGCTAACGGGAATATGACGATAATATGTTACAGTAACAAGGTTTTTATTGGTTAATTATCTAATATATAAAATTCTCGTGTCACAGTTTTCGTTGCCATACTCCTCCGAAACGGCTTAACCGATTTTGATGAAATTTTTTGTGCTTATCCGGTATCTATGAGAATCGGCCAACATCTATTTTTTTTTTTTTTTTGGTAGGTAGGGTAGGGAGTTAGGGAGGTAGGTAGGTAGGTAGGGTAGGTAGGTAGGTAGGGTAGGTAGGTAGGTAGGGTAGGTAGGTAGGTAGAGTAGGTAGGTAGGGTAGGTAGGTAGGGTAGGTAGGTAGGGTAGGTAGGTAGGGTAGGTAGGTAGGGTAGGTAGGTAGGGTAGGTAGGTAGGGTAGGTAGGTAGGGTAGGTAGGTAGGGTAGGTAGGTAGGGTAGGTAGGTAGGGTAGGTAGGTAGGTAGGGTAGGTAGGTAGGGTAGGTAGGTAGGGTAGGTAGGTAGGTAGGGTAGGTAGGGTACGCCGTAGATAAGTACCGCAACCCGTGCGAAGCCGGGGCGGGCAGCTAGTCTAATATATAAAAATCTCGTGTCACAGTGTTTGTTATCGAACTCCTTCGAAACGGCTTGACCGATTTTTATGATTTTTTTTGTGTATATTTGGTAGGTCTGAGCATAGGTCGTAAAGTATATTTCATACCACTGCGGGTGAAACCGCGGGGCGCAGCTAGTTATCTATATAAAAAAAAAATCTATCCTTTGATGATATTCTGGCTTCAACTGCTTTGCTTTGTGTTGAAATACAAAAGATACCTGTAGAAATGTTGCTCACTAAAATCATGAAACAACCGTACATGATTGCAAACTTTATTTTAATAATGGTACCTACTTCATAACATTTTGTTGACCAAGCGCACATTGCAAGAAAGTGATTCATTCATAACGGGGCCAGCCATTGCACATGCAGCGTGATTCGCCATGTTGTGTGGTTCCTTGACAACTGACAACTGTACGCCGGGGAATGTATCTTACATAATATAGAAGCAAAAAATAACACCACATATTTATCTAGCTAAGCAACAGGATGTGAGTATTACGATACAAAGTCCAAATTATGTCCAAAGTCCAAGGCATGCTATGTCTTTATCTAATAATGTTGTTAGGTAATAAGCCTGTCTGTAAATTATCTTTTAAATCGATGTTAATTAATTTGTTAGAACTTCATGAATAATATTGATAGTTTTATTTAAGTCTAGTTGTTCCGTTATAACTCAATCAATGATATCAATAGGAACTTGATTCTACTATATTATCTATACCAAAAAATTAAGCTATGGTTTTTGGCCAATACTTATTTCTGTAGTTGACTCTCAATAATCTATTACCTGTTTTGGTATTCCTAATGTTTTCTCATACATAACGCATTCAGTCTGGACTACTTGAGTTCATTAAGTAATTGCAGATAACAAACCGACATGTCTAGTATAGTCTAGTTTTATTCCACGTATCCTTCTATGATTGGCTGACAAATGTCGTTGCGCTCACGCCACCTTTTAGCATGTGTGTCAGTTGAGTAATCACAAATGTGGCGCCTTGTCGTGTTAAGGGCCTTAGCACACCTCCGCCGCGAAAATTATGATGGGAAACCGCTTAACGAATTCCGTTAAGAAACATTACTACATTATGTCGCGATTCGAGTAGCAGAACATCACGAGAGTCAGTTGAATTGTAGTAATCGGAGCAAAATGTCATCGCTTTTGACTCAGTAAATACACTATAGGTGTACTTCGGACCTCTTAGATTAGTTTTTCCGTAAAATCAACATACATTTTTACAAAATAAAGTGTCGCTTTATAAACTTGTGGACTGCCACAGATGTGTTCGAAATAAACGCGGCACCGGAAAGAAATAGCGGGCAGAGCGCGGAGATGTAACTAGCTTCCGAGCAGATTGGCGAAATCACGCGGGAAAGAGATAGAATCATTTTTAAATCTGCGCGTTAGAACAGGCAGTTTCGCTGTTGTATCGCTTGTCGTACAACGGACAAGTCATGGCAAAACTACTGCGGTTTCGGTGCTATGGTTTCGCGGCGGAGATGTGGTACCTGCCTAAAATACTTTATTATTTTGACGTTTTCCGAATTTACTCGGTAATTTTGCTTTTAAGATGCTCCAATGCTCAGATGCGTCCAATATTGAACCTAAGCCATAAGTAATTTATTAATTATGAATTCTAGATCTTCTTTATTTAATAGCCTTCCCTTCATCAAAAGAGACTTCTTGTTTCAAGTGAAATTACTCCTTCCTGGCCTTGAAAACAACTCTAAGACTTACAGAATAAAGGCTCCTTCAAACAAGCGCGATTCGTGTCACGTGTCGCACCTGTTTCTGAGGGCCTTAAAACTCAAAATATGTAACCTAACCGCAACAGAGATGACCGATGAATACATCGAGACTAATCGAGAGTTGCGGAATTTGTTCTGAAATTTCTCTCTTAGTGGTTTGGTAGCCAACCGCAAACTAATGGTCAGTAACAGTTCCACTTCTAACTAGAATAAAGTTTTAGTATCTAAATAGGTTTCAGTGGTAACTACAGAAAATAGCTATAAATTACAGTACGATGTTGCAGTTAGTGGCAACAATGTTGTCCAAGATCTTCATAACGACTAAGGGGGAGGTAGTTAGGTACGTCTACAGACGTAAGTTTCCTACATTGACATTATTTATAGCCAGCAAGGTGACACCGCGGTGTTGTCCTCACAACTCGATATATAACCACTGTTTACCTACGTCACAATGTTATGACTACTAAATAAGTTACAGGGCTAGTTCCGAGTCTAGGTGTTTGAACATGCAACTTGATGAATGGTAATGGCGTGACACTCCGACATGGAACAATTATGTGTTAATGGAACCCAAATCCCCGAATGATAAAGATTATTGTTAAGATTTCTTCAACGGTTTTCTTGAATCAAATGTGGAACGGTCGAGCCAGTCCAGTTCCCGTTGAACCCTGGGCGCAATCCCTAACATAATGAAGAGGCTCAAGGCAGGCTCTTATAAGATCTCCACCCGTATAAATCCTTTGAAAATCTTTGGCATTATGTTGTCCTTTAGTTTATATCTCAAGATCCGGTATCTCAAGACTATTTCGCTACGTTGTATAAAACAACGTTTCTTACCGGTTTCTGTCTGTCGTGTTATCTTTTATAGGCGGAGTCTCAGTCTGAATGTACTTAGCAATTTTTGTTCCTCGACTTGGGGTTGAAGATGTATTGAAAGAAACTACACGTGGCGTCTCTGGAGGGGCATTACAAGGCCAATACCAGAACATTCCTTTGATAAATCTTTGGAGTAATTTTTGCAATAGACAGGTTTTTTTCTTATATTAGCATTAAGTTCCAGCTTTTGTATGTTCTAAATAGCCATGATTCAATCGTGTTTGGCCAATTTAACAAAGCTTTTTGGTCTTGTTGACCCCTCAACGGTCGAATAGAGGTAAAGACCGTGCATTTGATTGACCATATTTGGGCTGGATGCATAGTGGAAGTCACATCCAAATGACATTCAGTATTCACCTTCTTGTTATTGTAACGTGTGGCGTGATTATTGTTATCGTTCAAGTTCATACTTTGTAGATTGCAGTGTTATTAATATAAGTTCATGCATGATGATTAGTGCACATTTGTTTACTTACCTACTGCAAACGATTGCAGTTTCTATGCGAATATGATAAAGGCCGAAGATGCCTTCAGCTTAAACCATCTTTAACACTATTGGGTTTTGAGAACCAATGAAAGACAGTTATAATTTCCAATGATTAATTTATTATTCACTAGCTTTTGCCCGCGGCTTCGCTCGCGTTAATTTAGACTGATTATGAATTCGGGTTATAACTCAATCGTGATTCGAAAGACACGTGGCGCCATCTATTATCATAAGAACGATATTGTTGTTTTCCTCGGGAACGGTTCTGTACACCTAACAACGTATATGCAAAATTACAGGATGATCGGTTCAGTGGTTTAGGCGTGAAAAGGTAACAAACAAACTTACTTTCGCATTTATAATATTAGTTAGGATATTTGGCAGGCGAGGTGTGTGTGCGCTCTCGCTCGGTCCAGACGGAACACTAGCGTCTAAACTATATTAAAGTTATACACAATGTAAATATGAATGAAAGAGAAAGACTCAAACTACTTAAGTGGGACGGATATATTTTGTTGTATTCCAACAAACACATCTGCCCGTTTACCTGAAAATTCGCCAGTTCCCAGAAAGTAATTAGGCTTGCAACAAGCATGCGCTTAGTATTCAGTAGGTGTGGGCTGCACGGGGGGTGTATGGGCGCATGCGCGGGGCGGGTCACGGTCCTGTGAGCGGCGGGCGGCGGGCGGCGCGGCCCACGGTTGCATCTGCTCCCTGACACTGACCTCGTATCAATATTGGGAGGAGAGTTTGCGTTCGGTCTATCTGATTCAGTGTGTTGTAGTTGTATTGCGAACAGAGAATTTGTAGATCAGAATTACTGAATGAGAGTTTTGTGCCTCTTCGTAGCAGGTCTCTGAAACACTTCATCATCCTCCGCAAAATTTAAACTAGTTACCTAATATGAATGGTTTGTCTGAGGCAGACCCATATAATTCATCTCTACTTTATGTATGAATTCAAAATTTTCTTCGATTGGTTTGTATTCTCCTGCATAGTTATATCCTCCATCGTAATTAAGTTTGAAAAGGCCATTAGTGCCTTCCTCAAGTGTACAATTTCCCAGAAAGCAATTTCAATTTGCACTTCAACAAACAGTCTCCTACGCAAGGAAATTACATGACGTGATGGTTTGAACAGTTGAGTTTGTACAAACCTATTAACCTACTCCTTCAGAGAAATGTTCCTGTAATTGTTTTTTTATGAACTTTCCGTTAATTGGTTGTAAGCTTCGTTGACTTTTAACATTTAATACCTGGCAAAGGGCATTCGTGTGCACTGTGCGACCTTTATGTATCTTATGAACTCAGACATTTTCCGAAATTCTTATTAGTTCAGCTGATGCTGCTGATGGCAGTCCATCAAATGAAGCGATCCTCAATGGTATTCCTGCCTCTGACTATCCATCCAACATTTTCTTTAGCGTGCCAATGAATGAAGAAAGGCAATAAATTATTCAAGATCGCTCCTTTTTAAGAAGTATGACTGTTAAAAACAGAGCAAGTACTTCATAAAAGGACGTCTGTGCAACTACTGTAAAAAGCATGGCTTGTTCCGTGCACATGTTGCTTTTTATGGTAAGCGCCCGCCGCCGCGCCAGTCTCTTAGCGCTATTGACCTTAAAATTACTGTCATTCCTGCCCAGAAAGGAATCTTCAACCTTAACTAATGGAGCAAGGTTCAAAGTTGCACTAAGGAAAAGTACTTTTTATTTGTACTGGAACCGCAAGTACGAGTAGTCTGTGTGGGGTTTTTAAAGTGTGAAAATTGAATGTGAGTTCAATTAGCAGAGCAAATCTTCATTTGCTCTGCTAAATGACCTGATGATGATGATGAATGAATGATTGTGCCTTCGCACAATCTTAGCTGCAGCGTCAATAACAGAACCATAACCAATAAATTTTCCTTGAACATATTTATTTAATTTTTCTGTTTGATAAATATTTATCAGGATTTCCAAGACAATTTAATATTCTGTATTGATTTTACCACGGTCATTGGAAAGCAGACGCTACAGCATTTTGGCAGAAATTTAATTTAGCTCAAGGCAATGAGGCTCAAGGTGAATGCGCCAGGAGTAGATAACGAAATTTACTATGACGTCACCTCAAAATGGATGAACGTGCACCTGAAAGAAAATATTGAATTTTGTGAATTGGTAAAGAGATATGCTAGGGTATTGATAACCTTATACCAATGCTGATGGTACTTCCTCAGTAACCATAGGTCCGTTGATTATCTTGAAGGTCTGGAACAATTAGTCAGAAAACCGAGAGTCTGACAACCAGTCTTACCAAGGGGTATCGTGTTACAATAGAACTGAATACTCTTTATTAAGCCCGCCCCCTCTCGCGCTCTTTGTTACCCAGTAATTGGGTTGTGGAGGTCAGATAGGCAGCTTCGCTCCAAGTAAAATACTGGTATTCAGCTGCATCCGGTTAGACTGGAAGCCGACCCCAATATAGTAGGGGAAAGGCTAAGCATTCGATGAGAAGGGTCTGACACAATTGATTGATTGAACGTCAATACGACTAGACTACGCAAAACTGTATAGTTAACTTGACTCAATAACAGTTCGATTAAAACCAAGGCGAGTGTCGCTGTCGCATACATGTATGCCTTGAGCCCTTTTTATATAGATACTAGCTCCGCGGTTTCACCCGCAGAGGTATGAAATATACTTTACGACCTATTCTCAGACCTACCAAAATATACACAAAAAAATTAATAAAAATCGGTCAAGCCGTTTCGGAGGAGTTCAATAACAAACACTGTGACACGAGATTATTATATATTGGACATAAGTACGGTTTTTTTTTTCGCTATAAGTACATAAATATAAGCTGTTATTTATTATTGTTACATGTCAGTCGCGTCGGGGTTACATTTGAAGAGCTCCATGAACCTTAACCTTAGTTACGTACCAACGTGTTTTTATTTTATCTGACGTAAGCCAGGATTTTTGCGACATTAGCAGATTTAGTAGGAATCGTCAATAATAAGGAAAATCGCAATTACCGTAAAATCAAAATCATCAACATCATGGCCGCAACGGATTACCTAACTAATGTCCGGCTCGATGTGTATGATACCATGTATCTTGCTAAGATAAGAAGTTACCATGTAAGCTGACATTTTAGAAACAAGGTATAAGAGAAATTATACTCTAGGATTTCTTCATAATCAATAACCACCTTAATATTAACAGTTTTGTAAATGAGCTTTGTAATTTTTTTTTTTTTTGTACAATAATATTTATTCTGTCTATCTACATAATTATAATACCACTTCAAACAGCATAAGAACACGTATTCTTTTGTCCCCAGGCCGGAGTCATGGTGGGTGTCGGCACTACTGAAGACCATCCGCGCGGTCGCGCTGGTCTTCGACATCATCACCTTCCCAGTCCACCTCATAGCGCAGAGGCCGTGGAGGAAACGAGCACTCTCCAGACGAATTAAGGTAAGGGACAGTTCTATCTTCGGATCTTTTGTTGAGAGTGGCCGTGGTTTGGTGATTAAAGAGGCCTTTGTCCAAAGGAATACCCTATCACCTTATTCATCTACTGGATTGGCTTGTAAAGCTAGAAGAGAGTGGTCCAGGATCGAGTTTGATAGGGGAGGCTAGTGATAGGGATTATGTCCAGCAGGTGAACTTTGCCCGTAAGGTAATGAAATTATTAATAGAATGCACAACACGGCCAAATAACTTGCAAGTTCTTGAATGTGTATTAGCGGATTTCTAGGCAAGCCGAGTCTTCTAAGGCCGCCATTACACTTGTAAGTTGCTTCCATAAAATGTATGTAAGTGACTTAAGACTGCGTTTATACATAAAATAAAATTACAGTAAATAATACTTACGTTAAGTTTTCCGAGTTTAACTTGCGTAAATTATTACAAACTCATTTAAACATATTTATCAAATTCATAATCGAAAATGGAATCTCACCGTCAACAAGTCATAGCTGTTGCTGCTGCATACATCATTTTAACAAGTCCAAGACGAAGGCAAGGAAAATGTTCGGTAAAACCCTGGATAGAAAACAGAATGTCACAAAGTGCATGTGCATCTTTCTTTGGAATTAAGAACGGAGGATCAAAACCAATTTTTTTAATTTTATTATAATGAATGCCAAGGATTTCGAATTTTTGCTAGAACAATTTTGGATTGATTTGAATAGCAAATATTTTGTTTCGTCAGTACTAAACTTTTTGTTTCACTTTGATAAGTTGAGAAAAGATTCCGTGAGCAATTTCGATCAAGTTTAGACTTGTAATTTCAATTCATGAAATTACAATAAGCTACTTACAAGAGAGTTTACATTTGCAAATTTATCGTAAGTTAATTATGTAAAGAACTTACGTGAGGAAAACTTACAGGTGTAAAGTCGGCCTTCAAACTACCCTTTTTACGAAAGTAGTCCCATCCAATATTAAACATCATTTAAAAGCCCTTCAAGGAAAATATATTTTCGGCATAACCGAAGCAAAGCAACTTAGTTTCAGTTAGCTATTCTGGGTACAAAGACCTTTGTATTGACCCCAAAAGTCCCAACATTTTACTCTCATGTTGTATTCATAATTGAACAGCCCAAGTTCAGAGTTTTGTCACGAACTTTTAAGATTGTTAGGAATAATTCTATTTTTATAAACTTTTTTATTTTATTTATTATATAAATAATTTTGTTCACCAAAACAAGAATACGTATTACAAAATCGAATAAAGAGAATATAAATAAATAATGGCTTTAAGTTTGTAATATACAAAGTGAGACATCTGCATCCGAACTAGGTGGCAAACCTGTATCTCGGATTTCATTTGATCCCCATAAATATGTGAACATTTAGTAGCCATGTTTAAAGTTGTAACCATTATAAAATTGCCATGTATCGGTATGGAAAGTATGCATAATGTATGAGAAAAAATGAAGTGTGGTGTGTGAAAAAATGAAGTTTTTGATTCTTTGCCATAATGCATCAAAAAATTCCGATAGTAGGTAATTTGATTATCGGCCGTTCAAAGATTCATTCACCAGGCTGTTGTATCAACCTTATGTGCTACTCGTTATGTAATACATACCCCGCATATTCTCGAACAGAACCATTGTATTATTATTCTCGTTTGACCTGTTTGAAAATTCTCCGACGCCCACGTCTGTATGCGATGATGGTAGCTCAGAATTGCAATAATGAAGTACTTGTTTATTCGGCTAAATGTATGCAAAAATTTGTTTTTTGTCTGACATAAAATTTGTAGTGTTTTGAGGAAAATGTGACTGTATCAAATTAGACTCCGACTCTCACACTTTAGAAAATAACATTAATTATATGGAAACAAATTACTGCAAGGACATTTATGACCTTGCTATTAATCACGACTATGTGGCCACTGCTTTAAGGCCGTAATTTAATGCTCACTATCACCATGACATTGTCGTTAATTACGACGATGTATATCATGCTCCGACCTTTCAGATCTTGCTTCTTGGTGTATTTTTTTAACTATAGTCTAGTTGCATCTTGTTGTCTCATTCCTCAACCTCTAACTATTCTAACCTGACCTTTTCTACGCCAGGCTCGTATAATCCAGACGACCCAGAACAGCATCACAGTGCGCGCAGTGTCCTCACCATGCGACCTACACCTGCGCCTGGTGCGCGACGGCGTCACCTCCATGGAGAGCATGCTCCGTGCCGCGGCCGCGCGCTGGGCCGACCGCCCCTGCCTGGGCACCAGAACTGTGCTGAGTGAGGAGGATGAGCCGCAGCCTAATGGAAGGGTGTTTAAAAAGGTATGTTCTTGAGGTGTGCAGGCGTCGTTATGAAACTGTCTTTTAAGAAAATATTGTATTGTTTCATCGCCATAAAACAAATAAATTCTGCCAGTCGTGTTATAATTCAGGAGTTAAAGTAAAACTGGAATCAGGACTTAGAGTTGCGGTTGGGGACCGTTGCCGATCTGATCTATGTATAACCCGGAGCTGAGGGGTTATTTTAACTTTCTTTTATGTAGGTAACTCATATAATTCGAAATTTTTATTCAGTGAATATTAAAATCCCTTAGGCCTTAGCGACCCTTGACACCTTTGACGTTTTCCCAAGAGTGTACCACAACACTGGATGTAATAGATGCTCATGTCAGCTTACTATCTAGCACAAATGCTGGCTAGTTCCCACGGATGTCAACCAATCAATCAAATCAATTTGCTGTGTGACTGTTAGCAATTGATTGATATCAATAGCTTTAACATTGACCGGTGAGAGTAAACTCGCGGTGAACAAATGTCTAATGACTCACTTTTACAATAATCAGGCACGTGCTGTTTTTCCCGGTACAGTTAATCGATACTGCTGTTCATATGAACATAAGGGCTTGTACCATAATTATTTGCAGGGCAGCTTAAGTGCAGAGTGTAGCGCAAGTCAAGGTGACAGTACTTAATAGGTGCACCAAACATGGAATAAAATCTAACAATGTTTACGTATAATGGTGGTTTTAGGTTTTTTTTTGTTCAATATTGATACATCGCAGTTGATAATTAGTTGGTCAAATTTGACTCTTGAAGCACAGTTTTCTGTAGTGTGATGCTTGAGGAACAGATAATAATTTTATCGCAGTATATGGTTATTAGCACTCTTGAGGGTTCTAAATAAATATTTTGTTACACCGGTTGTTGGTGAAAGCGTTTGCTCCAGGATTAAATTCAAATTCAGTTGTTCACCTTCGGATGATAATCAGTATTTTTTAAAGGTTCAAAGTTGCAAAAAGACACCGTTCACTATTTTCTGTTGGAAAGAAGATGTGGCGAAACAACTTTAGACCCTCAATTCTTTACCGACCTCTGTCATTTGGCTCTTGTGATACAGGCACTTCTAGTACAAGAGCAGAAATGTCTGTGTTTAGAAATATAAATAATGAAATGATAAATTATTTTATTACTAAACAAGCCGTGTGTCCGATGAAATTTCCCATCGGCAAAAATGTCGAACTTCGATACAAACATTCATTCTTTATTTAACCCCTTCATTGCTCTCCTTAGTTATAAAAGAAAGTCTTGTGCAGTTGCATTGTTTTAAAGAGACTGCTGTAAAAAGTAACAAATACGACTGCTTTACTATTAAACATTTATTATCAATTTAATGCTTCTAGACCCGGCGGTTTAGGTGGTGCGTTGCGTGTCAGTGAATGAATTTAAGATTTTCTAGTTTTATTTGTATTCCCCAGTTCAACATGGGCGACTACGTATGGCGTACGTACGTGGACGTGGAGAAGGAGGCGCGCCAGTTCGGCGCGGGGCTGCGCGAGCTGGGCTGCCGGCCGCGCCACAACGTCGTCATGTTCGCCGAGACGCGCGCCGAGTGGATGCTGGCGGCGCACGGCTGCTTCAAGCAGAGCATCCCGGGTGAGGCGCGCGCCTGGCCCGGGGGGGGACACACTTGTGGCACCGCCTATACCACTAATACCTAAATACATTCGATATCTTCGTAACCAGAAGGTTTCCAAGTGTGGTCTAGTACAAAAAAGTATCAGTGACGGGAAGAACAAGTGACTGTCGACTTCATTAAGCCTCTTTTTACACCCGTTATTTCTTGTGTATTGTTTGAAGTAGACGGAGACAGAATAATGTTTATAATGTACTAGCTGACCCGGCAGACGTTGTTCAGTCCAAACTTCAATAAATCATACAACATTCTCATACAAATTCACTTGTAAGTTTTCCCGAATTTTCCAATTTCCCGACAACTTTCAATGTTTTCTTTCCGTAAGAACCTGATTAGGACAATAACGAACATTAAAAAAAAATTGCCAATCAACCCACCCCGTCGCATTGCATCGCCTGCCCACGCTATTACTTCATTTTTGCTTAGATAGATAAATCATTAGCAAAATCTACGAAATCATCATCATTACAAAATCTGCTGTTTCATAGAGAAGTGCAACACCTTCGCGGTCAAAATATACTGAACAGCATTTTTTTTTATAGCCTGCTTAACATTTCAACCCACGGGTGATCAGAATCACGTACTGAATCCATGGTAATAGGTTGTGCGTCGATGTACCTGCCAACCTTTATAATAAAGACTAACAGTCGATTTATACATTTTTTTGAAGCTATCTGCACTTCTTGTTTACAATTTTTCTTTAGCATTAAACGAAACCAAACCTCACTATAATCCAAGCTTGCTCCAATTTCCAGTGGTAACAATCTACGCAACACTGGGCGACGAGGCGATAGCGCACGGCATCAACGAGACCGACGTGTCCACCGTCATCACCACCTACGACCTGCTGCCCAAGTTCCGCAAGATCCTCGCCAAGACGCCCAAGGTCGACACCATCATCTACATGGAGGACCAGCTCAAGAGTATCGACAAGGACGGGTACAAGCCCGGCATCAGTATTATTGGATACAAAGATGTTGTGCTCAAAGGTGCCTCTTCGAAAATTGGTGAGTGGATTTACTGATTTATCGTCTTTACTAGCTTTTTTAAGTATTTTTGCAGGTTTCTGTAGAACTGATGCAGGTATAGTGATAACATGGCTGTGATTGTTCTCCAAATCAGATATCTACTAATTTGGTTTTAGGGATTACCAATGTCCTGTCACTAGACTTTTTTCCAGTATTTAGATTCTAGCTATTTATAAAGGCAGTCCAGACAAAAGTATTATCTCTTGTCTTGGACGGATCCTCTGCGCATTGGAAACACATAGTTAAAACCATGCAATTCAGTGTGATTTAATCATTATTTATCCGTTTATTAAATAGAACCTCCACCACTAGCAACAACCACTATTTGCATCACCCAAAAGTTGACGGGTAGAAAATGTTTATGTCATTAAGGCGCTTCCCCGACCAAACGACCTTGAGCGTTCGGTCCTTCTCTGTCCCGTCGCTGAATCCCGCTCTGTCCCGCTCCCTCCGCACGCCCATTTATCAAAGAATTCACAAAAAAATGTGGAATTATTTTAATAAAAAAAGACAAGCGATCTTTTGAAATAAGATAAAACGGGAAGTACTGAGATTTTTAAATAATCTATCCATTAGTGTAATCTTCAAATTATTAGAATGTCACCTTTAGTAAAAGATGCATGCAATCAAGAATTTTAGTCACTTTTTTACAAGGAGATTTTAAACGTATTTTTAACACATAAAAACAAATAAGATCGTGCAATGTGATGATAGGATATCGAACATTAATAACGTGCTTTTAGATGTAATTTATTACTGATAATTAACGAGTTAATAGCCTCTGAATGACGCACTATTGCAAGGTTTTGCTCGGGGTAGCGCCTTAAGTCCACCTCAATACATTTGTGTGCTTGAAATTTTAAATAAATAAGTGTTATTTACTAAAAACATTGTGTCTCGTCCCCAGAGCCAGTCCCCCCGTCCCCGTCGGACACGGCCATCATCATGTACACGTCGGGCTCCACGGGCGTGCCCAAGGGCGTGATCCTGTCGCACCGCAACATGCTGGCCACGCTGAAGGCCTTCGCCGACGCCATGCCTATCTTCGACGGAGACATCCTCATGGGCTTCCTGCCCTTGGCGCACGTGTTCGAGTTGCTGGCTGAGAACTTGTGTATGGTTGGAGGTGAGAATGATTTCATTTTGGAACAAAGTTCTTTAACGTGGCTTGCGGTAGGAGTCGACAGGTAGAAATCGCGTAACGAAAAAGTGTTGTGCCGCCTCCATGCGACTTTCTCTCTCTCTGTCTGTTAGTAAGAGATAGTTTTCATGGTTTTCGAGGATGCTAAATCCGATAGCGAGGTCAAATTGAAAATCCAAGATGCCGCCGACAAGTTTATGAGAGCTTTTAAAAGCTTATACTAGATGGCTCTGTATTAAAAACGCGAACTAAATTCACACTTTTTCTTTCTGTCTTTTTCTATTTTAAACAAGCGTGCGAGTATCGCGTAAGGAACTTCGTTAGTAAAGGGGGTCCCCCGACCGCACAGGTTTTTTTTTTTTCATTTGCGAGTTGACTTTGATGATGGTAAAATTGTATGTTAAGCAAATGAGCGGCTTTTAAGAGGGCGCTACATCACACTTCCGCTCAGTTCAGCCAACCGCAAGTTCGACCTCGGCAGCACCTTTATTTCGTAGCAGTAGTGACGGTCTTTCTTAGTTCGACTATGACTCCTGACTTACGATTGTCCCCACGTTGTAAGATGATTTATTGTAAACAAAAACCTACAATCAAAGCATATTCCAAAGAACTATTAGAAAATATGTTACTGATTAGTTGACCAAAGTATTACGACGATTACATTATTAACATTTGCTGTTGTTTCGTTACAACACAAATGATACTAATATGAGAGATGATGTGATAGCTTCATATATGTATAAATAAATGTCGATCAAAGTCCAAGACTAGGCTGTAAACACAGTATTTATGAGACGTTTCATGTTTATGTCGTTTTGTCATTTTATTGTTCGCTGACAATACACTGCTGCGGTTATTGCACATAAATATAGACGCGACTGATTGTTGGTTGGGTTACATGTCATACTATTGTGTGTATCCTTGACTTGTTGATCTGAAGTCTTTTATCGTTGATGTATTTAAAAAGTAGAATGAGGGGATTTAGGTATTCTACAGGCTGACCGAAAGTAAGCCTATTTTATTTAATACCGAAGAAACGATTGAGTTCCCTTAATCTTATAGAGCCTAAACTAGACTAGACTACTAAACTAAACCGTATCGAAACTAATCGGTTTATGACACTACCCCTACTTATAGTTCGATTTTTACACCCAGACAGCAATTTGACAAATGTCTAATTCGTGTACCTACTAAGAAGCAAACACGAAGACTTGAAATGAATTCTCGTCAACAAGTTTCACATTAAATTTAATTAGATATTGGTTTTCAGCTTATTTTTTTTTCTTTCTTCTTCTCACGTTTTCTATTAACACATCTGACATTGGCAGAATTGTCGAAATCAAGACCATTGCCATAGAGAAAAATAGAATCGAATAGACTTGAAATTTGAAATGTCAGATTACTATCTGGGTTTAAAAACAAACTTTAGTCGTCGAACAGTCACGTAAACTCCGCTATCTGGCTAGTAGTTACTAAGTACTATTATGTTCTATTACAGGCGTCCCGATCGGCTACTCGACGCCGCTCACGATGTTGGACACGTCCAGCAAGATCATGAAGGGCACCATGGGAGACGCCACCATCCTGCGACCCACCTGCATCACTACCGTACCTGTAAGTTCACTTATTGATAAAAATAAATTAAATAGGAAAATATTGAGCTTCTCTAAAGGTCAACTTCTTACCGATCTAACAGGACTCTTATGATAAGTAGCAGGTGGGAAAGTCCTGCTGATTACATTACATATTATGGGTGTCGGTCAACACACTCATCGATCCTATCGATGGTCGATCATATAGGATCCTGAGCTCTTCTGGCTTTACTTGAGGTAACTACATCCTTCAGTTTGAAAGAACCTTCAGATCGTGCAGCATGTTTTACAATTTTGTTTTGACGACCTATCAATTATACAAACAATGTAGTACTGCCACTTCAAGCGTAGTAAACAATTACCAACGGTTGTAATTATGAAATTATTCATGGCTAGGTTTGTTAGTATATGTTAACTAGTTTTAATAGTCTCTCTTATACCAAACCATGCTTCTCCTCCGCAGTTAATCATGGACCGCATCAGCAAGGGCATCACCGACAAGGTGTCACGCAGCGGAGAGTTCGCGAGCGCGTTCTTCAAGTGGGCGTACACGTACAAGCAGACGTGGATGCGGCGCGGGTACGACACGCCGCTGCTCAACAGGCTGGTGCGTTGTTTGTCATGATAACCAAATGTGTCGAAGGATACTGACGTGTTTGATCGAATGATTTGACGTTATGTAAATTGTAAAAAAGTGGGAGATCTTTGTCATACATATTGACTACTGTAGCAATTTTTTTTTTTTTTTTAAACGAAGGTAGCGACCATAGGAAAGTGGTTTGTTACTAGTGTTAAAATAATATGAGGTTTATTTTCTAACCTAATATGGCGATCGTAAAAAGTTCTACAATGAGTTTTGATGATTATTCAGCAAAAATGAGGTGTATATTTAAATCCAACATTGTTCCAAAAATCTAGTTTTTTTTTCCAGATGTTCTCCCGCATCCGCATGCTCCTGGGTGGCAACGTGCGCATGATGATCAGTGGCGGCGCTCCTCTGTCGCCCGACACGCACGCGCAGGTGACGTATTACATTATATTATTTTCTATTTTCTATTTTGGGGTTTTGTCTATTTTGTTCTTTTATTCTTCATATGTAGGGTAGGACGTAGGGTAGGTGGAGCGATAATCATCGCAGGGTGGTTGATAGAAGCTAAATGAGAGTTACGAAGGATTCAGTTGAATAGCGTGTGATTGGAGAGACTTATGTCTTGCAGCGACCTGGCGGAGGCTGGTTAAAGTGAAATAATTAATTTCAAGTAGGCCATCAAAATTTACAAGAAAATTGAATTGATGATAGTTACGTACCCCTTCCGTCAAGAAACTCCATAGTTACTGTTTTATAAGGTTCGCTATACATGATGATGATGTTGATAGTGTGGCGCAGAATACTGATTTGTCTTGACCGCTGTGCAGGTGCGCATCTGCCTGTGCGCGGACGTGGTGGCGGGCTACGGCCTGACGGAGACCACGTCGTGCGCCACCGTCATGGACCCGCACGACCGCTCCACCGGCCGCGTCGGCGCGCCCACCACCGGGACTGACGTGCGTCTGTGCGACTGGGACGAGGGCGGCTACCGCGTCGACAACAAGCCCTACCCGCAGGTACGCTAGCACGATAATTATGCCAACCTACTTATTGTCAACTAAGCCCAAGGTTTCCTGGACATGTCACCGGAGCCGTACTGGCGCCACATGAATAAAAAACCGAACAGAAGGAAAGCTTCATACTAACGTCGTGCGCGGGTACACTACGCCACTACCGCCACTGACAAGGCCCGCGCAGGTACAACCCGGTGTGAGAACCCGAGTGATCTTATGTAGTCGAGTGAACGTTGTTAGATCCTGTCTCCCTCGCACGGTTAGCGGCACCTTAGTTGAACTACGTGCACTTGAACTACGTGCACCAGTCTCCTGCTGCAAAAGGAAGGCGCCGTCAATGTTACATTACTACAGCAGACGTGTGGTTGACTGTACTCAAACATCTTTATATACAGGGTTATTGGTAAAACACCAACAACCTCTTAAGGGGTCGTTGTGCTCATCATTATAAACAACTTTTACTATGGACCAAACCTGAAATCGCGAAAAAAATATCAGCTGTTCCCTACGTTTTGACGTGTTATGCGAATATAAATATAGGGAAAATCTGTTTTTTTTTTCGTGATTTCAGGTTTGGTCCATAATAAAAGTTGTTTATAATGATGAGTACAATAACCCCTTAAGAGGTTGCTGGTGTTTTACCAATAACCCTGTATATAAAAATTACGTAATACAATATATTTATGAAAACATAATTTACGTAAGGATAAATCGACATCATTTTAATAAAAGAGGTGAAAGATACAATTATATCACTAGAAATAGGGACCAATAAGTTCAACCAGGTTTCAGGCTGGCTAAAGTAGATTCATCTTTCATGGGGTACTGTTTAAAATGTTACAACAAAATACCTCCCCATATACTTCAACTGAATGAAACGAAATTTAAATCTTTATATATATCAAAATTACGTGTCACGTTGTTTGTCCGCGATGGACTCCTAAACTACTGAACCGATTTTAAATTTGATTTGCACGCCGTGTGCAATTTGATTCAACTTGAAAGATAGGATAGCTTATACCTCAATTTATAGTCGCAATATTATTTTATTGCAAATTATTAGTCTATTATTTGACAGTCACAATTATCTGTTAGCTCCAAACGATTCTAACAGATGGCGATATCTGTTGATTGGATTTAGTAAGTATTCAATAGATGGCGCTATGTTAAAAATACAAACGTTTCTATATTATATGATGCTTTGCTACCTGGGCGAAGCGGGGCGGGTCGCTAGTCTACTTATAAGTTATAACATTTCTTGTAAAAAGTTGAGCTTTAATTTGACTAAGCGTTTACGCTCAATATCAAAAAGAATCTCTTTACCCCGGTTTCTGTATCTCATATTTTTGACCACTCATATTTGGCTCGAGCGAGGCCTATGCCATCAGTGGAAGTCTTCCGGCTGAAGTGATTATGAAGATATAATGTAGCAATGATTCAGTCTTAACCTTTATTTATTATTCCAGGGTGAAATAGTGATCGGCGGCGACTGCGTGGCGGAGGGCTACTACAAGAACCCCGAGAAGACCAAGGAGGAGTTCATCGACGCCGAGGGGCGGCGCTGGTTCAAGTCTGGGGACATCGGCGAGCTTCACCACGACGGTTGCATTAAAATTATCGGTTAGTTACATTTTCTAAGTGTTATCTTGACTTTGTACTGTGTTTGTGATTATAAGAGAACTTTCAACTTAATCAAACACACAGGACAGCTTACAAGGCAAAGCTTAAATATTGAAAACTGATGGGCCTTGGGAGTGAACTAGACACGCATTTGACATGTGGTTAAAAAGTGTGAATATAATAATAAACTGAATATTTGTGAGAATTAATGCAATACAACATTTTTATTTGTTTGATGATCACATTCAAACTCTAAAATTGTTTTCTTGCTTGCATACCTGCTAAGTTTATAACATCTGACTTACCCATTGAAGGTAGAGAACAGTCAGTTTCAATCATTCAATATTATTAATATCTCACTTCCTCCACAGATCGCAAAAAAGACCTCGTGAAACTCCAAGCCGGCGAATACGTATCCCTTGGCAAAGTAGAAGCTGAACTAAAGACCTGCCCCATCGTGGAGAACATCTGTGTGTACGGCGACAGCTCCAAGTGCTACACCGTGTGCCTACTGGTGCCGAACCCTCAACACTTGACGGAACTGGCTGCCAGGATCGGTCTGCCCGAGATGGACTTCGAGCATCTGTGCCAGAATGCGGCCGTGGAGAAGGCGGTGGTGAAAGAGCTGGCGGATCATGCCAGGAAATGTGAGTTGGGCTTTGATATTACTTTGTTTTATAGATAGATACTTTAGCGCAAGTAACGTTCTTAGTGATAGCTGATAACAATATATACGTGAGCATGCATCGTCGTGAATAGATTGGATCTTAAATTGCATCGTTGAAAACTTGCGTGAATATCGAGAGATCAAAAAGTGTAAAAAGTATGAACTGGTTTATGATTGAGTGTCGTGTCGTTCCAGGCGGCCTGGAGAAGTTCGAGGTGCCGGCCCAAGTGAAGCTGGTCACGGAAGTGTGGTCGCCCGACATGGGCCTGGTCACGGCCGCCTTCAAGATCAAGCGGAAAGACATCCAGGAGCGGTACAAGGAAGACATTAAGCGCATGTACGCGTCGTGAGCCAGCACTGGCCCGCTTTACTGTCCCACTGGCCCGCTGTACTCTCCCACTGTCCCCCCCGCCGGGTGGATACACCGGCTCCAAGTTCTACGTTAGTTTCGTTAAGTCGTGTACATATTTGTGTCTTACGTCTAAATATCGTAGTGTGTATTATTGTAATACTAAATTTCCGCTTGTGCGAGTGCGGACGGATGATCGTAATGTTTATGTATAAAAAGTGAGTGCACCGTTTGACTGGTTGAACGCTTCTGATGAGATTCTTTGTGTAAATTTAAAATTATGTAGATCTGATGTGGTGAGTGCGCTGTGCGTGATCGGAACTCAATGTTACGTCATTATTATACAAGTCCTCGGATATCGTGTAGATATTGGCCTAGCGTCTCATGTGTAGATAGTTATTGTCCCTACCATGAAACCCGCGGACTTGTTCCTACGCATTTTTAAAAGACATAGTCGTAGTTTCGTGGTCGGGACGAAGCACCGCTAGACTAAGATAATTGTATTAGTACTTAGGGGGATCGGGGATAGTGTTTGCAATGTAATAATAATAATTTTGCAATAAATACATTTTTGTTCATCTGTTTATTTGTAATGTAATATAATAATGATGACTCATTTAAGAAATGAGTGTTCAAGGCGAGCTCATTGTGTTGCATAATGTTTAGCAAACTCATATGTTTTAATGTATTGATGTAATACGATTATGTTGACACATGATGCATTCGTACAAGCATAATAAAACATTCATGATTATTTCTAGTTAACTCTAAGAAAACTTATTAATTGCTCTATGAATATCATGTAACTATTTTATCATTGTACAACTACATAATACATACGTTTTACGTAGTGAACCAAATGTGTGCGTGTCAACATAATTTGGTTGGATTATAAATTTGTTGATTAGTTTTTATTGTTTTGTAAATCATGGCTAATGTTATCGTATAGCGTCTGAACGACCGAGAGGTAGAGGCTAGTCTATGTTACTGAACAATGTTGCAGCATTTTATCCTTCTGGCCGCATTTCGCTGAGCATTTACATTTACATCCTTTTTAAATATAATACAATTTTAAAATAAATTTTATAATAATCAATGTTACCTGAACAAACGTGAAATTCCATTGATGTATTTAAATGTGACAATTCGAGTGTTATTTTACTGTACGGTATCGTTATATTTTTCGATGTAATCATATTGAAATAATAAAGTGAAACAATCGTTCATCTAACACCAGTGTACCGTTGGTAGGAAGTTTGCTCAGTTTACTTGACTGTAACTTTGTGTTTGAAATTCTTAAGCATTGCAATGAAAACCAATTTTGTATTATTTATTGAATAAATGTTAATAAAATCATTAATGACTGTTATTTTTTCATAACATACGTTGACCCTTGTCGTGATGCGGAAGCTCTTCCTTTAGGCCGCGCCCTACTAGAAAACGATCGTCGCGTAAATAATAAATGATTTTATTTCTGTAAGTAGGTTTGAACAAACACTTTTACACGTCAATCATATTTTAAAAACTAGACGAGGTCGGCGTTTCCTATCTGACTACTCTGAGAAGAAAGGCCGAAACAAACTCAGAGGTCACAATCTCTTTTAAAGTCCAGACATAATCTTGGTCGGATCATGTGAAGACCATGTGTCTGAAATGGTCTTTTGAGGAAAAACCACACAGATTGAGTGGACCTGTCCAGTCAGTGCACGCATTTGTCAGTAATCGTGCAGCTCAACTCAGAACTTAAGGAGCGCAACGATTCGACGAACAATACCAAAGAAAAGACATTTGGGTAGGCCACAAAAATTACTCAAACTGCCAGACCATGATTAAAACTAACTGAGGAGAAAATAAAAAAGCAACAATTACCCACATAGTCTTCACATTCACAACATTAAAATAAAGTCTTCACATTCACAATATTAAAATAATAATCCTATATTCAATGTAGCTTGCATGCTACTCACATTCATTTCACATGATATTCACAGACAGTTTTCTCTTTAAAAGTCATCAAAAATACCATAAGTTATGTCATGTAAATCAATAACAATGACATTATTAATTCTCAAACACTCATTCACAGTATAAAATGGATTGTTGCTTGGGGGTACATTGAAGTAGCTTAGTTAATCCCAAGCCTTTTTGTCATCCAAGTAATCTTTAACTTTATAGAAACCTTTTTGACAGAGTTTCTGTTTAATAAATGATTTAAATTTATCGAGGCTCAGTTCTTTAACAAGACTTGGGAGTTTGTTGTAAAAACTTATACTTTGGCACTTAAATGAATTACTAATTTTTTGGAGCCTAGTCGAGGGCACAATAAGTAAATCTTTGTTTCTAGTAAATACGTGCATGACTATGTCACTTTTTGTTCGGAAAACCGGAAGGCGCCCTCTTCGGTTCATGAACGCAGGGTTAGATTAGTATCGGCCCGGGGGAGCTCGCACAGGGAGACAGCTTTGGTGGCGCCAGCTGCGGTTGCGCAGGTGCTGGCTCGCGTACGGCGTCTACGCATGGAGGTGGCCCACAACAAGTCTGGGGCCGTGTTCTTTCACGGCCCCCGACGGGCGCCACCGCTGGGATCACTCATGTGGTCGGAGGGCCTGAATTGCTGTCGAGTCTACCATGAAGTACCTAGGATTGGTGCTCGACATCTGATGGGTCTTCGGCCCCCACTTTCGGCGGCTGGCGCCCAAGTTGTTGAGCGCGGTGGGAGCGCTTGACACGCTGCTTCCCAATCTGGGGGCCGAGCACCGCCCGTAGGAGGTTGTACCTCGCGGTCGTGCGATCCATGGCCCTGTACCCCCGGTGTGGGGCTCTGACCTGACGACCGGCAGCATCGCAATACTGCGAAAACCGCAGAGGGCGATGGAGACTACTCTCCCGAACCGCAACAAAGGTACCAGGCGCCGGCGGAGGGCGAACAACGCCATCTTCCAGCCATAAATGGGTCCAGAGGAAAGGCGGACTTGGGGATGTCCATCATCATCATCAGCCTACAGCAGTCCACTGCTGGACATAGCCCGCTCCAATTGCACGCCATTTAGCTCGATTCTCGGCAACTCTCATCCAGCTGCTACCAGCTACCCTACGAAGATCGTCGCTCTACCTGCCTGAGGGGGTCCTACCTTACGTTTGCCGATTCGCGGTCTCCACTCAAGAACACGTCTACCCCAACGGTCATCAGTTCTACGGCTAATATGGCCGGCCCACTGCCACTTCAGCTTGCTAATTCTGTGAGCTATGTCAACAACTTTGGTTGGGGACGTCCGCCGCCCCCAACAGGCCCCGAGGTGGCGGCGCGTAGTGTCCCGCGCGCTCCCTGCGGCACGTCGCGCGGAGTCCTGCAGCTGCCCCGCGCGCGCGACGTGACCCGCGGGGGCGGGGATCGTGGAAGGCGCACAAGTACCCATGACCCCCGATGCAAGTGTGAGAAGTGAACACCGCGGTGGTTTTTAGTCAGTAAGAGTCTGATAGACCCCTCCGCCCGCCACAGCGCGGAGGACAACCATGAGGATTTTCAAACCAGGGTCAAAAAAAAGGTTAAATTTGTATCGTCAGTCGCGTCTATTCGCTCGACGTACTAAACGCATCCTCGGCTGAGTGTGTAAGGTTGAATGTTTAATTATCTATTAGTCCGTTCTGGCGTTACGCGACCGACGACACACGACGCATCTTCTGTCAGATGCGCGACCATCCTTAATAAAACATGATGGGTTGGCATGAAAATAACAACAATTTTATACATTGCAGTTGTATACTTTATTTATACTTCTGTAAATAACATAATATTCTCATAACTTATGTTTTAAATAGAGATTTAAGTTTAAGAAGCAGCTACTAAAAACCGTCGGAAAATATGAAGTGTTCTGAAAACTATGGAGTATTTGTTTATTTCTTGATTTGGTTCATTTTGAGTAAATAAGTCAATATACAGTGATCTAACCTTAAACTATTGACTACAATAAATTGAGTTACAGAATTGAAAAGTCAGTCGCTCCGTATAAAAATACTGATAATTAGCCACATCATCAGGGTGGATTACGTATCATACTCGGAATTGCGTAGACAGAGTATAGCATTAGACAAGTCATTGAATAATAATAATAAGACAAGGACACACTTATTATCCAGTAGTAAGAGTAAACGAGATGAATATATTTTCTCTTATCTCCTTTGTGTATGTATGCAATTTTTTCTGGCCCCAGTTCTTAAGCAACAACTAGAGCCCAACAAAACAGGTTTATTAAGAAAGTATTACCAGACTTCATTAAATAGTATTTACAAGTGATTGTCAAAGATTATTGCTATCGTATAAGGTATACGCTGATAGCTAAATTATATGTCGCAGGCAGATTGTATGATTCGTCATTTGACGCCGTTATGTATAATGCCTGAGGCAAATTAATGACGCTTCATAACGCATCTATTTCGTTAAATCATCGCACCTTCGGTGCAACAAAGTCACAACAGCTCATTTTTTAATTTTAAAGGAGAGGACTTTTAAGATTTTTTTCGCATTTATTGCCTTATTACTGGATTACTATTTGTAGTAGGTTTGAAATCTTTATAAAATTAATTGTTTATTGCTTTTGCTATAGTTTCACGTAAAAAGCTTATTTTGAATTATTAAAAAAAATCCTAATAAAAGACAACAAAAAAAAAAGTGTCCTGAATTGTGACTTTGTTGCACCAAAGGTACGATGTGTTAGGATAACCATGATTATTAACAAGTTCGGCAGTAAACAATGAGTAAAAATAAAAAATGAGTCATAACAAATATTTAAATGGGTATTACCCATATATAAATATTAAGCAGTAAAAAGGCTAACGGGCAGTTACGTGTGGACCGTTAATAAATCAGAATTAGGGCCTGCACACATCAGCACGGCGCGACGTGAGGCGCTAATGTTTCGTGGTCGCAAAGTTCGTACGTGTTAGTTTAGTTAGTTTGACAGTGGCGGCGCCGCGCCGCGGTGATGTGTGCAGGCCGGTAGTCGGTAAGAAATATAACTTGGAAGTAGCGCTCGCCGCCCGCTGCCGCGGCACCGCTCGCTCGGCTCGCGCGCGTTTCGTCAAGTTCTAACCCAACTCATTTGGTCGGGGTGCCCTAGCTCAGTTACTACGAACAATTCGGCTCGCGCGTGGTTGGTCAAAGTTCCAGCTTAATCTATGAATTGCCGAACTATTTGCCTAATAACAATGGTAAAAATTATTACTCCTTATTTATTAGCAGGAGTCCGGCGAACGCCAGTTTGCATGGACACCTGAGCGTGTTTTACAAGCCGGATAACCTCCAAAACTTTTTTTCTAGTCTACGGCTTTTTTATTGATCCCGTTTGAGATTCTTAATAATTGCTTATAGTAAACGAAACGATTACGAACGAACGAACGTTTGTTTGTTGTTGTTTACGTCTTATTTCTTGCGGCACAGTTGTTTTCATCTTCGGAAACACTTGGCACTACTCGACGCCATTTTTGTTGTTTTGTTTAGCAGCGCCTCAGGTGGTACAAAATACAACTAGTTGTATCAATTCGCCTAGGATTATGTATACGGCGATCGAATCATCAATTGGGTTTCACGGACTTTTACATAATGCCTAGGCGTTATACATTTTGCCTTATGCATTATACATAATGGCGACAGTATGAAAACGGACGACGCCATACGTATTATGACAAATTATACAATCTGCATTAGACTTATACACTATCTACGAAGAATTACTTCCATTTTGACAATTCAACAAAATTGCGTTGATTTAGTTGTCGAGCAAACCAAATTCTCAAACGCAAGAAGCAAATCTCCAGCGTTTGATGGTCTCTTCCACAAAAGCCATTAATAAAGAGTTGAAGTCGTAAAAAGCAATACAGTTTGTTGTTTCAAAATGATATTGTCATTAACACTGATACATAATAAAGGAGCTGGTTAGATCAGAAGCTGTTCCCAACACAATGACAGTAAGGCTGGCAGAAGATTACAGTCACAACGAAAAGAAATTGTATTTTCTAAAGTAAACCTAGTTTAGCTAAACTTGTCACACTGATAAGTCTACGCGGTGCTCATCTTGCAGAGGTGTCGCAGCTGCATGATCTTTATGTCATCCGTACCAAACTTCACGACCCCTTCTTGGTTCTCTATAGAGATCAGCTGACCCACAGCCTCGCGGTCCTCGCCGGCGATTACCTGTAAAATAGAAATTAATCGACTTTACAAAACAGGAACTTATTTTATCAGCGTGAGTGATGAGTCCAAAAAATTACAGTAGATAAGGTATAATAACAGTTCTCTTTTTTGCTGGAGATGTAAGATTCTAATCTGTCTCAATTTGTAAAAAACACGAACGACAAACATTCGCCTTCATTTTTGACATTGATTGTCGCCGAGATAAGACTAGATTTTTTACGTTTTTAACGGCTTTTAAGAGAAGAAGGAGTTCTTGCCATTTTATCAGTTAGTCTGCCTCGGTTCGCTTTGGCCGAGGAGTTTTAAGTGACAAGGTGTATCGCGGACAATGCCATACCTTGACCCGGTCCCCGGACTGCGGCACGACGGGCTCCAGCAGGTCGGCCAGCACGTTGACCACGCGGTCCTCCAGCGGCAGGTACAGCGCGCACATGCCGGCCGACAGGCCGCGCACCACGCCCGTCTGGCCGGCCAGCGCGTCGTCGTCGTGCGGAGCTCGGACACGGACCTGAAACATTGCATTTTTTTTATAGATTTAACTTGAAACCCCACTTCATTTTATCCCGAACGGAATATCGAAACACGATAATCCAGCTTGCAATCAATACACGAATAGAACAGGTATTAAACACAACACACATTGACACTAGTACTTAAACAATGTAAACTGTTTAAGTAATTGTAATTACTAACAAATGGGGATACAAACTGATAGCTCGTCATAGGTGGCAGCACTGTTCACCGTCTAGAAGCCGCCATTGTTTTGTTTATGTTTGTGTTGTGCGTGTACTTTTGTGTCTATAGCAAATTAGACGAAATTTAGATAAATATGTATACAACTTGGAGTGTAGCACAATTAAAAGTCGAGCTACGGAAAAGGGAAGGGTCTACAACTGGTACAAAAGCAGTTGTTGTGAAAAAATAAAATAGAATAAAATATGAACAATTAAAAATTAATAGCTTATTTTATGTTCGTCGACTTTTAAGTTCTTTTTTGTTGAAGACTGGAGGCGTATGATAGGAATAACCTGATCGGTTGTGAAAACCAACTCGAGGATAATCTTCCTGACTGAAAAACTTCAGAGATGTTAATTCTAGCATTAAACGATAAATGATTTTATTTCTGTAAGTAGGTTTGTGCAAACACTTTTACATGTCAATCATGTTTTTTAAACTAGATGAGGTCGGCGTTTCCTATCTGACTACTCTGAGAAGAAAGGCCGAAACAAACTCAGAGGTCACAGTCTCTTTTAAAGTCCAGACATAATCTTGGTCAGATCATTGATCTAATATGTTAATAGAAACACACACAATTTATATAATATCACAGAACAAGTGCCTGTAGGTAATGAAAACCGACTTAGTTCTCTTGGGAGCAACACCTGTATACGAATTTCTCCCATAAAAGTCTTCAGACGAAATATCCGGTTTCGATAAAAAAAAATCGGAGAGCTTTCTCACACAGTTTTCATCTTTTAACATCCTTAGCAAATACATGGGTACCTGTATTTTTGCAGTCAATAGCTACGCAACGGGGCATATTAATTAATTAGGTGTAAAAGAAGTCTTATTTACAAAAAAAAATATATGGGTAGTGACATTAGTGACAGCTAGCTGTCAAATTGTTAGACGCTGGATAGTAGCGACATCTGAAGGGAGCAAATGGCAGTTTTTATCCCCATTAGATTGTATGATCGGTGAAATAAATGATTATTATTGTTACAACATATATCATAAGTTTACGCCGGTATCACCAGAGAGCAGAGTAAGTAAGTTTCGCCAGTAATTTACAAATCAATTCTCACCTCAACTTCCGTAGTATGCCAGTCAGGCGCCGCGGCGTCTGCAGCCGCATACGGCGAGCGCGGCGAGTACCCGCCCGGCGAAGGCGTGGCCGGATATCCGGCAGTATAGCCGGCCGGCGACGGCGATGGCCGGTACGGTGAGTACGTGTGGTCGGAACCGTACATAGTGCCCGGCGTCTGCGGCGTGAAAGGACCGGCCGCGTACGCGTCGTTCCCATCATCGAGGGCCCCGTACTCGAAATCTGGAGCCCGCGCTGGTGTGTTCGCGGCTGTAGGATCCCACGCACCGTGTGCGGGAGTACGGCCTCCTTCGTGCGACGGTGTGGCGGAACCATAGTGTGGAGTTCTTCCTCCGACGTCGTATATGGGTGTAGCGGAACCGTGCATGGGCGTCTTGATGCCGGTGTCGCGGTACGTGGGTGTCTGCGCGCCCAGCGTGGGCGTGCGGCCCGGCGTGCGCGTGTAGAACGAGCTGGCGCCGTCGCGCGCTGTGTTGCCGGCGCCGGCGATATGCGACCGGTCCACGGATATCGTCTGACAGGCTGAGTGTAGCTCCACACGAGCCGTACTACCCGTGGCGTCTTTAACTATACCCACGTTACCCTTGTATGGTCCACCAGTGATCTTTATAGTCTGTCCTATAAGCTCCCTATCTCGTGTAACCCCGCCGCCGCGCCCCCCCCGGCCCCCTCGCCCGCGTGGTGTCATGCCGCCCCTTCCCGACGGATGCATAGGCGACTGTATCCTCGGCGACATGAAACCGAGCGACAAACCGGCAGAAGCGTTGTTATTCTTGTTACCACCAGCGAGCTGCAAGTGCCGCGTCTTACACACGAATACACCCCCATTATCGAGATACATGCGAGATTGTAGGAAAGCGAAGTTTCTGTATAAATGCTTGATTTCACCGTTACGCCCGGCGTGCGGACCGTCGATTACTTTCACAATATCGCGTTTCTGAATCGTATTCTGTTCAGAGTCAAGGGCCATAGTAAATCTATTCTCGCGTCTTTTCTGTAAAGCTTGTGGTTTGCATTCAATAACTTTACCCTGCATGCCGAGAACATGGAAGTTTTCTTTTTCAAGTCTAACGATAACGCCAACAGTCTGTGGGTCGAGTTGGACCATGTCACCCCATTGGAACTGGCCGAGGGAGTCTACACCAGTAGCCATGTCGGAGCAGAGCTGTAGATCGCGCGGCAGCACTTCAAGCTCGTGCATGGTCAGGTCTGACACGAGCACGACTCGGTGCGGTTCCACGCGCACAATCAGACCCGTATCACCTTCGTACCGACCTGCTAATACCTTTACGTGGTCACCTTGCTTGAAGTACTTCCGCAACTCATTCGGTTTGAAAACAAGAGGGTCTTTCAACGCATCGTGCTTTGGCATGACAGTTATCATTGACCCATCTATAGCAATAATTCTAGCTTGTAAGTTGGCCAAGTCCCCAGAACACACCTCCACATTGTCACCCATAGAGAACGAATGTAAGCTAGTTGGGTCGTCTTTGGCTGGTGCTGCTAATTCTATATCAATTCCTTCAGGCTGTTCCTCAAATCGTTCTAATTCAGTCAGAGTAGGTTTCACACCTTCAGCCAATATAGCCGTCATAGTGAAGTTTTTATATAAGAATCCCTTTCGGGAATATCTGTTACCTTCAAATATTAAGAAGTCACCATCAGACGTGACTTCGCCTCCAATAGCTCTGATGGCTTCAGGGTCGAAGGGTTTCGCAGCGGGACGCCTCTTCTTTTTCCTTTTGGCTGCCTCACTTTCACTCTGTACAGTTCTAAGGGCTCCGCGGAGCCTTGTATAGTCTATTCTAGGTAATAATTTCAAATGCACCTGATTCTGAGCTAAATCTACATAGTCCACTTGAGCAATATCATCTTTGTATAAACCTCTCTTTAGCCTGACCCATTGTTTTGGCTTCAAACCTGACTGTTCCTTAACTACTCTCAACACATCAGTCATTTCCTTAATCGGCACCATGTCCTGTTTCCAGATACCCATCCTCAAAGTACCAACATTATTTATGATATTCTTAACATGCGTCTGCTTGTAGGCTTCAATATAGATGTAGCCTTTCACACCTTCTGGGGCCACAACTGATTTGATTTGGAATGGTTCCTCAGAAAATTGATAAGCAATGAACTTCCTCATGAGGAGTAGGACAGTGGCTTTCTCCTCACCTATTCTGCACTTAACCATCCAAAGGTTAGGGTCCTTGATGCCTGGCAGGAGGGTCTGTTGTGTGATTTCATCTGACATTTCCTCACCACCTTCACCAAAGTGTCTGAGCGCTGCGGACTCATCAGCATACTTGTTTCTGAGGTACTCTTCAATTTCCTCCTCTTTCTGTGAGTCCCACAGGTTGGTTCCTCGGCGCCTGCCCTCAATCTCCCGGGCGGTGGGTCCGATCTCGTCCACTTCATTGCCGACAATGCCCATCTCTTGTGCTCCCTCTTCCCATTCGTCATCTTCGTCAACCTCATCATCCACCTGTAGCAAGAAAACTAGTTTTAATAATTGGCCAGAGTTATAGTGGCAAATGCTTTGAGCAAAATATACATGTGATGATTACAATTGCCAAAATATTTGGGGCAAAAACAAATGATAGAAAAACTATCCTTACCTCAGCTTCATCAATAATGAATCCTCCATAGCGACTGTCCTTCTTGCGCTTCTTTCTGAGTCTGTCTTCTTCCTCGTCTTCTTCATATTCCTCAGAGTCTACCTGGTCCAGGTCTTCACCTTCCGGCTCTTGTTCATCCTGCAAGAAATATTCATTCCAAAATTAATTTAATCAATGAGGTAGAAGTATGCGACAGACTGTTTTATGAATAAAATAGCTTCTGCCCACTGCTTCGCCCACATGAATGTTGGATATTATCCCACGGGAACATGCTACCGGGACAAAAAGTAGCTTATGTCATTCCTTCATTTTATTGAAATCCATTCAGTGGTTAGGTGTGAAAAGGTAACATACAGAGTTACTTTCGAATTTATAATATTAGTATAGATAAATGAAAAGAAAAACTGTGTTAGAGAATTTTATACAAACACTTGAGCATTTAAAAGATATGATTTCTTATTTTAATTGCCGTGTCATGGTTGGAGGTCTAACCAATGAAGAGAATAATCTTGATAGAATAATATTTTCTGGTGTATTGTAATTTTCAAAAATGGATGGCAAATCAAACTCAAACTCAAAGCATTTATTTCAATTAAACCATTTACAGGCACTTTTGAATTGTCAAAGAGTCGGTCAGTTAGTCAGAAAGTTGAAGCTAGTTGCCCATTCCAAAACGTAGATCTCTATGGAGAAGAACGGGCAAGAAACTCCAAGGACACTCTTTTTAGATCAAGATATTACCAAATCCTTGATACATTATTCTTATTGCTTCTATATGCGAGAACAATGAAAAAAATATATAAAGAAACAATTCAACATATAAGATTAATAATAAAAATAAGCCGTGGCAGTTAAGAGATGACCAGTCTCAACTGACGGCGCCCGTTCACGAACATGGCGCGTGGACCAGCACCATCCAGCTCAACCATTTTGTAGGGAACCGAATGATCCAACACACGCGCCACCAACAGTGAGACATTTAAGTGAGCATGACATAGTCTCTACTGCCATGCTGTCAAGTCAACATAATTATATAATAAACGAATCCATTGTACTCACATTTACAAAATTTATTGAAATAATTCAAATTCAAATTTCTTTATTGCGAACTAAGTGTAGGTATACAAAGATGTTATAATAGGAAGGTTCTTAGAACTTAGTTGCCTGTTCAGGCATTGCAATTTACACAGCTTTCCAAAAAACAATCTCCGTTAATAAACAGTTTACATTATATTATACTAATACCAGTATTCATATATTTATCATTGTTATTATTATTATTATATTATATTCATTATATAAGTCATGCATTAATCATTACATTATATTAATTATACATTTATCACACTACATTAAATATAATATACAGTATTAAAAATATTATGGATACACTGATTATTTTAAAAATAATGTCGTAAAACAGTAATTATTTTTCCTCAAGGAATTCATTTACCGAGTAGTATGCCTTTTTAATGAGGTAGTCTTTCAGCTTCCTCTTAAAACCAACTAACGAATGCATGTCCCTAATGTCTTGGGGTAACCTATTATATATTTTTACACCCATACAAAAAATGCTATTGCTAAACACTGCAGTGTGAGATGCTTTATTTCGCAGTGTCTTTTTAAGTCTGCTGCTTAATAAAGTGCCATAGCTACTGATGTTTGATCGTACTAGTATTGCGGCCTCGTAGATATATAGAGCCGGGAGGGTTAATACTTTGAGGTTAATGAAATAAGGTTTACATGAATCCGTTTGGTGTATCCCAGATATTGATCGAATACACTTCTTTTGTGCCTTGAACGCAGTTTCTTTATCAGTTGAGTATCCCCAGTGTAGTATCCCGTATGATATAGTAGATCCCACATAGGCATGATATGCACTTAGTAGTGTAATTTGGTTTGACACTTTTTTGAGCATATAGCGAGCGTAAGAGAATTGGTTTAGTTTGGCACATACACTATTTACATGTGTTTTCCATCTATCCAATCTATATGGATCCCTAGAAATTTTGTACTTGTAACCTCAGATACTTGTACTATTATGTTCAATAGATAATGGAGTACATTTTGCATTTTTATTTTTGAAATTCATGTAATGGGTTTTTGTAAGATTTATTTTTAAGTTATTTAATGTAAGCCAATTTATTAATTTTGATAGGGAATCGTTAATTTCAAATTCATGATTTTTTTTTTGTTATTTGTGAAAAGAGCCGTACTGTCATCTGCTAATAAAACCATAGGGTGACAAATAGCATTTGGTAAATCATTTATATAAATGAGGAATAGTAGTGGTCCCAGTATTGATCCTTGAGGTACACCGTATTTTATCGATCTTGGGCTCGATGTATATTTAGTTTCTGTTTTTGTGGATGAACATAATTTTGTTATTTCAGTGAACTGCATTCTATTACTGAGATATGATTTGATAATTTCTAGTGCTTTTCCATGAACTCCGTATATTTCTAATTTATGTAGCAGTAGTCCATGGTCAACATAATCAAAAGCTTTGGTCATGTCCATGTATAATGCTGTAACTTGATTTTTTTTATCTACTTCCGTTATGATTTTTTGTAAAAACTGATGCATTGCTGTATTAATCGATTTACCTTTTCTGAATCCAGCTTGATTATCTATTATTATTTTATTTTTTTCGAAATATTCACTAAGAGTATTATAAAGCACTCTTTCAAATATTTTAGCCATTATTGGAATGAGAGCGATAGGTCTATAGCATCGTACACCCTCCTTGTTATCTTTTTTGAATATTGGTGTAACCACAGTAGTTTTCAAATATGTCGGGAAAATTCCTTCCTCAAGACACTGATTTATTATGTAGGTGATGACTGGGGCAATTTCGTACACTACACGTTTTATTATTTTTGTGGAATAAGGCATAACATACTCTATTCCATAACTTAAGTACAACATACTTACATAAACTCACGCCTTCAGCCCATGGGGGTAGGCAGAAACTACAGTAGTTTACGTTCCTACATCTGGTCATACATGCCCGCTGGTTGTGAATACTACGCACTTGACCTTTCTAAAGAACATCACCCATAAGGTCTATAAGGACTATATGTCCTCCTAAGGCGTCTATCCCGGCGTTTCTACTCACATCTGCCTTTTGTTAGTCGCCTTTCATTGATCCTGTCTACATGTCCAAACCATTTAAGTAAGCATACCCTTTTCAATTTTTGTCACTACATCTTTTAAACCGCACCCTTGCCTTATCACTTCATTCCTCAGCCTATTATTCATAGTTACACCATACATGCTTCGCAAGGAACGCATATCCACAGCAAGTACTTAACTTAAGTACAAGTAGTTGTAATAAGTAAACAAGCTGATAATTTCCAGATTAATAATGAATATTTGACTTTCACCAGTATATAGTAAGCGGAGGACAATCTTTTAAGGCCAAGAATATTATTGGTCACAAATCTGAACTGGGTAGCAAGTATGTTGAACTATCATAGTGAATTTTGTTAAATTTTGTTTGTTCAATACTCCATTACAGTGTTTTGTTTTACTGACCAATCCCACTGACAGTAACAATGTATCTTGTTAGATATGTATACTTAATAATAATATTATAAATATGTAAAATTTGTTTGTTTGTATATTTTATGTAGGGAGTAAACTCTGGAACTACTGGTCGGACTTGAAAAATTCTTGTTGTATAGCTTGTTGCTGTTTGATAGCCCAAAAAAAGTCAGAACGAATGCTATGTAAAAACGAAGTGATAACGCCAGCAGAAGTTAATTTTTATACATTGCAATTTCAACTATTTTTACACTAAATACTAAAGTAATTAACTAACTATACATATTATGCAAATCTTATTAGTAAATCTTAAAAAGAAACAACTTATTTAGAACAGACATACCTCAACTTCCTCATCACCAGAAGCCTCTTTAGCTTCATCATCTCTGGTGCGACTAGCAGGTGACCCAGAGCCAGCTGAGCGACTCCTGGGAAAGTAATAATACTTAAACAATAAGACATAAACATGCAAAAACCTTCTAAATATTATTTCCAAATGATGTCAGGCAACTCTGACCTTTAGATTATGTTATAAACCTGACACTACAATGAGACACCAGTTCCAAGCTTCTAGGCACGATTATGGACAGTTAATCAAAATTGGAAGGTTTGAACTTTCGATGTTGCCCACATGTCATCAATATCTATGTAAGTAAATAAGATTAGGTGTGTGTGCTTGAATAAATGGATTTTGTATATGTGTCAAATCCTCTATAGATATATCCCGCCTGTGTGGATAGAGTGGAATGTATGGTCATACATATTGAACAGTGAAAGCATGAGTATAAAAAGAAAATGCTGTTAATATCTGGTATTATAGATTTTTGGTTATGTTTCTTTTGTGTAATCAATTCAGTAAACCTCGTTCATTGTGCAATAGCTTCGTCAACCGCATCCAGTGTAAAAGCAATGAACCTTGTTGTAACTGTTATCAAACTGACCGAACAGTTTGCAAACATAGACGCTGTTGTTAATTGTTATTGTGGAATACGAAGTAGCACACACCTGGAGCGAGATCGTGAACGTGACTTGGACTTGGACCTAGAGCGAGACCTCGAGGGTGTTCGCGAGATGCTGCGGCTGCCGGATCGCGACCGGGAGCCCGAGCGGGAACGCACAGAACGGGCGCTCGCTGCGCTCCTCCGCGAACGACGGGATGCTACGCTACCCGCCTCAGATCCACTCCCTGAGTAATTGCTGGCTTCCGAATCGGACATTGTCACTTCTACTTCTACTAAAATCAATGATTTTGACCCATTAAAATTATTTCAGCGAAAACACACCAGTACGTAGCAAAACGTCACAGACGATTGGTGTTGCCAGCAGGCAGCCCATGCCACAGAACACTATTACTCCTAGGGTCGCAAAACCGTAGAAGAAATTCAGAAAATAGTAGAGAACTTCACGGATTAAAAAAAAAATCACCATAAATTATTTGTAATCGACTAATTTGATGTTTCTTCCTTCTGCTAAGGAACCCATAGTGTGAAATAGTCTATGATTTGACTGGTTTTCTAAAAAAATAAATTTGTCTATTGATTCATCGTTTGCCCCACCGACAAGTGAGACTTTTCAGCAAATTAATCGTTAATTTATGTTAGACTGAGTGAAAATCCTACCAAAAATATTACAAAATTTATAGGACACTTCCATATATATTCTTCTAGTTGAATAATAAATATTTGGAAGATCTAAGGGGCCGATTAGTGCAAAGCTCTTTTGGTGCCTCTCTGGCTTTCGATCAGATTTTCGCACGTCCTACAATAAACAATCATTAGATTTTGTGGTGGTGCTGCATCGTAAATCGATCGGTGTGGTGTGGTGTTATTGCTCGAGTGCAGTGTATGTGGTGCAGTGCAGTAGTCTCAGGCCTGGTCGCAATGTATCAGTGAGGGTCTGCGGTGACCGAGCAGAGCCGTAGCTGGGGGTGTCATGCTGGAGACGCGGTCGGCGCGCGCCGCAGACTCGGTGTGGGCGAACAAACCGCTGCCGGCGCCGCACGCCATGGCCAACATGAGGCACGGGAAAAACGCACAGGTATACCTTCACTTTACACCCACTGCCGCACGTAGTCATCAGCTTGCTTAACAATCTTAATTTGGCATATCCTGTTTGGTGCTCTACAAAAAAAATGATCTATGGAGTGACAACTTCCAGTTGTGTACCATAGAAACAGTTCTTCCAACTAGTTTCATATAAAACTGCAGTAAAGTAGCTAAATGAACAAACTGTTTAACTACAATATGATTCTGATTGGCCCTGAGCACTGGTAATTAGGCAGCAGTTGTTTCAAATTAATTGTTGTGGAATTTGATGAGCTAAAGTGGATATTTTAAAGTTTTTTTTGCTCATATTTTGTCTGTTATGCATTATGCATTATTATGCATGCTCCTAACGCTTTCACTATTTTTTAATCCATGTTTAGATAATCATCAGTCTGAATTCACTTTGAATTTTTCTTGCATGTGATTATAGAAAAGAGAAAGATGAAGGTAAAACATTATTCAACACATCTGTATAATAACATCTGTATGAAACCTGTATTATAGAAACAATGATTATCATATACTTAAACAAAATGGTAATAATCCTTCTCACTGTTATGAAATAAACAAGAATATTATGAACCATCTTAGCAAAGATAGCTATAACAAGTAGTTTCTGCTGCATACAACCTAAGAATTTCTTTATGAATAAAGGATTTGTTGAATTCTTTATAACTTAGACTTTTAGTCTGTATCTTAGTTTACTTACCTAAGACATAATTAACCATTAATTACTTGCATGCAGGAAATCACGTAACTGCTTGCATGAGGTCTATATAGACCCCAATTTGTAAGGACAAATTGAAATGGTTTTTTTATTCTAAATGAAATAGGTGGTTAAAAAGTTCTTAAGAAAATACTATATTTAAATTATAACATATAAAAAATACACCTGGAACTAAAATATTTCCAGACCCAATGAAAGAAAAAACAAAGGCATCCAATTTTATGCACGTTTTTGGGTCATTATGAAATCAAGGGTTAAAATGTTATTATTCCAATGTATTATGTGAATTTACGTTGTAAGAGATTGAAACGTGTATAAAGAACTGTCTATTAACGGCTTTGTATCAATACGTTTTGGTCGTTCTTCCTATGGCAACTATCACACCACATACGCTTGGCAGAAAACGATACTACATCCTTTCCAGTTTTAGTCTCGTGATCACTTTGGATTTCCTCCTCCTCTTCAAACTCCGAATCTGAACCTCCAACATGTTGTTCTTCCTAAAACTTCCAAAAACCATTTAACAACATGCTAGTCTCTTATACTACTGAGGCATCAAGAAAATTCTCCATAAATAAGTAAATTAAATTTTGCTTAAATGTCTCGTAAGGTTTGTAAAAAGTAAATAAAACTATTTATAAAAGAATGTGACAATATTATAAATTGATAGGCAAATTAGTAGAAAAAAGGCAAAATTTTAGTAACTTACATTGCTCAAAAAAGTTACATAATTACTTGCGTGGGGTCACAGCTCAAGAGAGCAGCGATACATCCTAATGTAATGCTGCAGCAGCCTAATCAGTGCTAAAGTATAATCTTTAATTCATATTGTGAAGCTACAGGGAGCACCAGGACGATTCAACCAATGCAAGTACCTTTTTTTGTCACATGAAATTGTGGTGACCCCATGCAAGTAATTAAAGGTTAAATTGGCTATAATTTACATACTGAGTAAAAGTTCATATCAGACATAACTCACTATGCTAAATTGTGTGCTGTTTATTATCTACGTAACATGTACAGACATAGAAAAAAAAAAAACTGGCATGTGAATACATTGAAAGTAAGATTAAACCACTAATCACTATTTTGCCTATTAAATTAACCTCTTTCAATGGGTTTTATCTATCCTCAAATCCTTTTACCCAGGTTTTAGCTGAATCAGTAACAAAATTCAGTTGTAAATCCAGTAGGAAATGAGAAATAAGTTATTTATAACTTTTATTAGATTTCGATATTAGTCAGTGAGTGGCCTTCTGCTAACCCAGCTTATCTAATGGTGACTATAAACAATAAATATCTTAATTTTGCTGTATTCTGGCATGCTATTGTAATTTAAAATAGCATAAATAATTAATTCTTTGAATTTCATTATCATCGGCAATTCAAAATCAATTGGCATGGCAAGTCTTCTTCATAAATCACAATTAAATATGAAATAGAGAATGAGTCACTATTCCCCTCTGTCTAGCCCATCATCTTTTACACAATCCATCCATGGCATGGCTGTTCCACCACTTTTATAGCCATCCACATTCACACTCAAATGTTTTATGAATTCTTCGAATATATGAACTAAATTATTAAAACCAGTCAGGTAATAACATTTGTATTTATCAATACATTCTGCCCAAATTAACAATCAAACACAACCACATTTAATTAATGATATTGAATTGGTTTCAGTTTTCCATAGTTATCCTGTTTCAAATGTAAATATTGAATGATTGAACACCTGCATGATATTGACTGACAGATAATAATTAAACAATTCTGATTGTGCTGCTGTTCTCTTAGTTATGTACTTAATGCTATATAGGAAGTTTATTTTTTGCATTTCTATAACCACTGTTTTACAATAGTATATTCAATGCCATTGATTAGAGGTGTCACTTAGTTTTTGTTAATTTGGTAAAACTTGAAGCCTAATATAATAATAAAAATTCGCGTTACTAGTTTAATAAAACCAGGCATGATAAACAGGAAAAATATCCTTTAAAACAATGGCATATTAGGTATTCAGAAGTCATCTTAAACAAAGTATTAATCATTTGAAAGTTTGTCCTAACATGTGTAATTATCCTGGGCTGTGGTTTGCTGTTTATGGTATTTATTTATTATAACTACATTATTTTATGGTATGTTTCTCGAGACAACACAGTTACTTCGTATTCCTTGAAATTAAAAAGGAAACTTTTTGTAATTCACTACTTTTAAGCTTGTAATAGACCAGCATTACCAGTGTATGCATAATCCATACTAATATTATAAATTCGAAAGTAACTTTGTCTGTATGTTACTTTTTCTCGCCTAAACCACTGAACGGATTTCGATAAAATTTGGCAAGGAGATAGATGGCATCCTGGGGAAGGACATAGGCTACTTTTTTGTCCCGGTAGCACGTATGCGCGGTATAATTTCCGATATCCACGTGGGTGAAGCCACAGGCTGAGGCTAGTCAGCCTATATACTATTCCCACTGCTAGAACAAAGGCCTCCTCTTCGAGAGGGAGTGGGTTATAATCCACCACGTGGGCCCAGTGCGGGTTGGTAGATGTCACATGTCTTCGAATTTTTGGTTCTAGGACATGGTTTCCTAACGATATGTTTTGTTACCGTTTTGAGAGCAGTGGTGATGAAATTATTTAGGAACACAAAGTAAAGCGCCTGCCTGGGTTCGAACCGACGACCTACAAAAGGTCTACCCCGTTACCACTGGGCCACCACTGTTCTACTACCAGTGTGAATAGGTCCTATTCACACTGGTATTATAATAACAGAACAGGCCCTATTCAATAGGGCCAGCTATGCAATTATATTTATTATCTTACTGACTCTTTTGCTGGGCCAATGTTATGGCTATCATTTGTGTTATTGTCTCAAGGACACTGATAAACTAAGATGAGAGTCCTCCGAAACCCGATCTTCTACGCTTCCTGCCTCGTTTTCTGACGTCAAAGTATGTTACATTCCACAAAAACTATGAGATAATCAGCTGTGTTATTGCACAAATACGCCCACATAATTTCATCAGCAGCAAATTATGAACAGATGGGGTGCTTCCCTCGTTAACACCTAGCGGGCCGTGTGTTGTCATCGACCCATTGTCTAGAGCTATTTTGGATGATCTTGGTGATGTCGGCATCATGTCGTCGTAAAATATAATCCAATCTGCAGTGGTTACAGCCTTAAGTGTCCGATGTAGCTACGCAGATATCACAAGTCGAGGGTTCCCAAATAAAGATAAACGTGCAGGACACTCTTAATATGCTGATGCAGTAAACAGTCATATCGTTCTAGTTGTCGATTTTATTAACCCAAAAAGGGCTTATTCTCTTGATGATAGTCCTTTGAATGCTTTCTACAACACGCACGAGATGGCCTTTCGAAGCAGGGAACTGCAGTACTTACCAACACATACGTACGTAGCTATTTATTGATTTCCTTGTACTCTTTTCCAGGACGACGTCTGCTACGTAGTTGCCAAGTATGACTACGCGGCGCAGGGTGCGCAGGAGTTGGACCTGCGCAAGAACGAGCGGTACCTGCTGCTGGATGACTCTAAGCATTGGTGGCGGGTGCAGAACGCGCGCAGCCAGTCCGGATACGTGCCCAGCAACTATGTTAAGAAGGAGAAGCCTTCGTTGTTTGACAGGTGAGGGTACAACGAGGATTACATCATTATAACCAGCCTATAATGTTCCCACTGCTGGGGCTCAGGCCTCTTCTCTGAGAAAGGGACTGGGCCTTAATTCGTCACTAGGATCCAATCATTAAGGGTTATGTTAGGTATATCTAAAGGTTATGATCAGCCTGTTGGAACTGCTGTTCGTCATGCCCTACCACCGAACCTCTCAATTCAATGAAATCGAACGCAAAATTGAATACCGATGATGCCGTTACGTTCTTACATCAAACTGGGACATAATGTATTAACCTAATTAATAATGACGTCATGCCACCCAACTAGTAATAAATAAAAAATAACGAACTGGCGTCGTACAAAATGCGGAAGTATGTGGCACACTTTTAAATTCCAACTGATATTGTGACAATGTGGCCATTCCCAAATCACTCTTCAATAGAATCTCTTGCCGAAGCAGATTATGCCCTGTATAGTATGTACCTAAGCAGTTAAGCAAGGAAGCATTACTTTTTACTACAAGGGACTATCATATTTTTGTGGTTGGTCGATAGAATCCGCGTCAGCGCGATCTTATCGCATTTAGGACCTACAATATGTATGTCTGCAATGTGTAAACACTGTCTGTGAAAAAATTGTTTCATAAAAGAAGCAAACGACTTCCAAAAAAATCACTACAAAGTGAAAAATAACTTTAATTTCGGAAGTCGATGTCTTTGTATCAGTATTTTAGTTTTTTGCCACCGACTTTCGAAATGATGTTATTTTTCACTTCGTAGTGAATTTTTTGGAAATAAAAATACTTTTCGCTTTTTAGTTAAGGTATCTAGCCCACACCAATTCGTATAGCACTACTTGCTATGCAAACAACAGTGACAGGAAGTAATATAACATCATCAAGATACACAAAGCGGATTAAATACGTATTATAGAAACTAATCAAAAACTACGCAAGCAAAGTTAATAAAATTGATATGGGACCACCGCGCAAGCATCCTTTACCAAATGCAAAAATAATTTTCAAAATCAGTCTATATTTGACGAAAATATCGAAAACATACATAAATAAATAAATACACACGAACATATAACCTCCTCCTTTTTTGAAGTCGGTTAAAAAACATACGGAAGATAACACTGTTTTTTATGAGAATGACACATGATTCAACAAGACGATAGATATCAAAAGTATGATTTATAATAAGCAGTATTTAGTACTGAGTACGGAGGACCTTCCGCTTGACGCAGGTCCCCACCGGACATGCGTCAGGCGGAAGGTCCACACCCGACATGGTAGCAGTTAGGCCTTAGGTGTTTATTTACGCCAGAGGTAGGTCATTCGGGTGCTGGAGCAACCTGGCTGTTGATGCTGTATTCAACTGCCTTTTAATATCATCAATTATAAGCAAACAAGTTTTTAGGGTTCCGTACGGCTCAATGAAAAAACCGAACCCTATAGGATTATTAGTGTTTCTATCTGTCCGTTTTAAAATAAAAAGGCTGACTGTGAGGGTCCCTATTTTTTTTCACTCCCCCCACCTTATATCCGAAACTACTAAGCCTAAAATTTTGAAAAGGAATGCTGAAATTAGTTCTATACTTAAAGATTTCAGGACAACCTATAAGAAGTCTATGGTCTTAAAATAACATTTTAAATCTCTCAATATTATAGTTTCATTTGCTGTTGGAATGTATGGGAGTATACAATGTTAAGTTTGTTCTTGGGATAAATTCATCCCAACTACGGAACCCTTCATTGTGCATGGTCGGACTTGCACTTGACCGGTGTTTTTGTAATATACCAAATGGTTTCCTGGACAAAGTTGCAATTTTTCTTTGAATTCAAAGATCTTCTATGCCATCGTCTCTATGACTTTTATCGTGAGGAAACCTTGAATAACCTTTGTTTGGGGAAGAATGCGGGGTTTTATGGTCTCTGGATGACTGGCCGTCTTCAGCGAATGGAACCAGAGATCACTTGAAGAACCACGTTATTCTGCAGGCCACTTGTGGTCATTCCGGTGGCCATCTTCAAAACATAGCTAATTTAACTTTTTCTTTGTCAGTTACACAAATGATATGTTTGGCCGTTGTTTACTATTATCACGGGCAGTTTTAAATCGGTCAATTACGTACTTCTTTATGTCTTCAAATCAATTGGCAATTCAATTAAACGTATCAAAGGCGTACCTACAATAACAAATCTGCAGTAAGTGATGCCTTGTAAACTTTCCTATACAATAATTTATTCTCGCGCCGTAGGAAAAAACATGCTAAAACTACTTTATTTTTGGAATACTTGTACCTAGAATCTAGCTCTTATTAGGTACCGGATAGGTACTTTATTGGGTATCAACTATTGAAGTAATCTTTAGTTACCTATATGCCCAAAACAAACATTGCTCGAAGTTTTATCTGTGTTACAAAGGTGACATTGAAGCTATCAAGCTTGCATAATTTACCAAAAATGCACTATGTAAACATGTAATCTGTTTGTTTGCCGAAATAAATTTTGTATAAATCAGCGATGTGTGTGAACCAGACTGCAATATTCATATCTGTAAGAAGTTATTCGCTCACATTATCTGATAGTTTATATTTTGGGCTTAATTATGCAAAATCAACTTGCATCAGTATGACCTATTGGTATCTGGGTAACTATCCTCAGTATAGAATATAAGAAGGTGTACCGTGGGGTAGGCAGATGTTCAAAATAACGTCCCGGCTCTTTAACCATCCACGACGATTTTCTCACGAAAAGTAAGTTAAATCTAATCAAAGCACGTATTTGCATAATATAGGTAGATAGGTGATACTTACATAAATATTACATAAAATTCTCATATTTACCATTTCTAGTATGTAAAACTTATCATAATAAATATTTTAGTAATATACATTATATAAAATAAATAGGTAGTACCTACCTACTGATTTCCATGCACCTTGCACTATTCGCCTATAATAAATAGGCATAAGTCAGGTACAATAGACAGCGCGCACGCGAACTACGCCATTTGACCGGTACTTACTAAACAAATCTCAATTGTTTTTATTTTTCTAAAACCATAAATTGTAACATTTTTTCCAATACAATAGGCAATTAATAATTTATGTTAATTCCTACTCCAAATGGTCACAGCATCTATTAAACAGTCCCGTCTAATTTTCATTGTCATAAAATATGTCATACTACGACATGCATTACCGGGTCGCCACGCCATGGCGACGTCGCCAGGTCGCGCTGCCAACTAAATGTATACAGCTATATAGTGGGTGGTTCACATGGCGTCCGCTTGGTTACGCAGCCTATCATACATTTTGTTGGCGACGCGACCTGGCTGCGCCGCCATGGCGACCTGGTTAGGTATGGCTCTAAGGCTTCACACGTGCTTGCACAACAACATAGTAACAGTCTGGCTCAGTGAAGTATTTACACGAACATACGTTGGCGGATATCAGCTGTTTCTGTTTCCGTACTGTTGAAATTACTAGGGAAAATGGTAATTATTGTGTTTGAAGGATGGAGTAAATAAGGTGTTACTACGCTTTGACTACATCCTTATAATTATCAGTTAATTTGTTACTGCATGACTCCTTGCTTTGATTTATAGTAGGTGTTAAGCATGCGGGTATCGTTGCACAGATTAGCAGAGATGTATTAATTAATACCTTCGAGTTTTTATTAAATCAATGTAAGTCCATTCCACTCCCTACAGAGATTTCACGTCACCCAGATCGTACCAGCAATAAATAAATAATGGATGTTTTCGTAGAATGTACTGAATGTCTTCGTAATAAGTTGAATTTCATATTACTGCAAGTCTTCATTCAAATACAATATAGTCCTTCAGATCGTATTTCGACCATGGCAGCCAATCTCAACGGAAACTAGTCTCCGGCGCGGGAGATATTATAGTGCACAAGTGTGTGCGCAGACGCACTCTCTCTTTCCTCACTTTTATAGTCCGATGGGACGATAATCCGACACGTGCGATCTAGGCACGGGGGTGTCACACCGCCAACTTCTAAACTTCGGACTGTTACTGAGAAATTCCTAATGGAAAAACCCAATAACACTACCCGACCTGGGAATCGAACCCTGGACCCCACGCTCAGCAATTGCGCTTGCAACCACGAGACCAAAGGGGCAGTTCAAATACAATATAATGTATGTGTCACTGTCGTCAGACAATGAGGGAAAACATCGCGAGAAAACAAGCGTCTATCAAATAAACCTGAACAATGTAAGTTGTGAGGAAATAACAACAATAAACACATTACTTGCCTGGCCTCTGCTATAGATAGCATCCCAACTGCCTTCGTGGATCATTCGTGCGCGTGCGTTCAATTCACAGACCTGTCTTTAAAAAGTGGTGGTACTGAACGTTACAGGCAGCAAAACCTGGCCTGAAAAGTTCATAAATGTAGTGCGGCTAGCCAATTAATCTAGACTTTCTAGACTAAACCTATTCATCTGTGTCCCCTCTACTAACCGAGTGCAAGTAGCAATGATGACAAATAACACACCCGAAATGCATTCCAGTATTAAGAAGAAGGTCAAGAAAGGATCCGGCTCGAAGACCCTACCTTCGAACAGCTCGCCGGTGCGCGGCGGCGGCGAGGCGGGCGCGCGGCGCGTGGAGCCGGCCGACGCGCTGGGCACGGCCGTCGTCAAGTACAACTACCAGGCGCAGCAGCCCGACGAGCTGTCGCTCACCAAGGGCACGAGGATCCTCATACTGGAGAAGAGCAATGATGGCTGGTGGAGAGGACAGTATCAGCAGCATACTGGATGGTGAGTTCTGGTTTCTTTTTGTAGCCTGTCCTGAGGAGCGAGGCAAAGCGACATCCTGTCTGCGATATGATGATGGAAATGGAATGGTATTGACATCTATCGAAAAGAGAATGTCAATCTTGTTGAAATTCATTCTAGAAGTAAGAAACACTTTGTAAGCGGTTGCCACTTGTCTAGGCCCTCTGGGCACTTTTATAGTAATCTGGTAAAATAGTGCCTATTTAAATACATTGAAACAAACCTTTAGAAATCTGTGTCCGTAGTTTCGTACGTTAAGATTAATTTTTGCTTGATTTACAGAAATTAGTTATACATACTTATATACCAGCATTTTTTATCTCACTGATTGTTTTATAATGTGTGTAGGACTTCGTCTTCAGAATAAAAATGAAAACGTTTGTAGCCAATGAGACTTAATTTAATTATATCGCAGTCTGCAATGGCTATAGTACTGATACTTCTTTCTGTTAATGCAGTTGATTTATTACATTATCTTAGCATAACAGGGGAAAACCGAATTTCACAATAGTCATTTTGTTATTGAATATCATTCGATGTAAAACTAATAGGATAACATTAATTAGCACACGTGTGTTACTCAGTTACGTGGCTAACGTCATGAACATGACAACAATAACCAACTTTATAATGATCCTAGTTGAGAGAGCATGAATCTGTGACAAGTCGAATTACCTAAATCAGTTAGGATGTGGTTTAAGTTATAAACTAGATATTATACGAGTTATAGACTAGCATATTAAGGAACAGACAGAGAAACGTTAGGTTATTTTATAATATGTGTGGATATTATTAATGAAGATTTTCCTTACAGGTTTCCTTCTAACTACACCAGTGAAGAGGGTGACAATGAGGACCCCGTACATACGTACGCTATGGCGGAAAACGTTCTCGACATCGTGGTGAGTTTAAATGCATTTCATCATCACCAGCTATCACCTCAATATTCTTTTCAACCATATCAGTGGCATTATATCACATACAATTTTTTCTCTGAATGCTACGAATATTTTTGCCGGTTTTGCTTATAGAAATTAGCCTTCTTTGCCACTGGGCTATGGGTTCGATTCCTACAAAGTTGTCAAAGTAGGTGCCTAAATTTAAAAGTTATGAACGTAATATTACATACCTATCTATTTAAGAATAAATTGATAAAAATAAATACATTTAAGTTCCTTTTATGTAAATGTCCTGCTTATATCCATGTTATTTACGTGATCATTAAAACCAGTTCATCTTCCATTGCTGCATTGTCCTCAGTATTCCCCGCAGGTGGCGCTGTACTCGTTCACGTCGAACAACGAGCAAGAGCTGTCGTTCGAGAAGGGAGACCGCCTCGAGATCATCGAGCGGCCGCCCTCCGACCCCGAGTGGTACCGCGCGCGCGACTCGCGCGGCCACGTGGGGCTCGTGCCCAGGAACTACCTGCAGGAGCTGGCCGACTACCTCACCACGCCGTACAGGTACTGCCCGTCGTGACGCGACTGGCGCCATGACGTTATCGCGTGTTGTGAGCCGCACACTATGTGTAGTGCTCGTGTGTGGCCCCTACAACTGTTGTCCTCACAGCGACGGCGGCGAGGGCGCGCGGCCCCCGGCCGGCGCGGCGGGCGGGCCCCCGCTGGCGGGCCGCGCGTGGTACTGGCGCCATGACGTTATCGCGTGTTGTGAGCCGCACACTATGTGTAGTGCTCGTGTGTGGCCCCTACAACTGTTGTCCTCACAGCGACGGCGGCGAGGGCGCGCGGCCCCCGGCCGGCGCGGCGGGCGGGCCCCCGCTGGCGGGCCGCGCGTGGTACTGGCGCCATGACGTTATCGCGTGTTGTGAGCCGCACACTATGTGTAGTGCTCGTGTGTGGCCCCTACAACTGTTGTCCTCACAGCGACGGCGGCGAGGGCGCGCGGCCCCCGGCCGGCGCGGCGGGCGGGCCCCCGCTGGCGGGCCGCGCGTGGTACTGGCGCCATGACGTTATCGCGTGTTGTGAGCCGCACACTATGTGTAGTGCTCGTGTGTGGCCCCTACAACTGTTGTCCTCACAGCGACGGCGGCGAGGGTGCGCGGCCCCCGGCCGGCGCGGCGGGCGGGCCCCCGCTGGCGGGCCGCGCGTGGTACTGGCGCCATGACGTTATCGCGTGTTGTGAGCCGCACACTATGTGTAGTGCTCGTGTGTGGCCCCTACAACTGTTGTCCTCACAGCGACGGCGGCGAGGGCGCGCGGCCCCCGGCCGGCGCGGCGGGCGGGCCCCCGCTGGCGGGCCGCGCGTGGTACTGGCGCCATGACGTTATCGCGTGTTGTGAGCCGCACACTATGTGTAGTGCTCGTGTGTGGCCCCTACAACTGTTGTCCTCACAGCGACGGCGGCGAGGGCGCGCGGCCCCCGGCCGGCGCGGCGGGCGGGCCCCCGCTGGCGGGCCGCGCGTGGTACTGGCGCCATGACGTTATCGCGTGTTGTGAGCCGCACACTATGTGTAGTGCTCGTGTGTGGCCCCTACAACTGTTGTCCTCACAGCGACGGCGGCGAGGGCGCGCGGCCCCCGGCCGGCGCGGCGGGCGGGCCCCCGCTGGCGGGCCGCGCGTGGTACTGGCGCCATGACGTTATCGCGTGTTGTGAGCCGCACACTATGTGTAGTGCTCGTGTGTGGCCCCTACAACTGTTGTCCTCACAGCGACGGCGGCGAGGGCGCGCGGCCCCCGGCCGGCGCGGCGGGCGGGCCCCCGCTGGCGGGCCGCGCGTGGTACTGGCGCCATGACGTTATCGCGTGTTGTGAGCCGCACACTATGTGTAGTGCTCGTGTGTGGCCCCTACAACTGTTGTCCTCACAGCGACGGCGGCGAGGGCGCGCGGCCCCCGGCCGGCGCGGCGGGCGGGCCCCCGCTGGCGGGCCGCGCGTGGTACTGGCGCCATGACGTTATCGCGTGTTGTGAGCCGCACACTATGTGTAGTGCTCGTGTGTGGCCCCTACAACTGTTGTCCTCACAGCGACGGCGGCGAGGGCGCGCGGCCCCCGGCCGGCGCGGCGGGCGGGCCCCCGCTGGCGGGCCGCGCGTGGTACTGGCGCCATGACGTTATCGCGTGTTGTGAGCCGCACACTATGTGTAGTGCTCGTGTGTGGCCCCTACAACTGTTGTCCTCACAGCGACGGCGGCGAGGGCGCGCGGCCCCCGGCCGGCGCGGCGGGCGGGCCCCCGCTGGCGGGCCGCGCGTGGTACTACGGCGCCATCACGCGCACGCACTGCGACGCGCTGCTCAACACGCACGGACACGACGGCGACTTCCTCATCCGGGACTCCGAGACCAACGTGTGTATACCTTTTGTTAACATTCATTGTAGGACAATAGTTTGCCATCATCGTGCCTAACCTGTTCCCGACTATGTTGAGGTCCGTTCCCAGTGTAACCGGATGCATCGTGACCGTCAGGATGGCTGGACCAAACGAGATATATACATTAGACCATGTGTACTGTTTAATACCTTTTTGCTACTATTTACTACCTATAATGAAATATTTGCTACCTTTGCGTTGAAAAATATAGTAATGAAGTACAGTGGTCAGCCATTCTGACGTCAGCTTGGCTGACCACTTCCAAGTTCTCATAGTATTAGCGTTGTATTAATCGCGTTGTTAATGTAAATATTTACTACCTATTTCCTACCTTAACATATATTTTTTACACAACTTTAAGAAGCTCCTATAAAAAGTTATTAATAAAAGCCATTAAAACGCCTGTACATCCATTATTTACGTCTTTTCGTCTCAGCATAATTGCTAACAATATTTTTGCAGGCGCTTAGTGGCTTATGAACAACTTGTTTCTGGATATCCCTCCTCCTCATTTCTGATTGTATCTGGACTCTCCTGTGTATTTGAAAAGCTGTCAAAAAAATAGAAAAACAACAACGTATTCGAAATTATTTAATGATGTTCATAAGTACACGATTTAAAATAAAAATTAAATTTACTGCCCGATTTTAATTTTGATTAAAAAATTGCTGTCAGATTTTAATTATATACATATTATTTCATTTATATTTTCTGCCATAAATGATGCATTGGTCCAACATTTTTTGTGACTTTTGGTTACTCGATTTGACATGTCATCATAACATTGAAACACGAAGTACCTCTAAAATAGTGAGATTTATAATGACCAATTCCCTCGCTCGCAGCCGATGACGGAACAAACTTCATAACTGATGCCAAATTATATTCAATATTATTTCAATGTAATTAGCTGCCACTTCTCCCTTCATTTACATCGTCACCCCCCACCTATTCCGACCTTTAAATCGATGTCAATATAACAAAATTTTAAAATTAGGTTACAATATTAAAAAAATCATATCTCAATAATGGGGGGGTTCTGCAACTTTTCCTTCAAATGGGGAGTTCTTCAACACCCTGATTCAACGGCTGATTAACTAAATTCCTATCATAGTTGGTATATCGTATAAATATATTTCTTCTTTAGAATTGAGTTCAAAAGCAATCAAATCTTTTATCTCTCTCTCTCACTCCTTTATTTAATAAGATTTTTAATATATTATTGTTAACGTGTGCACGTCACAAACAACAAAAGTAAAGTTGAACACAATAATTTATGATCACAGTTGTGAATATTCTGGGTAGTTTTAAATAAAAATAATCTAAGATGTCAATGAATGATTAACAAATATTGTTTCATAATTTGATCAAGATCAATTTAATAAATCGCCAACTACATACATACTTTCTCTGACATGTACCTTATGGATAATTTGGGAGATGAATTTCAGATATTTCATGGGACATTACAACTCTTTTATAAACTATGTTTTCCCATACAAAAAATAAAAAGATCTAACGGAAAAAATTATACTCTGTGATTGACGAAAGGTTTAAAAAAGTCATGTATACGGAAACGTTATAAAACAAACAAAAATAGATTAACAAAAAAGTATCAAAAGTAAGTATAAAAGTATACAAAATTTTTGGGCATATTAGTGGATCAAAACTGTAACTGGAAATCACACATAAATTACGTATGCGATAAGTTAGATAAATCCGTATACGCAATAAAACGTATTTACGACTAAAACCCACCCGTGTTCCTTCAGTTGCCTGTGCGCCAGGGTCACGGTAAATCTTTCGAACCATCTGCGACCCCGGCAGGCATCGGCCCTTTCGGACCCCGTCAATGATGCTGACATCTTTTTGAGGCGCGCGTGGAACACGACGCTCCGGCCACCCGGGTCTGATCCTTCCAGACGGCGAGCTGCCCATTGCTCGACGTCCGCAAGTCCGCACCTACGGTGACCGGGAGTCGGCAATCTACTCATGACGCCCAGGGTGTCTCCTCCTGCGGCGACTAGTGGCGTGAGGGCGCAACGATTGCCTCTCCCTCACGCGCTCCGCCTCCTCCTTCGCGAGCATTACTGCTTCGCAGTGGGAGGTGACGGCTTCCCATTTCCTCTCGCTTCGTACCATGGCCTGAACCAGGATCGGACGCGAGAGATCGCCGCCGCCGATCGCCGCCACGCAATAAAACGTCTACGATCAACAGTGTCCGTAGCCGCAGTAGTCACGGCATATCACGGATACGTTTCGTCTGTGCTGTCATATGGTATGATACTATGGGGCAATTCAGTTGAAGTTGTAATGGCATTTCGGGTACAAAAAAAGTGTGTTAGGGCAATATCTGGCGTCTGGTTTTTGGATAGCTGTAAACCGTTATTTAAAAAACTTCACATTTTACCTTTACCCTAGTACATCAAAGAACTATGCATGCTAGTAAAAAAATATCCGCACTATTTTCGTATGAAATCAGAAGTAAGCCACTCAAAGGTTTTTGTTAGAAATACGTATAAATTTGAATTAAATGTACCTCAATGTAGATTGCAAATATTTAGGAGGAATGTATATGTTAACATATAATTAATTTTGACATCCTAATCCTATCATCATTTTGACATTTACCTAATTATAATAATATTAATTAATATTGGACTTATTGTACATCACAAATCTTAAAATTAATTGTACTTAGTTATTTAAGAATGACATTTGAATAAATTTTACAGCATATTATGTTGTGGTAGAATGTATAGAACCTAAAAAAATATTAACACCATACTATGTAAAACTACATTCTTACAAATAAATAAATTCTAATTCTACTTGTATTCCTAATATTAAATGCGATATGTAAGTAATTATAAAATTTTATAAATAGATATAACTTTATTAGAGAAATCCAGAAACAAGTTGTTCATAAGCCACTAAGCGCCTGCAAAAACATTGTTAGCAATTATTCTGAGACGAAAAGACGTAAATAATGGATTTACAGGCGTTTTAATGGCTTTTATTAATATTTTTTTTTTTAATATATGTTAAGGTAGCAAACAGGTAGTAAATATTTAAATTAACAACGCGGTTAATACAACGCTAAAACTATAAGAACTTGTAAGTGGTCAGCCAACGTGGCATCAGAATTGCTGGCCACATTATTTCTTAACGCAAAAGTAGCAAATATTTCAATATAGGTAGTAAATAGTAGCAAATAGGTATTAAACAGTGCACATGGTCTCATGTACATATCTCGTTTGGTCCAGCCATCCTGACGGCCCTGATGCAACTGAATACCATTATTTTACATTTATTAAAACTTTGCATTCTTCGTAGCATTGTGTTGATTGAATCTGGCAATGTAATGTAAATCAATTACCCTGAGAGGGAGAATAAATTAAAAATGGTCAATTGTTTTCTTATTTATGTTCAAAGTTCCTGCCTGGTTTCGTTTTGACATTACTTCTATCCATCTAAATCATTTTAATGGAGTTTATACCAGATTTCGGCCATTAGCTGTGTACTGAGTTGCCCTTGGCGTCCCCGCAGGTGGGCGACTACTCGGTGTCGCTGAAGGCGCCGGGCCGCAACAAGCACTTCCGCGTGCACGTGGAGGGCTCGCTGTACTGCATCGGCCAGCGCAAGTTCCCGACGCTGGAGCAGCTGGTGGCGCACTACCAGCGCGCGCCCATCTACACCAACAAGCAGGGCGAGAAGCTGTACCTGGTGCGCCCGCTGCCCAAGGCCACGCAGCCCTGCTGAGCGGCCCGCACGCCGTACGGAGCGCTCGACTGTTCGTATAGGGTAACCCGACAAGTGTGATATATTCATTTCCTACAAAATCTTTCGTTTTCGTCGACGAGCCGTTCCGTACGAATGTGCAACTATAATTAGCATTTCCCGTTTTGTACTCCGGTGTCCACTATTTACTCGTTAAATCTAGTTCAGAGCTTCCGTATATGCATTGTCAATTTTGTATGAAATTTATATCCAGGCTCCGCACACTCGATCGGAACCGACCACCGTTAGTGAGGGTTTTGCACGAAAGTAGTCGATTAATCGAGTCGAACAGATTCCTATCGATTCACATCACTAAATAGTACAACATCGGATGAGGAATCTGTTCGTAACGAACACCTATTATACTGTAACGACTTAGTATATACGGCGTTGAAGCAACGCCTAAACTTAATTAAACAACAATAACAAAACCAAAAATTGGCTTCTTTATCTCTACTAGTATTTAATAACATTTTATATCATATTATTTAGGTAAGTTCTATAGTGTAATTTTTATAATGAGTTATAGTTGAACTGTGTTTTACGCATATTATAATCGATGATCGCGGCTCAGAGTACCCGCGGATATATTGAGTGGACGCTTCAGATATGTGATGTATAACTAAATATACACGATGCATATGTTGTGATGTTTGGCTAAGTAAGATATTATGTAAGTCATGGTCAGGGAAAATCGTGGAATGTGTAAGGAAGGCAACTTATTGTAAGAGAGTGGGAATTTTGTAAGGTTTTTCTAACGCGCTTAAGGTTTAGAGGACTCGGTTGCGATTGACAGTGCTGTGGTATATTGAAACAAGCGGGTTTGCAGCATAATACATTGCCTTTTACTACAGAGGCAAGGTGCTATTGAATACAAACTTGGTAACAAAAACTTGGTTCATATGAACTCTCCGAATTTTTTCATTTACTGTCAACTTTGACATTTCGAGCTATACAGGAGCTCCAAAAAAGTATTAAAAAAACATTCCTTAAACTTAATAAAACATTTAATTCTTCAATCCACAAATGTCAGTCGCAGCCGCTCCTTCAATCTCGCGCGTCAGTCGAGAGAGCTCGTATGCGCGGACGCACCAACTGTATAAGTCTGACTAGTGGAATCGCGTAGTCAAATATATCAATGATAAACAATATTCCTACGTTTTAGTCTTTACAACAACGAATTAGGTAACGTTTGGTTGGTACCGCACCAGTTTACACTTATATTTCGAAGTGGTATATAATATTATGGATGGATTAAGATACATCAAGATAAAGAACGAGTGGGGATAAGGACGCATCTGTCATTGGTGGATCACTGTCGTGTCGCGTCATGCGGTGTATGTCCGATTGGTCGATGTGGCAGTTAATAAAAATGAAATCTAGTAGTCAGTCACATGAATCTGTTCTGGACTGTTGGATTACTACTCCAAGTGATATAACTTGCTGTAATGGGGGCTATCGTTTTTGTGCTCACCAGTTGGCGCCACTGTCGAATAAGGTCCTGTTGCAGTACTTTTATTTGCTGTTTTGGATATGTTTAAGTACCCTTATATTCATAGTATGTTTATTTATTGACATTTTAAAACTTCAAATTAATATTTAGATTATAATGGTGCTAAAATTGGCAAGCATGAAGCAGACAAATATTATTCTTCCTTCAAGTGCTACCAAATTAGATCCTAACTTTTTACTTAAAATCTTAAGCCATACTTAATCAAGAATGGCACAACTATTAAAGCTATTATGAATCATTCGTTAAAATCCGTGATAAAAAATCCCGCAAACAGTGAACGTCCAGTACATATTTGACATCTAGAGACCTTACTCTACACTAGCGCCTCTAGCGGCGAAGTCAGGGGCGATAGCCCTCATTACCCAAGTTTTAAAATAAGGCAGCCCGATATCTACAAGTGTAGATTAATAGTAATGATGTTGTAGTGTAAACTGGTGTGGTGGGCATGGAATCTCAACGGGTTGATTTCCACTGAGGTGACGATCGCTAGTCAATATGATACGCCGACATCACAAACAACTCGCTCTTATTTTACAGTTTTATTTACTTTTGTAAACTTGTGCGCGCAATCTGTCTGGGTGTCCTAAATTAAGGACGATGAAACAATAAGATTATGCTCCAGTCACAAATACACCATAATATATTATTAATATAAATAAATATGTGATTAATTTCAAGGTTTAAAATTTAATTCTTGACCTATGTTAGTGTAAGCTTTAAATTAATGACGTCAAAGTCTTATTCGCTCTGTTCTAATCTCGGCGACAATTCGTTTAATACTTGGTGTCACACGTGACTTCGAATTTGTTATTATTAAGTGGAATTAAGGGTTGTACGTTATGTATTATAAATTATACAACGCTCAGACATGTTGCGCACACGCTCTGCAATTCGATCCACATGTAAAAAATAACAATGGCAGCTTGTTTGTTGTTTTATACATATTAATTGTTTATAATATATTAATTTTGTAGATACCAATATATAAATTAAAATGCGAATCACATTCAGTAATTAATTTTAAGTTAACCCTTGACATGTTCAGTTTGTAGCACCTGTAATATCTTCTGTAGTGTAATGTCCAACACTTTGGTAACACTCCATAACGGCAAGTATTAAGTAAATAGCTTTTACACAGGAACATTATTTTTGTATGGACTTTTTATTTTACACATTGACAGTTGATGATGCACCAAGTGTAGAGATTTTTGTATGCGAAAACTTAGCGATAAGGTTAGGTTACATGTGACACTGTATGATAGATGATTGAGGGTGTTTTCCTCAGTTTCAAATGTTTCTGCGCGTGTGTGAATGATTATTTGCATTTATGTTATGTAACGCATTCTATACACCTTGACTAATTTGAGATTAATTGATCAGTATCTCGTTAATTTTACAAAAGCTGCTTTGTATAAAACGTAAATAAACTAAAATTATTGTTGTGTAAAAATGAAATTATCTGGTCTCAGTTGCATTAGCAAAATTGATGCTTATCGCCGAATGCTTCGATTATTTGTGAAGTAGAAGATATTTTCCTTAGATAATTTGAATGGAAAGCATCCTTGAGATGGCGATGTCTCACGACATTGATTACGCACTATAATTAATTACAAGTGATTCTTTTGAGATATAACTTTTGTCTACACAAGTGTGAAGGAACGTGTAATGGAATGGGATTGGTCAAAACTGATAATCCAATAAATTAAAGCGTGGTCGCATAATATTTAATTTAAAATGCATCTGTCGCTTGTGAATTGTAAAAAAGATGAAATAGAATTTCCTATAAACATTCAAAAATTATATTGTGTTTGTACAATATTATTGAAGAGATTTAATTTTCGATTGACACGAAACTCAACTTAGAAAAGAGGGTTCGATGAACTTTAGAAATGATGTTATAATATATTATGTAAGTATACTTAAGAATACATATTTATGAGCATTATTCTTGGCAAAAAGCTTGCTCCACAAGGCAATCTGGAAACGAGTTTTTTTTTAAAAGAATCTTTCTCATCGAATGCATTTTCGTAAGTTATATTTATAAGAATAAAAAAAAATGGTTGAGGATCTGTCTGTGCTACTCATTACGAGTTGTCGCAATGAACACGTGCGACACAAGTCATATCTCAAAACGCAGTGATCGTAAGTTACTAGATCTTTTTGATGTATTTAATACGTTTTATACTCAATAATGTAATTAGAATTAAATGCGAGGCAAACTCAGTGTAGAGATTTATTAGTAAAAAAAATAGCAAAATATACCGCCGCTGCAGGTTTTGAGCGATTTTTTTACATACAAATCATAAAAAGTTGAATATGTATTCGGCGCATCGGGTTATTTTGAACTTAAACTCGTATACATGGTGTACATTTAAACCATAAGCTTGAAAAAGCTTGATCGAAGGATCTTTATTGTGTTTGGGTTTAACTGAAGAAAATAATAATCATCCAAAGTTAAAAATACATCCTGTATAACAAAGTCTTCCTAGAATGTTGCAGTATTTGAAGCCGCATTTATTGAATGCAAGCACAAAGCCAGTAGCGACAAGCACGGGGTAATCATTAAGATGGACATATTGAATTGTTTGAAATTAACGAGAGTAAGACAGAGTGTCATGAGTTGTATATTAAATGTTCGATTGACAGACAAACGAATGGTAATTGATTGCGAATGAGAAAACTATAGTGCACTAATTTTAACAAGCTTTATTAAAATAAACATTGCCAAACTTAGAAAGGAATTAAAGCCGACTTTACATTCCGAAAGCTTTTTATAATAACACTTGCGAAGATTAGCTTAAAACGTTAAGTATTTGGTACTAAAGTACCGCCCTACCAGTTTTTCAAAAATCGACTAAACTACATTACTGTATCAAACGTTTTAATAGTATAATTAGGTATAGATTATAGAGTGATTCGGTTTTTTATTTTTATATTGCTCAAAGTATATTATTTTATAATTTCTATTTGTGAAATTGTGTTTGTACGTTTTTGTGAATGTATATTATCCGATGTAACGAGCCAATGTAAGTGCAGTATGTAATATTTAACAATAATTTATTTATTAATTTGCCATCCGGTGTTTTATTCATATAACATTTCCTCTTTTTTTTATTTAATTACCTCTAAACATTTGCTAAATATCTTATCACTTCCAATCTATCGTATAGATCTAATATTAGGGACTTGGTCCTAGTTACCAAGTTTTTCCTGCTAATACCACCGTAGTTACAAACAGCTATTGATCCAACAAAGTCATCCAAAATCAAAACAAGATCACGAGCTCGACTGTTGCTTGTTTCGTGTTAATTGATTCTATCGTAAAATGTTATCGCGCAGAGATAAACTACTAATCCAGCCGTGGGAGGACCGCAGATTCAAAGATCACCGTTCAAAAGTGAGTCACTGATTAATGATGTTTTCATACAAATAAAATGCATTAATTACATTAAAATTATTATGAAAGAGAGCTCAAACTTTGGTTAACGTTAATAAAACGGAAATTGAGAACCAATCAACCAACCTACTATCAAGAATATTCTTTATATTTATTATCTTATTATTGTACACACTAGAGGTATGTTCTACAGATAATTTTTTAATATTGACCAACTGATTTGCAACCATCCACCTAGAGCAGCAATAAAAATATTCTATTCTAAGGTAAGGTCGGCTCTGCCAGCGATAGACGACCGTGCCCCGGCGGCCCGGCCGCACGTCGCGCTCAAACTAAAGAAGAACCAGCGGGAACTTGACAGAAAGAACAAGATTCAGAGCGAGAACTTCAGCCTGCTGCAGCGACTGAACGATATCATGAAAGTGAACCGGCTTGATAATCACTGGGCGAAACCGCTGCCCAAGTAAGTTATATCGTGGATACGTAATCATTACTCTATCTGAAGTACAAGGAAAATTAATAAAGCGGTCTTCCTCTCTCTATTTATTTAAAAATTTGCTGTGCCCGACAGGGTCTATAATTGTTTCTATATTTTTTTTATTTACCACCTGTAAGACTTAAAATTATTATCAGAGAAGAGAGTTCAAACTGGTTAACGGTAATAAAACGGAAATCTTATTTCAACCTACTCAAGAATATCCTACTAATATTATAAATTTGAAAGTTTGTGAGGATGGAATTTGGAACAGATAGTTTATAACCTGGATTAACACGGAGAATACTTTTTATGCTGGTAGTACGTTCCCTTAGGATAATTTCCGACCTCCACGCGGGCGAAGCCGCGGGCACCTAGTTCTTTATACAGAAGTGCAAGTCTTGTACATTATTGATTACAATAAACGATTTGAGTAAAAATATTAGCTAGGTTGTATTTTAGGTGATTTTGGAAAATCTTCGAAATATCACAGGTGTAAGTGGCCACACGCAACCACCGCCTAGTGTAATATTATTATGCAAAATATATGTTGCGTAGGTAGGTAGAGGTACCCCGCAAAGCCTGACAATTTTACATAGGTTTAGGTGGCCATAAACAGATAGGTAGCATCGTCTCTCAAGAGCAGCTTATTAGCAGTATTTTTAATATAATTTTTGGTGAAAGAATAAGATGTTTAATTACTGTAAACATTAAGTTTCCAGCAGAAGGTGGGTTTGTTTTACGACGCGGAGTCTTTGAACAGTAAAGTAACAGCGCGGTCTCTGCCCGAGCCCTCGGAGGAAAGCTACAGCAATGTCAAATGCTACGCGTGTGAGATCAGGAAAGTAAGTCTACAGGAAATTCATTGTATAGTATGATAGAAGATTACATAACTAATAGTACTTTTTGTTCACAGAAACAGTACGAATGCGTCTACAAGCAAATGCATCAAGACTCACTGCCTTCTATTTACACTAATTAATATTGTAATCTGTGTTCTTAAAATAAAACGATTATTATATTGGACAGAATTTATTGGTATATAGATACAATACAAATGGGCTGAAGTCAACATAATTTCATATCGGGACGACCGTTCCGGTCCCGATGCCTGGTACTGCATTTAATTATTATCGTTGGAGTTAAAATCGAAACATAAATACTATGTTATCAAAAGCATCAATTCAATCGGTAAGCAGATTACACTAAACGCATACGTCGCGTACGCGGCACTTAACATTAAAGCTATCCACTTCGTGTCCATCGTCCGTTACTCGGTATATTACGAAATCGAAAAACAAAGATGAAAATTTTCAAACATCACAATAGAGCTGTATCACAACGGAGCCGCAGCGCGTCCGCTACACGCACGTCGCGCGCTCGCAGCCCGCAGCCCGCAGCCCGCAGCGCGCAGCTCGCTCGCTGGAGCACGCGCGCTCAGTGCGGCGCGCTGCGGCTCGCGGGTGGCGCCACTAGAAGCGGAAGCCCTCGTGCGGGCCGGGCGCCGCCGCCGCGTCGAAGTGGAACCCGGACTCCGCCGCCGTCGGCACCAGGGTCGCGTCCTCCTCCTGCAATAAACATTACAAACTGATTATTACATACCCAGAGTTAAACCGCTGTTTGAATTTTTACGAGGTAAAGCGCCCGGTAGCGTTGACAACCTTCAAATACTTCGTAAAAGTAAACACATATAAAACAAAAACTTCATGACATCACAACTAAAACCTCATTACGCTGCGACACGCCACTGTCGAAAAAAAAAACAATACATGATCCACTAGGGAAATCTCTATCTCTTTGTCCCAGTAGGATTACAACAGTAAACAATAACACGTCAGTACGCACCTCTCCCGCGAAGTATTGTTCAATGATATCATAGGCCATTTTGTAGATCTCCACTTTCTCGTGGCTCTGCAGCGCCTCGATCTTGTCGATGCCGCCACATTCTTCGATCATGTTCGCGACCTGATCGGCGTTCTCACCCGCCATCTTCAACATGTTGCTTAAACCGTCTAGCACAACCTGGGAATAAAACATTGAGAACGTTAACTTGGTAAACTTAAAGAACTAGCAGTCAATGAAAATAAATACCAAGGTTATTTACTTGATTTTAAACTCACCACTTGGGAAACAGAAAGTAGTTGTACTTGTGAAACAGTTCATAGAACATCTTGGTATTCAAGATTAAAACCAGGTAAACAAAGTATTATTGCAAGCAAGAGTATTCATTGTCCTAACTAAAGCTGCATGTCAATATTATCAAATTGAATGTAAAGTACGTAAACATGCCAAACAATAGCAGTGGGAACTATTTGTATTGACGAGTTGTCTATTACACATACAAGAACGAATCGAGTGGTTTTGACTTTGCTGAGATCAAGTCATGATTAGAGATTTATGATCCAATTTCACATTTCAAACCAATTCTATATCTAACACAATCAAGATGAAATCGCTGCTTGTAAAATCACACACAAATCACTGAATAACTTACATTGATAACTTGAGTATCTTTGCAACTGAGCAATTTGCAGAATGGCGGTATGACCCCGCAGTTGATGAGGGCGGCGACCTGTTCCTTGGTCCCGCTGATACTAAGGTTGGACACCGCCCAGGCTGCTTCCTTTTGCGTCTGGAACTCGCCCTTCGTGAGGTTCTCTACGATCTTGGGCAGTAGGCCCGCGTCTATGACTGCCTGCACTTGCTGCTTGTTGCCCGCTGTGATGTTTGATAAGAACCATACGGCCTCTTTGCAGATCTTCTCTTTCTATTAAATAATAAATTAAAACATAAAAAAGAACATTAAGGTTCTCAGCTATTAAGTTTACACTCGTCTTCATTCACGACAGTGAAAAGAGGTCTATCAATTTAATAAGCCATAATAAACTCCATGTTTACAATAAATCCTTATCATTATAAAAACATTATGAAATTGCATCAATTAAAATTCACAATGATGTTTCAGTTTGTCTGCTAAATACAAAACATGCTGTGAATAATTATAAGTTCGTGGATGTACGCATATCCGATCGGAAGGCCGCAGTGTGAATCAAACAGTGCATCAAACAGGTACTTTAGGAGATGCTATAAATAGAAGCCCACAAACTGATGTTGTGGAAATAAATACTGCGATAATCCAAGGATTGGTTGGCCTAAATAGACGTATTCAGTAAATGTATTTATAAACTTATTGAGTTCATTTATCATTTAATTCAGTAAAACCGCAACATGTTTGAGGTAGTTAGCCTAATTACTAAAATTGACAAAAATGAAGGTCAGCTTGTCGCGTTATCACTATCAGTCAATGACCATTCAACGAAGCATGTCAATGTACTGTCTAATGTTTTATGTCAACGGATTCTGAGCAAACAGTTGACTGGTAACTCGCGCGTGTACAATAATAGATAATTACCATCTTGGCCGCCGACCAGACGCGCGAACACCTCTAGTCATTCACATATTTTATGTATTATGTGTGAAACTGTCTTGTATGCTTATTTTGTTGATATTCTATCTTCTGTGCGATGAATCGGCGCGGTTCTTTTGGCTCCAACGTCGTTACATACGTCAATTTACAGGTGCAGACTACTAACCATAGCCGTTTAAAATGGTGTCACCGTTTGCTGTTAGTGCAGCTTTAACATACAGCTAAGCAAGTCAAGTTACAAATAGACTAAGGGCTGATTATCGAACTGTCATATTTATTCCATAAATAAAAGTTAACTGACCACTGAAAAATCAACCATAAGGTAAATAAACAAAATTGAATGTTTGTGTGGTGGAAAACAATATGTATGCAGTTTGTTTAACGACCTATGGTACTTAATAAGGATACGATCGCGTAAAAGTAAAGTAGCACGTGTGTGACGACCCATAACATTCCAATCTCTCTCACTTTGTTTACAGAATACTAATTTGTTTATTTTGGTGAAATTGTCAGGTTTACAAAAATAAATAGAATGTCCACTAGTCTAATAAACATTAAAATGAGCGTACCTGATGCGACAGTAAGGCGGGGAAGTGCGACAGTGCGTCACAGTTGAGAACCACTTGTGTTTGCTCGTCCGTGCCCGTCACAATGTTGCCCACTGCTCTCAAAGCTGCCGTCTGCACCTTCACCTCCTTGTGTGATAGCAACGGGATCAGTTTGGGCACAATTCCCGATTCTATCACCATTTGGATCTGCTCATTTCCACCGTCTGTTAAATAGCTGATTGCCCAAACTGTGTCTACTAATATCTGAAACATCGCAAATAAATAATGTTTTACATGTAGGTATCAAACCACAGAAGATTGTAATTGAGCACATGGTGTCAGATTGTATTAAGTCTCATGTTGTCAGGTTAACACAAACTTATAATGTCTTCAGAAGGAGATTCAAGAACAATTTATCATGATGTTTACTGTAGAAACAATAACATTCAGATTCATACCTAGTCTAGTACAGTTAGTTATTATCTTAACAGATTCACTTTCAGATAAACACCTACTTTTGTGTGAACTTTTAAATAGCATGATTTGGATGGTATATTCAATATTTAGGTATAATTATTGTTTGAATTTTACATGATTTGGTTGAAAGAAAAAATAAGCAGCTTAGACTTATTTGAAATCATCAATTGAGGTGCCACAGATTATTCCATCAGATAAGTTAGTTTTTATCAATTTTGTGGTCATAGATAAATAAATTGAAGCAAAAAAAAACATGTCACAAAACTGGCTTTGTTATAAATATTTATATAACCCTATTTGTATAAAATGGTAATGTCTTATAGAAAGAAGCTTAAATGGTTTACACTCAATATATTTAGCAATAGATTAAGTAACTAATTAAGTGACTCATTATGACATGTATATGTGTAATCTTTTCTCAGAAATGTCTATGATTTAAATTGATTCAAAGTCTTTACAGATGAGACATGTTAAGAGCACAATGTTTGATGCAATCTGATCTTGTTGTTAGTATTCTTTCATGAAAGATGTAACTTTTTCAAATATAAGTTGAAGTAAAAACTTAGCAGTTGTAAGGTATGACATTTTAATGTTCAACTACCTCAGCTAACGAAATTAAAATAGTTTGTTTGAATGCACTTTAAACTTATGTACCCTGACCCAGTCATTTTCTTTGAATATAATGAAGTCTCCTACAGTACCATACTTGGCATGTTTATTGAATTTAAGGATGGTATTTTCAAGCATTAGAGTTCAATTAACTTCAGTGGCTTAGACAAACTAGGCGATTGAAAGGTATATAGAAGTACTTACATTGTTGTCATTGTGCGTAATGAGGACATTAAGAGCTGGAAGAATTTCTTGAATAGTCTTAACTGGTGGTGGTGGGTCCTTACTCCTGCACAGGTTGACAATGACCCAGGTCACGTTACGAAGGAAAGAAATGGGGATTTCTGGCTTGATGAAACTTAACAGTGGCTTCACCACTCCCAACTCAATAACAAAGTCTCGGAGCACTGGGCCATCTCCAATGATGTTACCCAGAGCCCAGACTGCCTGCTCGCACACATTCTCGTGAGGAGACATGAGCAGCTGGAGGAAGACAGGGACGGCACCAGCGTGAACAACCTTGTTTGTCTGTGCTGAAGTGCCTGATGCAATGTTTGTTAAGGCCCAAGCGGTTTCGAACTGAAGTGTAGGGTTGTCAGCCCTCGAGAGGCACTGCACGAGGATAGGAAGGATGCCGGTGCTGATGAGCTCGTCGATGGGCGGGTTCTTGTCGGACGACAACAGCTTCCTGCACTGCTGCACAGCGGCTAGCTGCACGTCAGGGTTGTCTCCGTTCGCCGCGTTCATCACCAACTCCTTGAGGTCCGTGGACGCCAGAGTCCTCTCGATCTCATCCTCGTCTGTTGAGTAGCTGATAGGTACATTACGACGTTTTTGTAGTGTTTCGTCCCTTTTATTTTTTCTCAGTTCTACTGTAACTTCGTTCCTCCGCCTGCGCATTTCCTAAAAATCACACGCGAAACGTCATTTCATCGTCAGAAACTATCTTGGCTATAATTACATTATTACGAGGCATTGAACTACGTCTCTATACTTACGTCGACATCTTTGCCAGTGTTCTTGAAAACATGCATGCGGTTCTTCACTTGATCAGTCGCCATTTTATTTTTGTGCTCGCAGTCTCGTTACAAACGTGGTAATTACACAATGAAACAAAGGATCAACATAAAATAATGACGAGGAAAACTAATCAAACATGTTTTAACCGCACTATTAGCGTTGCTGATTCATTAACCTCTTTTTAACACAAAATATTCTACGACACGAAACTAATCGCCCGTTTCCTCCTCGAATTTCTTTCTTTTTTTCGGTTGAACGATCTATAGACAACTTATTTCTCATCTTAATGTTGCAAACATCAATCTTTTCTACAATCGAAAGCAAGTCATAGCGTCATAGAAATCGAAATCGTACGTCTCGAATAGTCCCATTCAGACGAACCAGGATTCGACTAAAAAGATTCAGTGTTGCAATAGAAATATAAAAACTTAAAAATATTTTCAATGTTGGTAATAATTTGCACGATATTGATGAATTTTCTTTCATAGATACGCACTTCCGTATTTGTTGCAGTCAAAATAGGAGTGTTGTTGTAAAATACAAACAAGTTATTTCAATTCGAGCAATAATTCTCGCGAAGATGACGATATTGACGAAGTCAAGCATCACAATTACGAAAACCCCGTTGATAGACGAAAGCAACTGCGATGAAGTATGTATTAAATTTTTATCACTTATGCACATGAATTGGTGTAAAATTGTTCATCGATCGGGGGTGCAATTTTACTCTTTTCGATGCGATAAAATTTTAGGCAACGTAAAATTTGTTCTTTAGAAAAATTGGGCTTCATTTTTACTATAGTTATAATGCTTCTCATTGATTAGTAAGCTGCGCCTACCGCGCAGTAAAATATTTTTGATGCAGTTACTGCGACATAAATCTTTATTGATTTTCAGTTAACGGCGGACCGTTTTGTAGCTAAAAATAACGCAATCGATACTGAAAAATGTATGCGAGTAGGTAATTGTTTCAATCCCCAGCTATCATTTAAACCTCCAAATGGCCGGGACGCAGATCCACTACGCGAGAATCAAAAAATGAAAAGGATTTGCGTCTGTGCCTGTGGCTGCGGCTTTAGAATTGGCGCCAGAAAGGTTAAACGGGATAAGGTTATTATCTGGTAGTTTTGTATTTTATGTAATGGATGGTGTTGTAAGAAGAATACTTAGCTGCTGCACATTGCGGGAATATGGTTTTACGGCTATACTTATGTGTTTTTGCATGTTTCTCTAATGCTACGGCTATATTGTCGCGATAACGTGAACTACACTTCGCGCGGTCTCTGGCGGCGCACGGTGGATCGAAAATCGGCTGTAGAAGACATAGGATCTCGATTTCTTAAATGTTATTTTTTTTGCTGGAAATGACTTCTGCTGATCATTACTATGTACAAAAATGACACCCGAGTTAATTCTGCCCAAAAACGAAGGAAATATATTTTTTTTACGAAAAATTTGTATGAAGCTAGTATGAAAAATCGAATTATCTCCTAAACGGCATGTTTAACCGTAATATCCTTGGAGGTGGTCATAGTGCTAATTATTTATGATTTTTTGGTTGCCGATTTGACGAAAAATTTAATGCCGTTTTTTTTTAAAAAATCGTCAAAATATTTTTATTTATTTTTACATGTAAAGCGATCCCTTTTAGTGTCCAAGTTAAAAAGTTCGATATGTTATTAACCCAAATATTAAGAACACACAAAACAAGAAAAATTAAATAAAAAAATTGCTGTTTTTTGACACATTTTTATTAATTTAAATAAAACAGATTATCAAACTCTTATTTAAGTAACATATAAAGTTATATTTTATACAAAATAATTTAATTTAAGGAATTAATACTAAGCATTTGTAAAATAAAGTAAAATAAATAAAAAAATAGACAAAACTCTGTCATCGAATACATGATGAAAAATCCTGAAGCAGCCGCTAAATTAAATAAAACGCTTAAGAAACCAGCGAAAACAATCATATTTACGTCAGAAAAGGCGCTTGGATTGCTTCTTTCGCTAAAACTCTCAAAGTGGCAATATATTACGTTGCGAGAGGCTGCCATTCGGGAAGGTGCTAAGGATATTTATCCATCTTACTATAAAGTGCAACAAACTAAGCTTGATTGCTACCCTCCGAAGCAATCAGTGACAGTTACTGATTCATCGCCTAGGATTACACTTCAAGCTTTACTTGATATCACAGTTACAAGAATCCTTCAAAGCCTTTCTAAGGAAGAGCATAACAAGCAGTTGAAGCTGATATCCAAGTGGGGATTTGATGGTGCTTCTAACCAAAGCCGATACAAGCAGAAAATGGAGGGTGAGGAAGATGACTCGAGCATTTTCATGACCTCCTTGGTGCCACTTAAACTGACAGATGGAGACAACATCTTATGGACGAACCCAAAACCATGCTCAGTTTTGTATTGTCGTCCAGTTCAGTTTACTTTTGTAAAGGAGAGTGAAGCAGTTGTCCTTGAGCTGAAAAAACAAATGGATGAAGAAATTGAGGCCCTTATCCCCACAGAGTGCAATAATAATAATAGGGTGACTCATGAACCAATGATGACGATGATCGACGCTAAAGTTTGCACTTACCTTTCTGAAGCTAGATCAAATGCATCGTGCTACATGTGCTTAGCAAAGCCTACAGAAATGAACCGCTTAGATGCTGTAACATCAAAAATTGTGTGTTCTGACCTGTATGAATTTGGCTTGTCATCCCTACACGCCCGTATAAATTGTATGGAATGTCTGTTACACATTGCATACAGGCTCGACTTCAAACGGTGGGCAGCGAGAAGTGATGAGCACAAAGAAATGCTACAGACAAGGAAGAAAATAATTCAAAATAAATTCAAAGATGAGCTCAATCTGTTGATTGATATAGTAAAACAAGGCTCGGGAACCACCAATGACGGGAATACTGCAAGAAAATTCTTTGAGTTTCCTAATAAAACCGCAGCTATAACCGGTTTGGATGAAGACCTCATCAAAAGATTTGCTGTAATTTTACAAGCAATTACATCTGGAGAGCAGGTCGATATAATAAAATTTAGAGATTATGCCCGCAAAACAGCAGAAAAGTACGTATTATTATACGACTGGTACTACATGTCGTCAACCGTTCATAAATTATTAATCCATGGGGCTGACATAATTGAGAAAAATAATATTGTGCCGATTGGGACTCTCTCGGAAGAAGCCTCAGAGTCTCGAAACAAAGATTTTAGGAGGTTTCGAGAACATCATTCGCGGAAAAGAAGCAGGCAGGATTCCAATCAAGACATTTTAAATATGCTTGTTGTTTCTTCGGATCCTTTGCTAAGTGCACAAAGGCCTAAGTTAGATGCCAAGAAAAAGCAGAGCTTTTTTGCTGAAACTCTCGACTTAATTCAATTTCAGGAAACTGAGTTCGAGTTTTTGGATATATCAAATCTGGATGCTGACTCAGAATTGGAGTCTGACAACGAGAGTGATAAGGAAAATTTGTAAAAAAATTATATATGTACTTATTTGTAAATTTGTATTTGAGTCTGTTTGGGTTTTTTTTTTGTAATATTTAATGATATTTAGTCTTTTTTTTTATTTATTTTACTTTATTTTACAAATGCTTAGTATTAATTCCTTAAATTAAATTATTTTGTATATAATATAACTTTATATGTTACTTAAATAAGAGTTTGATAATCTTTTTTTATTTAAATTAATAAAAATGTGTCAAAAAACAGCAATTTTTTTATTTAATTTTTCTTGTTTTGTGTGTTCTTAATATTTGGGTTAATAACATATCGAACTTTTTAACTTGGACACTAAAAGGGATCGTTTTACATGTAAAAATAAATAAAAATATTTTGACGATTTTTTAAAAAAAAACGGCATTAAATTTTTCGTCAAATCGGCAACCAAAAAATCATAAATAATTAGCACTATGACCACCTCCAAGGATATTACGGTTAAACATGCCGTTTAGGAGATAATTCGATTTTTCATACTAGCTTCATACAAATTTTTCGTAAAAAAAATATATTTCCTTCGTTTTTGGGCAGAATTAACTCGGGTGTCATTTTTGTACATAGTAATGATCAGCAGAAGTCATTTCCAGCAAAAAAAATAACATTTAAGAAATCGAGATCCTATGTCTTCTACAGCCGATTTTCGATCCACCGTGCGGCGGCGCGGCGCAGCGAGACGTCGAGCGGTGAGCGAGAGAGAGCGCACGAAGTATAGTTCGCGTTATCGCGACAATGTAGCCGTAGCATTAAGGCTCCCGCAGACAGGCGCGACGCGACAGTGCGACGCGAATCTTGTATAACAGTTTCCATGAAGTTTTCATAGAATTTTTTCTACTAGAGTCGCGTTGCGCTGTTGCGTTGCGCCTGTTTGTGGGAGCCTTTATAATAATGATGACGGACTTGAGAATACAAACTGTTAACTTGTCTTTTTACCTTGATCATACCTACATTGGATAATAAAACATAATTCCATTTCCAAAACTCATCCATTGAACAATAAACGGTCCGAATAACTGAAAACTACACATGAAAACTGGCAAGAATGGTCCAAAAATAATTTTCTCTTTTTCAGGTCATCGAAATTCCGGTGGGTCCGCCGGGTAAGCGCGTTCGCGGCGTGGGGGCTCTCCTATGCATGATCATCACGATGTTCCTGCTGGTGCTGATGGGCGTCATCGCCGCCATGCAGATCTACGAGCAGGTCACCACTGACATGTCCCAGCACAACCGTTACCAGGGTTTCTGCTCCATCCCTCTGTCTAGGGTACGTGTGGCTCGATGTTTTATTTGTGCTTTTTTAGGTATTGGCGGCAGCATAGTAGTGAGGAAATGACTTAGACGAAAATGCTTAGGAAGCTAGCAATAGGATTAAGTGAGGAGAGTTCTTTGCGTTTTTTTTTATTATTGGTAGGCTCAGTTTTGACCTCTATCTCACCTGATGGAAGCGATGATGTCGTCGACGATGGAGCACGCTTGCCTAGAAGTAACCATTCACTCTCGACTTGAAGACACCCAGTTTATAGCTGCCTGAAACAGACTCCTGCATGGAACTCCACTCCTTAGCTTTACGCTCAATGATGTCCTATTTCAAAACGTTTTGGGCATATGGGGGATATCAAACAGCGGTGGCGTAGCATCGTGTCTTGTTGTCCCATTATACATATTTTAGAACGGGCTTGGCGACTAGCATTAATCAAATTGTGCAACTGCAACTCCAACAGACACTTTCCAAAATGCAACCGATAGGCTCGCAATTCGGAGACGACGTTCAAGGCTCTGAAGCTTTGACTCGACCAGAGCATCTTCGCTGATGGGCCTCTTGACCTTTCTCCCGTTTCTCAATCGACTCAAGCGTATCAAGCTGGTATTTGGCAGATCCGTCAGAGGTGAGAGCAGTCCTCCATACACGATAGAACTTGCGCTTGATAAAGGTTGAGCAGCTGTTCCCGTGTGATGTCACCTTTTATTCCTGCTGATTTCATACTAGGCCACTAGGGTATTGAGTAGTATCGCTTCGTCCCGCTTTCAATTATTGAATTTCACCTTCTAGTTGAATTTTAAATGACCGTTCCAAGAATAATACTCTCCGTAAACCTATGTAGGTATCGTACTCAAGAGCGTTGCTAAGTCAGTCAGTAAACTCCTTTATAAATGGATTAGGTAGCTAGTGTTTCGAACACGCTCTTGGCCTGTTTTCAAACGAGGGGGAATGTCAAAATGGCATGTTTGAAGCCATTGACGTGTATGTAGATATTGGGTGACTGTGTGAATGGGAACGGTGTCACAGGATAACATTGAGGGGTCCGATTTAACAGCAACGCAATTGTTTGATCGATAATGCCCGTTTCTAACGTTTAAAAACGGTTTCAAGCGTAATAATTATAACAAAAAAAATCATACAATTTTACATGTAAGCTATTGGTAGCGGCTCTACTTCTAGTCTAAGCAATTTCCGAACCGGTCGTTGTTGCGAACCTTGGGATTCTTCGACTGAAATGAATATGTCAGATATTCATTATTTCAAAATATGTTTAAATTAAGTCGGATTCTGGGAAGAGAACATAGTCATCGCTGGACAACAAAAACCGTTCTGTTCCTTTTTTAAAGTTACCAGCGCTGTTTACATAAGCTAACATTTTAATATTAAAATATCGTGTATCACACGGCACACCTATCGTTTGCCAGCTGTGAATCTGTTGTAACGTGCTCGTCCTCGCGATCGGATTCAATGCCATTCCATTATGTCAGCAGGTACAACCGCGGACAATGGCGGTTGACCACTTTTCACCCTTATTCCCTTAGTAATAAGGTTGAAAAGTGCTCTACCACCAGTACATCAGGTACATGACTGCCTGGGTCACTACTTTGACCCGCCCAGTTGACTCTGACCTCCAATAAAGACCCTCTAACGTAATTGGATGTATAATATAGTATGGGAAGTCTGTTATTTTCTAACAATTTATTGTGAATCTGTTGAGCGCTTGCGTCGTAGGTAGAGCACGATTTCAGAAACGCAGCATCACGCCTGTATTCCTCAAAGGGTTAGGTAGAGGTGCACCTACAGTACACCCACATTTCGCCAGTTATGTGTAAGTACCATGTAACAGGTTGCGAGCCTATAACACTTATGTGTACCCAAAAAAGAAGCGTTTGCGATTAGTTTTGTTCGTTCGGCTTGTCTGTTAGGGATAATTAAATAAAAAAATTGGTAAAAGTTGGAGGTACTACCTATGGTGTGATGATTGTTGTGGTAGTGGTTTAAAATGCAGAATATTTATCTATACATACAATACATAGAAAAACAACACAAAAAAAGTGAAAAATAACTTTAATTTCGGAAGTCGGTGGCAAAAAACGAAAATACAAAACCAAAGACACCGACTTCCGAAATTAAAGTTATTCATCACTTTTTTTTTGTTTTTTTTTTGAAGTCGGTTGTTTTTTTTTTGTAAAAATGTTTTTATTTTTCACCGTTTAGTTGTGGTACCTACCCCACACAAATTCGTATGACGCTACTTGATATGTAAATAACAGTGACAGGAAACTATTATTAAAACATCCTCAATATAAACTAAGACTCAAAAACTACTGTTCAGAACTTGATGACTTGGGACCACATGAGAAGCATCAGCTTTCAAATAAAAAAAGAATCTTCCAAATCGGTTCACCTAGAAAAAAAATCTGGATTAGCACATATAAAAAAATAAAACATAGTCGAATTGAGAATCTCCTCCTTTTTTTGAAGTCGGTTAAACATCGTAGCGAAGTTAAAACTAGGTACAGTCGCCAGCAGGTCAAGTTACACGAAACTGTCAAATTTGTCAAAACGATTTAAAACCTTAAAATGTTGTTGGTTAAGTTCAAAATCGAATGAAAAAATCTGACAGTTTGTGGTAAGTTGATGTGCTGGCGACTATACATTGTTTTATATTTTTAAACTAGCTGCTGCCCGCGGCTCCGCCCGCGTGGATGTCGGAAATTATCCAACGGGACCGTGCTGCCGGTACAAAAAGTAGCTTATGTTACTCCTTATAACATCAGCTATACGCCAGTTTAAGTCCCGTCAAAATCGGTCCAGCCGTTTCGGAGATTACCCGGAACAAAAGGACAGACAGATAAAAAAATTAAGAATTGGTGTTTTGTTACAAGTCCCGTATATACTTAAAAAAAAAAATAACCTCAAAGCATTTATTTCAATTAAACCATTTACAGGCACTTTTGAATTGTCAAAGAGTCGGTCAGTTAGTCAGAAAGTTGAAGCTAGTTGCCCATTCCAAAACGTAGATCTCTATGGAGAAGAACGGGCAAGAAACTCCAAGGACACTCTTTTTAAATCAAGATATTACAAAATCCTGGGTACATATAACACTGGGTACAAAAAAATATATATATTAAGAAACAATTCAAAATATAAGATTAATAATAAAAATAAGCCGTGGCAGTTAAGAGATGACCAGTCTCAACTGACGGCGGCCGTTCACGAACATGACGCGTGGATCAGCACCATCCAGCTCAACTATTTTGTAGGGAACCGAATGATCCAACACATATATTCATATGCATTTTAGTAAAAATTACAAACAGACACTTCAATTTTATTTATTTTGACATTACAAACAGATATTTCAATTTTATTTATTTGTATAGATTATTTTTTACGAGGTATGGGAACGATTTTAATGTCAAAATATATATTTTAGTATTTTTCTCTGTTTGTCTGAATATGTGTTCCAGCATCACGCAGAAACTGCCGGCTAGATTTTGTTCAAATTTTTCATAGATATTCCTTATAAATCAGGTGAGTCTGGAGGCTATAAATTATCACGCTATTTGGTATGTGGGATGAGCAATATTGCTCGTATTCTTCTATAGTTTTCTGCAAATTGTAGAAAGATGTGCCAAAAGGTTAGAATATTGCAGGTAGTTACAGATTTAATCTTTTAAATTATTATCAGCATGCTATACCTAGGAGCTAAGCAGTCAGTCACGACATACACAGGGTGGATTTTTGAGATGGGGCAATAAGGGCAGATACCTTAACCGTTGTCGCTACCAAAAAATGGTCCTTGGAAACTGTTCTTAACTTTTTGAAACATTTTGATCTGCTTTTACAGATTTTGGAAAAAAATTACAGTCAGCAAGAAAATTGATAATTTTCACAAAAACTTTTTTTGATGCCAATCGATCCTGTTTCTTCTAAGGATCAAAAAACGCCACCGAACCAACTGTGGTTTGAGTACTAGACAAGCCAAAAATTTCACTGGACTAGGCTGAATAGGGAACGAATATAGCACATAGTTACAAATTTAACATTTTAAATGATTATCATACATTTATGGAGCTAAACAGTCAATCATGAAATAATTATAAGAACGGCTATTTTAGTCAACCTTCAACAAAGCAAATACCTAGCGGTTAGCTTAAAAGTTCGACGACTGTTTTACACTAACTAACTTTATGTTCGATTCCCAATTTTTTTTATTTGTATGCCTCCTTTTTTACATTTTGTTATACATATTATTAAATGATAGATCGTAAAACGTACACAGAAAAACATTAAGCTTAGACCTCTTCTGTCATCTTTTGTTAATGAGAAATCCCGTGTTTACAATCTACAGTAATAATATTTAGTGATGCTGTTCGTCAGGAATTAAATCAGTAAGAATGCATCAGTGGGTGTATCAGTGTTGCGCATGCGTACATTAATTGACTAAAAACTTATGGGAAGTTACTACTGAAGGCTCCAGGTGTCGACCTCAGGACGAGCTGCTGCTCACACGGACAACTTTACGTCGCTCTCTCCCGCGTCACCAGTCCTGACTTCTCTTCATATTTTGGCTGCTGAGACCAAAAGTACAAACGTAGTATACAAGAAAGTTTTATAAACGTGTAGCTATTATGTTAGTATATTGTGGTGTCTTACGACATCCACGCGAACGACGTCGCGGGGAGAAGCTGGTACCTAATAGAACTATTTTAAAATCCACTCGCAAACATTTATTCAAAGTAGCGAGCGGTTCGAACATTGAGGTAATTCATTTTTCGTTTTCCTTCCTGTCCATAATTATTATGTAAGTACTTGAGTAAAATATTATTTATTAAAATTAAATAAATTAATAATAATAACCTACATACGTACCTACGTATAATTAAATATATTATACGTAGGTACTTACCTGTATTAGGTATATGGGTACTTTTCCAGGAATTCCATTACCTATGAACTATATGAATCACAATAATTGTTGTTTAGGGCGGTTGTTTATGTAACTGTTTCCTTGTTCCTAATTGTTTCATGTTTATTATTGAATATATTATATGTAGATAAGTATATGTTTTATGTATGTATTTATTTATTGTATATGTAAATGGTACACCACTGACTACCTACATTATTGTATCTCCTTTTCCCTTTAATCCATTTAAAGGTTGTCTGTAAAAGATCGTTTTTAGCGATAAGACCGCCCATTGTGTAACCCTATGTAAAATTCCTACATTTATATTTGTAATTTTTATGGTGTACAATTGTACATTATAAAGAGTATTCTATTCCATTCTATTCTGATGTTATTTAATTTTAATTATTTCGTCACCATCATGTCAGCCGACAGACGTCCACTGCTGAACAAAGGCCTCTAATTATGTATTTCTTATTAATTCATAGTTATTTTATTCTAAATTATAGTTTTGTTTATTGCTATTTTCCTGTACGAGTTTTAAATAAGTACCTGTACCTACATCTTCTTTCTGACAATTAAATACCCTTATACTTCTCCACTGATCGCTCGTGCCTTCTTTGTATGAGAAGTGGCGTGTGCCCAGCAGTGGGACAATAATAAGCTGGCATTATCATATTATTTTCCACTGATGTTGTCTTGGAGTAGGTCGGTTTTTCAAAATAAATACTTGATTCTGGATGGCGAAAGCGGGTATCGTAAAAGGATACCCATGTTCTAGTGCTAAGTTCTGCTCCCCTAGAATTCACATTAAGTTGACCATATTTATAGAGAGATTATTCTGAACATACTGAACAGATGAATTTGCGCTAATTCGACCAGACCGCAACGTGCACATACTATATACACAGACAATGAGTCTAAACAGACTCATTGTTCACATCATGTTCTCATTGTTTACTTGTTGAAGCAAATCGATAAAACTAAACAGTTTTATCGATTTGCTTCAACAAGTAAACGCTCTGGCCGTCGAGGCCATAATAGTCGTACTCAGTACGGATTTTTTTTCTGTTGGTTAGACTGATCTGAAGATAGAACAGACCACATAGTGTTTACCTTTAGTCGATGTTTCACAGTCATCATAATGATTTACAAGGCGTGTGCGGTGTGCCCACCCACACCAACTTCCCATCGTCATAAATGACGAACTTCCATACAAACTTGCATCCCTAAATCTTTAGGGGATTAATTTTCAAAAAACTCTTCCTTAGTACTGACTCTCGTTATATCGTTGTCAAACATGGCGGCCAACATCTCCACTATAAGGAGTCTTTGAGGGCGCGCTTGCGCCATTGATTCGACAGGGTGGGTGGGAGAGGCTTGCGTCACATAGGCCGTCTCGCGCTCTACTGTCTACAAAAATGTAAAAAAAACACGTAAAAAAAAGCGCCTGAATGCACTAACCAAGAAACGCCAAATACGTAAAGATAGACTAAAGCCCTCCTATACCTATACCTTTGCCGGCCAACTCTATTGCATCAGTTGTGACCGGGTATTTAAAATAAAATTCGGTCGGGCGAGTCATTAGGGTACACGTTAGGAAATAATAATTTTAAAGGAGCGCCGTTATCGAAATCGATAAGGAGGACTATAAGAATCTCTTGTGCAGAATTGCATGCTTCTAGACCCAGCGGTTTAGGCTGTGCATGGTCTGCCAGTGAATGAATGAATTAATTTATGATGTTTATTAAGTATATGTTTTCATAATTATCACGGTCTGTCCGTGTTCCAGGATCTACAAATGTTGGAGTCTCGCAAGATGCCTCTGCGCTGGAAGACAGCCCCCAATGTTGACCGAGCTGAACCTAACATTCAGGTACTTACCTAAGTCATGATTTATTATTTTAAGTAATTTTTTTTTTGGTCCAGTTCGACAGAGCAATTTATTGATTTTTAAAACATTATGCTTTCAATAAATATGCAGTAGATACCTAAATGTATTTGATACTTACATTCACTTAACACAACAACACATTTTGCAAAAAAAAAACATAAGAAAATGGAAAACTCATCCGTCTTGATAAAAGTAGCTGTATGCTAAAGAATAGACCAACCGGGGCTTGCTAAATAATAGGTAAAATTCAAAAACTCTTGACACAATAGAGCTGATGACCTTGAAACGGCTGAACCGATTTTGATAAAACATGCCTAAGAACCACCGCTAAAAAACTTGCTTTCAAATAAAAAAAACCGCATCCAAATCGGTTGACCCGTTTAAGAGCTACTATGCCACAGAAAGTCACACACATATAGTGGTCAAACTTATAACACCCTTCTTTTTGCGTCGGGGGTTAAAAAAGAAAAAGAAACACCATTCTACACGTGGCGTCGGTCGGTGTATTGCGACCGAAGCATCGGGGATATGAGATCCTACCTTTTAGTTTAGAACCGCCCGATTTAAAAAACCAGAATTCTGTCGTTTTTCCACAATAATACTTCCAACTGAACATCAGTATAGCGAACACCTCGGACTCCTCCCTCCTGAACACTACTCTCTTACGTAATAGATAAACCTCTTTTATCTATTCTTTGTACTCCCATGCACCACCTTCACCATTCTAAGACCTCTAGTCTCGACGACAGGTGGTGAGCTTCATGGATGAGGACCCAGAGCACCTGTTTGACCTGCTGCGCGAAGTACTGGACATTGACATCGACGAGTCAGTGGAGAAGATCTCCGTCTTCAACAACGGACACCCCGTCAGCTTCATACATGACTTCGAATCTAACGTTACTGGTGAGTAAGATGTTCTTGGATGTGATTGTGGTAGACTAGATCATTTAAGATTGTTAGTTAACGTCGCACGAGTAAAAGTTACACGATTGCTTTTCTTAGAAATCAGAAATCAGAAATATTTTATTTGTGATACATAGGTAGGTACAGTGGTTGGACATGTTTTAGGTTAATGTGCGCTATGATCAGCCTATTATAGGCATACAAAAAGAATTAATTACAATTTTCACATGCAAATAAAGAGCTTACTCGTACTAAACTACAAAATTACGTATTTTAATTTCTGTAGGTTTAGTTACACTACAGACATTCTTAGTTTCTGAAGCTTTATGCTATTTGGTATATTGTTTAGTTATGTGTTAAGTGACATGATTGGTTAATGTATTTTTTTGTCTAATGGATTTTATTCGGCCAATATCGCCATTTAACAGAATGTTTGGCAACAAAAACGGTCAAGCTATCAAAAAGTGCGAATAGATGTTGCTCTTAGTCTATGTTTTGAATATTTGGATTAATTGTAGAGATACAAAGGAAAACTGTGCTTCTCTTTAGCTATCATTACAAGATTTAGGGCCAACAAAATTTGCAATAGGTACTGACATGCCAGCAACACGAAGAAATTAAATGAAATTGTTTATTCTGTAAATACGATATCGGTATCACTTTTACACGTCATATTAAAAATAAAAATAAGTTAGGTGGGAGTCGATATTTCCTATCTGACTACATACCTGAGAATAAATGGCGAATAAAACTGAAAATCAAAATATTTTATTTAACATACACCTACATAGGCACTTATGAAACGTCAGCAGCTAGGTGCACGGTTCCAATTGGTCGTTTCCTATGGGGAACAGCCGGCAAAAAACTCCACGGCAATCTTTAAAAAATAATTGGCTTTTACAATACGAGGGCTGCACTAAAAGTATCGGGAATGGAATATTTCCACTGTTCCTGTCATATTAAAATCTTTTTAACTGAAAACTCCATGGTTTTAAAAATCGAATACCATTTATTTATTTAAAAAAAGATTCTCGGTCTTGTCACAAGGTTTTGTCAAACTTGTTTAGTCGTTGAGAAAATGGAATTGACTCGAGAAAATTCAAGAGCGATGATTTATTATGACTTTCGAAGTGGTTTAACACAAAAACAGTGTGTTGACCGGATGATTTCTGCATTTGGTGATGAAGCCCCATCCAAAACCACAATTTATCGCTGGTTTGCTGAATTTCAACGTGGACGTGTCAAGCTCAGTGATGATCCCCGTCAAGGTCGTCCAAAAACTGCAGTCACCCAAGAAAACGTTGATGCTGTGCGTAAGCTGATTGAGGAAGATCGACATGTGACATACCGCGAAATTCAGGCAACTTTAGACATTGGCATGAGTCAAATACAAATAATCTTGCATGAACAAAAGGTTGATTTGAAAAGGTTGATTAGGTGTAAAAAAGTTGTTTTCCCGATGGATACCGCATTCGCTCTGTGAAGAGCAAAAAGCGGCTCGCGTTACTTGGTGCGTCAGAACTCTCGAAAGATTCCACGCAGGATCCTCAAATGCTGTATACAACATCGTATCAGGTGACGAATCCTGGATATACGCGTACGAACCCGAAAAAAAAAACCAGTCACGAGTTTGGGTGTTCGAAAATGAGTTAAAGCCAACAAAAATTGTTCGTTCACGGAGTGTTGCAAAAAAAAAAATGGTGGCCACGTTTGTCTCCAAAACCGGCCATGTTACGACTATTCCTCTTGAGGGACAAAGAACGGTTAATGCAGAATGGTATGCTAGCATTTGTTTGCTATAGGTCGTTTCTGAACTCCGTAAAGAGAACTGCAACCGCCGCATCATCCTCCATCACGACAATGCGAGTTCTCACACCGCGCACAGAACAAAAGAGTTTTTAGAGCAAGAAAACATATAATTGTTAGACCATCCGCCGTACAGCCCCGACCTAAGCCCTAATGATTTCTATACTTTCCCTAAAATAAAGAATAAATTGCGTGGACAGAGATTTTCATCACCTGAAGAAGCTGTGGACGCCTACAAAACGGCTATTTTGGAGATCCCAACTTCCGAATGGAATGGTTGCTTCAATGATTGGTTCCATCGTATGGAAAAATGTGTCAAATTTCGCGGAGAATACTTCGAAAAGCAATAAATACATTTTTAAATAGTAATGTTGTGTCACTTCCTTGATTCCCGAAATTTTCAGTGCCGCCCTCGTATTTCCAAATAACAGCTGTTAATAGGTGTGGGAAGACAGTGTAGGCCTATAACAAGCACCAGGTACTAACAAAATATAAAATGGTCAAAAAATCTACATTCTAGGAGGCCTACAACGTTCTCATATTCACAAATAGAAAAGAATCTATAAAATAATTAAAATAACCTCAGCATAATCAGCCCAGCATGTTCCCACTGCTGGGACACAGGCCTCCTCTCGGTGAGAGGGAGTGGGCCGTAAACCACTACGCGGACCCAGTGCGGACTGGTAGATGTTATATGTCTTCGAATGTGTGTTATGGTTCGAAATTTTGGTTCTAAGATATTCCGGTTTCCTCACGAAGTTTTCCTTCAGCGTTTGAGAGCACTGGTGATGAAATTATTTACACAAAGTAAAGCGCCTGCCTAGGTTCGTACCCACGACCTATAACTTGTAAGTTGGGGCCGTTACCACCGGGCCCACAACTGCTTAAACATAATAGTCTAAGTATTTGAACCAAATGACATGATTGCCATTATCAGTTTAGAGACACCAGTTCGAGGTAGGGTGGATCCTGCCCAGGCAGAGAAGCATAGTAGCCCCAAGGAGTTCATAGACATGGACAGTCCATTAAACAGCACTGCCCTGGACGCTATCGTTAATTTTTCTCCCGACTTGGCAGACGAGCGGTTATTTAAAGAGGAGCTGAGTGCCGAGTTTCGATTGATACATCAGGAATTTCAAGAATAACGCACGGAGATGGCTCAACTAAGGGATTCCCTAAAGATATACGGTATCTCCACGGATATCTGATAAACGGCAGCCAAAAGTACAGCCGGACAGGGATCATTAGAAAACACCATCGCTGAACTGAAATGAAAATTGAACGAGCGCGATCAGGAACTCCTGCTCAATGACATTGAGGTGCCCGGAATACCGGAGAGCAAGGGCGAGAGCGCGCTACACCTCGTTAAGGTTGTTGCCATAAAGCTTGGCGTCGTCATTGATGAGAGGGACGTAGTTCATCCTGAGCGAGTCAGATCCGCGCGCCGTAATCGAGGAGAGACTTCCGACGGCCCCATCTCTGCCGACCTCGCTGCGCAGCGACCGCGGTGTATATCCGTGCGCTTTGCAGGTGCGCAACGCGCGACTTACTACCGCGCGCAGTACGAGTTCGCCGTGGTTTGAGTATAGGTGACCTTGATATCACTGGGCCGCCGCACCGAGTTTATGATAACGATCGTCTAATTCGGACAAACCGCTAGTTATTTTATCAGGCTCGTCAGGCAGGGAGTCAAAACAAATGGAAGTACGTATGGGCAAGGGAAGGAAGAATCTTATCTCGCAGAGAAGATCACCAAAAAGTGGAACGAGTTAGGTGTGAAGATGATATCTGTATGATTTTTGGGTAATAGTCGGTTTGTACCACATCGGAACGCGTTCTGTAAATTTGTTTAAATGATAAATGATTTTATTTCTGTAAGTAGGTTTGTACAATCGCCAGAACATCAAGTTACCACAAACTGTCAGATTTTTTCATTCGATTTTGAACTTAACCTTTAACATTTTAAGGTTTAAAATTGTTTGGAGAAATTTGACACTTTCGTGTAGCTTGACCTGCTGGCGACTGTACAAACACTTTTACAGTCAATCATATTTTAAAAACTAGATGAGGTCGGCGTTTCTAATCTGACTACTCTGAGAAGAAAGGCCGAAACAAACTCAGAGGTCACAGTCTCTTAAAGTCCAGACATAATCTTATTCAGATCATGTGAACACCATGTAGATTTGTGTCTGAAATGGTCTTATGAGGAAAAACCACACAGATTGAGTAATCGTGCAGCTCAACTCAGAACTTAACGAGCTCAACGATTCGACGAACAATATCAAAGAAAGGACATTTGGGTAGGCCGCATAAATTACTGAAACTGCCAGACCATGTTTTAAATTAAATGAGGAGAATAAAAAAACAAAAAAAAAAACAATGACACCCATGGAGTCTTTACATTCACAATAATTAAAATAATATACAATTTCACAAAGTACATAAATATTCATCTCAATGTATTTATAAAAATGTCAATGTGTAGGTATATAAAAATCCGGAAATAATCTTGGTCAGATAATTTGAGGACCATGTTAGATTGGTATCTGCAATGGTCTTTTTGAGGAAAGAACCATACAGATTGGAGTGGACCTGTCCGGTCAGTGCACGCATTTGTCAGTAATCGTTTAGCTCAACTCAGATCTTAAGGAGCTCAACCACTCGATGAACAATACCAAAGAAAGGACATTTGGGTAATAGAAATAGAAATCCTTTATTTGCCAATAATGTAGATATACAGATTTGATGGTTATTTTGATGAGAGTCCCGATACATTTTGTCTTACGGCTTGCAAAATTATTTAATAATACATTTAACAGACAAAAACAATAAAAAAAAAATACATTCCATTCACTAAGCAACATTACTATCATTATTAAAAATACTCATATTATTCAAAAACATTCGGTATTCGGTAATGCCAATAAATTAAACTACAAATGTCAACAAATTAAAGTAGGCCGTATAAAGCACTCAAACTGCCAGATTATCATTAAAACTAAATGAGAAAGTGAAAATAAAAAAAAAAAGTGATCCACATAGTCCTCACATTCACAATAATTAAATAATAATATTATATTTCACAAAGTAAATTTTCATGTCATCGTACCAATATAATAGAATACTGAATACCAATATATTAGAATAAATCAAATGTCAAAGTTTATGTAAAACAAAATAAAAAAATTAACATTCAGTATGCAAAAGTTGGAGTAACTCAAGCCCAAGCCTTTTTGTCCTCAATATAATCTTCAACGATATAAAAGGCTTTCTGGCACAACTTACGTTCAATGAATGATTTTGAATTTATTCTTGAACGTCGCTTGGAAGTTTATTATAAAAGCGTATAAATTTACATCTGAAAAAGCCGACTATTTAAAAAAAAAATGTCCGGGCTGCTGACATTTTTTGTTCAATGTCATTGGCATTGCTTATAGTGTCTTTAATTAATTCTTTGATTAAAAAATATAGTCCGGAACATGTTTTCTATAAGCACAAATTTATACGCCAGAAACGACTTGCGCTAATAGAAAAAATAACCGGCCAAGTGCGAGTCGGACTCGCGCACCGAGGGTTCCGTACAAACCTGTAGGTATATAAGTAAAAGTTATGGTATTTTCATTGCTAAATGAAATCCATAACATTACAATGTGGAAAGCTGGAGGAGCATAAATTTAAGACAAAGGTCTCTTTATCGTTTCAGTAATCCTTTAGAATAAGAAGAATAAGAAGAATAAGAATAAGAAATTTTTATTTGTTTAGAATGTAGGTATTACAATAAGATGTTAACAATGTTCAAGAGTCCTTATACATTCTGCCTTTCGGCATACAAACATTTATGGATAGACGACATCGGGGTACATACATAAAACATTATAGCTTACCAGTTCATGTTCCTTTAGACTATTACAAAGCATCATTCAAAAAATCGGATATAGAATAGTAACATTTTTGCAACAATAACTCGGTTAGACGTTTTTTGAATATTCTAAATGGTTGATCTTTAATAACTTTAGGTAACTTATTGTACACCTTTGGTGCCATACACATGACGCTTTTCTTTAAAAGTGTGGTTTTATAGCTACCTGTGTGTAATAGATTTTGATACTGAGATCTCATACAATTTGTCCTCTTTCGTATCTCACATAACGATGGAAACAGATGCTGGTTAGTTTTTACAAAAATGGCTATTTCTAGGATGTACAGACATGGGAAGGTTAGTAATTTATGTAATTTGAAATTAGGAACACAGCTGTCTGTAACCTGTAAGTTAAAGATTGACCTAACGCATCGTTTTTGGGCTTTGAAAATGTTTTCTCTTTCACTACTATTACCCCAGAATATGATGCCAAACCTCAACGTTGATATTACGAGGCCATGGTAAGCGAGAAGGACTGTATTGATATTGACTTTTTTAGATAGGTTGTATAACATGTAGGCGTAAGTACTTAGCTTTTTACAAATATATTCAGCTTGAGGTTTCCACGTTAATTGATCGTCAATTAATATCCCTAAAAATTTTGCTACCTTAACATTTTGAATCTTATGACCATCATAATTGACGTTTAAGTCTTCGGGGTTATTTCGTTGGTAAAAATGCATGATATTAGTTTTTTGAATATTTATTTTTAAATTATTGTAATTAAGCCAATTCACTATAGATCTAAGAGTGTTGTTAATATCATTTTCATAGTTTTCTTTACTTGTGCATTTAACTATTGCTGTACTGTCGTCAGCAAACAATATGATTGGATGGTCTATTTGGAGTGGAAGGTCGTTAATATAAATTAAAAATAAAGGCGGACCGAGAACGCTTCCTTGTGGGACGCCATATTTGATGTTTCTATAAGAGGATCTGAATTTTATTTCGCGTTTTGAATTCGAGCAAATATTACAAATTTCAGTATATTGCGTACGACCAGTAAGATAGGATTTAATAAAATTTAATGCATTTCCTCGAATCCCATAAGCTTGAAGCTTGTTTATAAGTGTCATATGATCTACGTAGTCGAAAGCCTTTGTCATATCCGTGAAGATGGTGCAGACTGGTGTTTTATTATCTACGTTTACCATTACAGTTTTTAATAAATCGAATATAGCCATATTGATGTTTTTATCTTTACGAAAACATTTTTGTTCGTTACAAAGTAAGTTAAACTTTGACAAAAAATTGTAAATTTGTTCATAGACGATTTTTTCTATTACTTTAGAGAAAACAGAAATAAGAGCAATAGGTCTGTAATTTGACATATTTTCTTTATTGTTTTTTTTTATGAATAGGTTTTACAATTACTGTTTTGAGACTCTTAGGAAATTCTCCGGAAGATATGCTTGCATTAATAATGTGGCTTAAGGGACCAGAAATTACATTAGAAACGAATTTTATGACTTTTGTGGTAATGCCATCGTAACCAAAGCTCTTTTTATTTTTCAACGATCTTATTACCCTTGAAACGTCTTGCGGTACAACTGGGGACATGAAAAATGAATTTGGATTATGATCTATTTCCTTAACTCGATGAGACGCAGTTTTTGGTGAACCCGAGACTTGATCCACGAAAAAATCATTAAATGCTTCAGCGATGTCTTTAGGGTTAGTTATTATGACATCGTGATTATTTATCTTAGAGATGGGTTCATTAATATTATTATTGTTGTTTATTATATGCCAGGCTGTCTTTGATTTATTTTGTGAGTTTAGAAGTAAGTGGTTATTTTGGGCTTTTTGAGTTAGCTTGACGATTTTTTTAAATTTACTAGAATAATTACGAAACTTTTGTTTATTCTCCTCTGTGGGTTTTATTCGTTGCTGCCACAGTAGAAAGCGTTGTCTTTTACTACATATACGAATGCCCCGTGATACCCATTTAATTGATTTTTCAAATTTAACAGTTGTATATTTTATGGGAAAGCACAGATTGTATAGTAAAAGAAATGAATCCAAGAACATATCATATGCTAGGTTTGGGTCCTCACTATTATATACCTCTGAAAAAGTTAATGATAACAGATGGTTTCTAAATTTGAGAAGATTTTCTTTCGAAATATCTCGTGTGCTTTTACGCCATGTATGTATCCGAAATGATTTATTAACTTTGATCTTTAGAATTTGCGCTGTGTGGTCAGACAATGCTAAATCTATTACTTCCCATTTGCATTTTTGTCTGTAATTGTGAGCAAAATTATCTAGACAGGTGTTGCTGTTAAGCCTGGTAGGAACATTTATTTCTAATTTGAGGTTATAGCTCAGGAGAAAACATTCAAATTCCAATGTAAATCTGTTTTTTAACATTGTATTTATGTTTAAATCACCACATAATACTAATTTAGAGCCATTTTTAGTACAAATAATTTTTAGAATACTGTCTAAATTTTCGTAAAATTTACTTAAGTTACACATTTTAGGAGGTCTATATATACAGAGAACGATGACATTTTGTTTAACAAGTTTTATAGCACAACACTCAATTATCCCTGTTACAGAGTGTCTCATTATGTCTGGTAGTTCCTTGTATTCAAGCCCTTGTTTTATCAATATGCACGCTCCTCCGCGTTTGACGTTGTTTCTTGAGTAACATGCTGCTAATTTATAATTTGGAATGAGTAACAGTTTTTCGTGTCCAGACATGATAAAATGCTCTGTTATACATAAGATATCAATGTTTATTTGTTTGGATAATAGTTCTTGAATGTGAACTGTTAATATATCTGACTTATTTAAAAGACCAGCAATATTTTGGTGCATGATATAAATATGATCAGACACGAAAAAAATCAGAGTTTGTGTTTACAATGGGATCATTATTAAGGTTAGATTCTGATTCGATATACATACAAGATTCCTCTCGGTCAATCGTAGTTAGCATTAGTATATTACTCATTATATTCTTCATACCATTATTATTAAGTCTTCCAGTATATTTTGAGAACATGGTAGCATCATAGGATAAATTAAGATTAGAGTCCAGTAGCGTAGCATAGTTGTATGTATGAATGTCCAAATAAAGTAGATTACTAAACATCTCAATACGGGAATTAAACATTACGGAAGATGTAAAGAATTTATAAGTTGGTAAACAAATAATTACATTTGTGTGTTGAATTTTTTGTAAAGAAGATCTTATCTCTACAATTAAGTTTAAATAATTCATGGATTTTTGAAAATCCTCTTCTCCGATTAAAATGACACAGACGTCATTTTTTGAAAAATCCACTAATTTAGTATGTAAATCACTAACAAGCTGTATAATCCCGCTGTTTGGAGATAGATAGTGACACATCTGTGAGTTTCTAAACGTTTCTTCAGCAATGGGTAAAATTTTATTTGTTTTGTTAGCACTGACAATGCATAATTTATTTATTTTTGAGGATTGCCTGCGTTCCGTTGTTTCAGGCATACGTACTACATCACTTTGAGGCGACGATGTGATTTTTTCTTTGTTTACATTTGTTATCTGTGTTTCTTTTAAGACTGACTTTGTTTTTGAAGCACGAGAGATATCTTTGGTTTCGGTTATGTCGTCTTGATTTAAAGAAGTATTTCCTATTTTTACATCTATTTGTGTTTGTTTATTTTGTCTTGACTGAGTTTTTTTGGGTGTTGTTAACTTGTGTTTCACTGGAGAGCTAGCAATTTGTTTATATAAATTATTTTTCTTGGATAATTCTTCATTGCTTTGTTTCAAACTGCTGTTTTCCAAAGATAATATCTCAATTTCCTTATGTGCGCTGTTTAGTTGAGACATTAACTCATCAATTTTTTCCTGCAATCTTTTTATTTGCTTGTTCTCTTCATCTTCCGACATTTCTGGCATACTAGTCGTAGTGCAATTCAAGGTGGAGTTATTGCTGTCATCGTGGTTTGATTCCGATCTTCTGCTGCGGTTGCGACGGAATGTTATATTATCGAAGAAACTCATACTGGCAGATAATCCTCTTCAAAATAATGTTAATAAAAGTATTTATTTTATTTCTTCAAAATAAAATAAAAACTACCAATATTTTTCTATTTTTTAAACTATCAACACTAAATTGAGTCTGGTATCACAATAAGGCTATCGAATTTGTTATAAATGGATAATAGATGTCGCTGTGCGTAACCTTTATATAAAAAATATAATATTAATTTCTTGCAACACTTTATTGAGTCTTGTAACACTTTTGTTTTTAGTTCTGCTACTCAATACTAGGTGGTGCTTTTGTTAAGATATTTTGAATAAAAAACGGAAATCGTAAATGTTTTTTCTTGATTTTTTTTCACTCTCACTGTATTATAAAATGTTTTATGGGCGACAATGTTTATTTATGCTTTATAAATGATAATAACATCTCACAGTTCACTTATTTTTCTGGATTACGCGAACCAAGTCACTGTTAAAAAGTTTTTTAAATCACCGGTAATTTTGTTAATTACTCAACAAAAAACCTGAATAACACTTTCACAGCTTGTTTATGAGTTCAGTTTCACTTTTATACACATTTCAATAACCAGATGTACGAAAAAACTATTTATTAGCTAATTTTAAACGAAGCACAACAAATCTAATGTTTACTAGAGGGCGCCATCTATATTAACACATATCATCATCATTCCATTATTTTATACTATAACTGAAATACCTACACTAGCCTTGCAGCAGCCTTGCAAAAGTTCTTTTATCAAAGTTATTTATTTACTAAGTTTTTTAGTCACTATTTAGAAATCTGGTTCAAAAATACTAATTAAGTATTAAATTTGAACCTTATTATGTGATGTAACTAAAAAATTAAGGTATTCGGAATTTTTCCTTTATGTGTGCTATAAAACGTTGTTTCATGCCAAATTTCAAGATTCTAGGTCGATTGGAAGTATCCTTTAGGTTTTGATTCCCTTGCGAGTAGTTGCGAGTTTCAAAATATGGGGCATAAATTGATGTTTCTTTTGATTGCGTTGAAATAGAATTTTGATTTTGTTACAGCTTAAAGGTATTATAGACCTGAGTATTTGAAATGAATTTCAATATAATACCACTACGCGTTCATGAGGAAAGGGGTAGTAAGTTTAAAATTATTAAAAATATTTTTATTGTATGATTTAACTTTTATTGTATGCTTTCCGCAATTTTTCCTTTATCTGTGCTATAAGACCTTGTTTCGTACCAAATTTCAAGATTCTGAGTTCACGGGAAGTACCCTGTAGGTTTTGAGTCCCTTGCGAGTGTCGAAAATTTGCGGCATAAACGGCTGTATCTTCTGATTGCGTTGGCTTAGAAGTTTGATTTTTTCACAGCTCCAAGGGACAGTAGACCTGAGTATTTGATATGAATTTCAGCTTGATACCTCCACGCGTTCCTGAGAAAAAGGGTCTTGACAGATAGACAGACGGACAACAAAGTGATCCTATAAGGGTTCCGTTTTTTCCATTTGAGGTACTGAACCGTAAAAAGAGATTATTTTTAGTAGACTACCCGGAACCGAACTAGTTAGATTAGGTTAATTATTAAAAAAAGAAATGGTTAGGTTAGGTTAAAACTGTGACCTCCTACGCACAAGCCGAGCGACCGAAGCGTGTGGTGCCGCGGAAGCGGCCGCGTAGTGCCAGTTACGACTAGATTATATAGAAAAAAATACTTCAGTAGGTTTAAAGAATTTCAGTACTTGCCTGTAAATTATTTGACCCAAATGGAAATTGCAACCATGTATGTGGGATATTACGTTTTCTAAATTTGGTCGCAAGCTTAAGATAGCCGCTTTTTCAAAATCTAAAATGCTAGCTCTTGGCTATGTTATTTTCTGCTCCATATTCCATAATCCCTAATTATTTCAAATATTGTGTCACTGGTTTATAAAATGTATTATGAAATGATATTTAGTATAAACGTGATTTTCCCAAAAGCATCTAAATATTAAATATAAAAAAATATAAATGATTACATACGTATCATCCGAAACATTTGCATAAGCATTTGCCAAATAAATGTTTGTAAAGCGGGTGTTTATAAAATAAAACATTTTCGGAAAAAGTTGTTTGTGAAATAAATAGTATACGAAACATTGGTTATAAACAAAAATTTTGTCAATGGTGGTTTTGTGAAATATTAGTGGATCGTCCTCCACGCTTTCGACCTGGAGCTCTTTAACCGACTGCATTAGCTCCTTAGTAAATGTGATCACTACCTACGGCGATTTCAATGTTAACTTACTGAATGCTAACGAGCAAACTAAGAGTGTATGTGAGTTTTTGAATAGCTTGACCCCACCCACCCGTTTCACAGACCATAGCGAAACATTGATCGAATTTGTCTGTACGAATCTCAATCACAAAGGGATATCTCTTGAGCCCTATGGCTCCATAAATGGTCACTCACTTGTTGTGTGCGAATTTAATATAGGCGTAGTAAATATAAACCCCATACAGTTACGTACAGACCCATTAAGCAAATAAATAGAGAAGTACTCGATAGTGATTTATCGCACATACACTGGGACATTTGTGGCTTGCATAATGTGAATGACATGGTTGAGGAATTAAATAGAAGCATTTTAACAATTTACGATGCGCACGCTCCGGTCAAGAAATTTTTAATTAAGGAAGTGTCATATCTCTGGATAACAGATACAATTAAATTGATGATGCCCTTGCGGAATGGCGCTCTGACCAAGTACCGTAAAACGAAATCAGAGTCCAAAAAGGCATAGTACAAGCAGCTGAAATCTCTGGGGGTAATTTCCATAATTAGAGACAAAGTTACATATTTCAAATTCAACATTAATAACCAAATCAAGCATCCTAAAACATTATGTTTTTTTTTTTAAAACACTGTATTACCAAAGAAACAAATTGATGACCTTTCTACTCACTTCAGAGATCCTGATTCCTGGTAACCCTGTCTGCAATATATCGCAATGCACTTTCTTTGAGTCTCATCGTTAAGGTGATGATAGCTTCGCATTTGTATTAGAACCAGTGACTGCTGATCAAATTCTGCCATACTTTTGCCAACTAAAATCTAACTCTGAAGGCTGTGATAAGGTGACCCTGAATATGCTTTTGCTTTACACTCCCACATACACTAAAAGCCATCACTGATATAGTGAACAGCTGAATTGTCAGCAACTTTCCCTGACATCTGGAAAATTGCTATCGTTAGGCCATTGCCTCAAAAATCAAATCCGACTGACTTAGAAGACCTTAGGCCTATAAGTATTCTGCCTTGCCTTTTTAAAATTGCTGTTAAAGCGGTATGCTAGCAGCTGTCAAAATATCTAGAAGATAAACACATTCTGCCTGAGCAACAGTCAGGTTTTCGCAGTTTGGTACTTCTACGGCTCTTTTGGACGTACAGATAACATTCTGTCAGCACGGGATAAGGGCCTATGCACAGTTCTTGTCCTTCTTGATTTTTCGCGAGTTTTTGACTGCATAAATATAGATTTGTTTCTATAAAAGCTTAACTACTATCGATTTGACCAAAATACGATCCACTGGTTCCATAGCTATCTCACTAATTGTCGGCAGCGTGTGGAAATACGAGTAAGCAATGGCTCATCTCTTGTTTCGTCAATCAGTTCTGTTTACTGAAGCGATGTAGGTACCATATTTATCCTGGTGACATACAAGTCTATATCTCCTTTAACCCATTAGTCCATAACGTTCGATAAATCGGACGCCAAAGCCAAGTGACTATGACATCGCGATAAAGGAACTTAACGATGATCTAGACAGGATAGCATGTTGGTCTGGGAATAAAGGTTTGGTATTTAACCCCACTAAAACCAAGTACATGTGGTTTGGAACCAAGAACCAAATTAGTGCAATGCCGGCAATACTCAACGTTACCCTGCTGGGTAAGTCGGTCAGTCGAGTCAGTGAGGCACGTAATCTGGGTCTCAACATGGATGCTGGATTGAGATTGAAGCGCACGTGGCAAAGTCAGTGCGCACTCGTTTCTACCGGCTTCAAACTCAAACTCAAACTCAAAGCATTTATTTCAATTAAACCATTTACAGGCACTTTTGAATTGTCAAAGAGTCGGTCAGTTAGTCAGAAAGTTGAAGCTAGTTGCCCATTCCAAAACGTAGATCTCTATGGAGAAGAACGGGCAAGAAACTCCAAGGACACTCTTTTTAAATCAAGATATTACAAAATCCTGGGTACATTGCTGCTTAAGGTTCTTTATAATATAAGGCCTTATCTATCAGAGGAGCTGCGGCTCCAGCTGGTTGAGTCACTCGTGCTATCCAATCTAAACCATGTGGACACAGTTATTGGCCCTCGGCTACTGGAAAAAACTGAACGACTGATCCAGATGGTGTGAGACGCTCAGCTAAAACTACAAAAAGAACTACAAGATGCATCACCCTTAATTTGTACACAAAAATATGAAGGATGCGCTGTGTATGGCTCAGATTCATAGTTAATTCCTCGCGATCTTTTCAGATATCGTTGACTCCGAGCGTTGCTTCACCATGGACATGGACCCCGAACTGGTGCTGCAGCCGGAGCTGTTCTTGCTGGGCCTGCAGCGTGGCGACGAGTTCGACGTCACACGCGTGCGCACGCAGCTGCGCGCGCTCCTGCCGCCGCGCGCCGCCCGCACGCCGCCCGCCTGCGCCGGCAGGCACACCTACACGCTGCAGCGGGAGACGGGACTAGTTGGTGAGTGTACGTGACACCTGCGCCGGCAGGCACACCTACACGCTGCAGCGGGAGACGGGACTAGTTGGTGAGTGTACGTGACACCTGCGCCGGCAGGCACACCTACACGCTGCAGCGGGAGACGGGACTAGTTGGTGAGTGTACGTGACACCTGCGCCGGCAGGCACACCTACACGCTGCAGCGGGAGACGGGACTAGTTGGTGAGTGTACGTGACACCTGCGCCGGCAGGCACACCTACACGCTGCAGCGGGAGACGGGACTAGTTGGTGAGTGTACGTGACACCTGCGCCGGCAGGCACACCTACACGCTGCAGCGGGAGACGGGACTAGTTGGTGAGTGTACGTGACACCTGCGCCGGCAGGCACACCTACACGCTGCAGCGGGAGACGGGACTAGTTGGTGAGTGTACGTGACACCTGCGCCGGCAGGCACACCTACACGCTGCAGCGGGAGACGGGACTAGTTGGTGAGTGTACGTGACACCTGCGCCGGCAGGCACACCTACACGCTGCAGCGGGAGACGGGACTAGTTGGTGAGTGTACGTGACACCTGCGCCGGCAGGCACACCTACACGCTGCAGCGGGAGACGGGACTAGTTGGTGAGTGTACGTGACACCTGCGCCGGCAGGCACACCTACACGCTGCAGCGGGAGACGGGACTAGTTGGTGAGTGTACGTGACACCTGCGCCGGCAGGCACACCTACACGCTGCAGCGGGAGACGGGACTAGTTGGTGAGTGTACGTGACACCTGCGCCGGCAGGCACACCTACATGCTGCAGCGGGAGACGGGACTAGTTGGTGAGTGTACGTGACACCTGCGCCGGCAGGCACACCTACACGCTGCAGCGGGAGACGGGACTAGTTGGTGAGTGTACGTGACACCTGCGCCGGCAGGCACACCTACACGCTGCAGCGGGAGACGGGACTAGTTGGTGAGTGTACGTGACACCTGCGCCGGCAGGCACACCTACACGCTGCAGCGGGAGACGGGACTAGTTGGTGAGTGTACGTGACACCTGCGCCGGCAGGCACACCTACACGCTGCAGCGGGAGACGGGACTAGTTGGTGAGTGTACTTGAATTATTAATTTTTATACATAAGGAAGCTTATGTTGAGATGAAAAATTTTGTAGCAGAGCTAAAACATCAGTCAACGATACAAGTTGAGTGAACCTACATATAAGGTGACTACTGAGTGTCCAGAATACGCTAAATCATCTTCAGCATCATCTCCATTACTGAAGGGTTTGATTAAAAAAATCTTAGGGTTATTTATAGATCAGTGAAGTTCTACTTAACATTTATTTTTCAGTTCCTCAAAGAAAATTGTTCTTGTTTTTGCGTCGATGGTACTCTTCTTCGATGCTTTATATTTTTGAAAATAACCCAAAGAAAATAATAAATAAGTACTTCAATATATTCTTCATTAAACATACCTAATAAAATTTATCGTCAACTGCTGTGTCATTCGCCACTTGACGTCATTCAACACATTGGTAAACCTCAAGCCAATCAAAAATAACATTTGAAACAGTAATATTTACACATAAAATGATTCAGGCACCCACAATGATTCTAGAACAAAATTGTACGGAAATATCTATATTTAATTTGGTTTAAAACCCTGTTCCAGTTCGCAAGCGCTCAGCAGACGCTCCGCCGCACGACTTCATGCAGTTCGCGGGCAAGCGCGTGCAGGAGATCGAGATCAGCAACCTCGCCGAGCTGCTGGAGTTCGAGCAGGACAACAAGCCGCCGCAGTAGCGCGGCCGCGCGCCCAGGGGCAGGGGCGGACGGAGGGGGTAGTAAGTGGAGACTTATTGAGGATGAGGGTGAGATCTGTTGTACTGTTCATACATTACAATCGATGAATATGGCAGGGAATGTTTTAAGGAATGTTAAAATATAAACAATATTCGCCACTCTTTTGTCCCTTCTGGTTATAAGCAGACTATATAGCAGAGGTTGAGATTGTACCATCGGATTATACAATATTTTTGTCTGCTTAAAATACTAGGGGTCTGATGAATAATGGTCTTAATAACATCAGTCATTCACACTTTCTCCTCCACGTTAGTTCTCCGTTTGCAATCGCCTCCGCGCTAGAGATGTGCTGGTGTGGATGTAGGAAACGATCGTGCAATCGTATGTGGAATTATTTTAGTCGATTCTCTAAAATCGACTGAAGTCGTTCTGAATGGAAGGATGGTGTTATACTGTGATTGTTATTGTTTAATTTTAGCTTAGTTTATTATGCTCTCTATTTTATTTCTACATTTTCTTTTAAACATTTTGAAACTGATTTATGGACAAATCAGGCGATTTTAGAAAAGTATGCGCACATTTAATGCATGGTTGTGTAAATCGATTGAATCTAAGTATGATGAACATAGCTTATTGTATAGCTATGGTCCTATTGGTAACATAACAATTATAATTACTAACGTATCAAGTAATCGATTTCAGAAATCGATTAAATTGTCTGAATTTGATCTCTATAACATTTCAATAACCAAAGATTTTTCTTTCTTGTCGATTTTAGAAAATCCTTATTGCATTTATCTACTGTCAATCTTACATTGTCGTTTTATTTATTGTCTATGTTTCGTTATTTATTTTATGAAGAGAGAAATGTGGAGATATCTGTCCATTGCAATTTAACATGGTAAGCAAGACAAAAATAGTTTTAAAGCATAACAAATAATATTTAGTGCCAAAAATATCACCTATATAACCTGTCACGAAAGTTTAGTTGTACTTAGATTTGGCTTGGAAACGTAATGCTTCAAGAGAAATGCCAATATCACAAAAATATAGGTAAAATGATAACTTTTTGGTAGTTAACGTGTTATATTACAAAGGACAGAAATAATCTCCTATATCCACATCCAAGTGAGAATAGTTAAGATTTAAACTTAGTCCAATTTTAAACGTAAGTACACAATACTCGATGTTTAAAACTTTCATCATAATAAGTTTACATTCGAGTCTGATGTAATTATTTAGTCGATTTTCTGACACGTTTGATTTAGTCGATTGCAAAAAAGTATTATTTAGTTGTGCCATATTTCATGTGGTTTTAAAAATAAGTGAACAAGATTATAGATCTTTAACTGTAAGCATATAAATTAATCGTAGAGCACGTAATATCGTGCAATAAGCACAGATTATCATAAATGTTATTGGTACTATAGGAGCTCATTTTATGTAGATTTCTTTCCCAAATCTTCAGTTAACTAAGCCTTAGATTACTTTAAACTATGTTGATATTACATTTATTGGCGCTGGTAGATATGGTACTGGTGGTGTTTTACTTGAAATAATTTAAGTTCACTTTGCTTGTCTATGTAAGCGACTTATGACAAAATAAAATGTTTAATGTGATTAATGTTTCATTTGTCCTGTTGATACCTACTTGTTTTAGTTCCTCGATTGTTTATGATTAGATACTATGTGCCCAAGTAGGTTAGCAATGGTGGCCCAGCGGTAACGGCCGCTACTTACGAGTTGTAGGTCGTAGGTTCGAACGGATTACACTCTCCAGGTCACCAACGCTATTCGTCACGTACGTAGTACGTCTTATCCGCGATTGGACACTTTCGATGGTTTTCATAGACACCGTACGTCATTAACTCTGTTCGTCACGAACGCGTTACATAACTCAATCCGTCACAAACGTATAGCACGTAATATTTTATTTTTTTGTACTGTATTGCCTAACAGAGAAATAAAACGAAAGTATGTGTAAATCATTATTTATTAATTAAACAATAGGGATACAAAAATATAATCACGTTGATAAATCTTGTTTGGTTGAATTATTTGTCGTTCGTCAAAATCATATTTTTTTATTATTTCGTTTATTTATTAAATAATATATGCGTTTTTAAATATTTTTTTACACAAAACATTTATTCAACAACAACTACAGTAAACATTTTTTTTTTTTGGTTGTTTTTTTTGACAATTTATTTATTATTATGATTTCGTTTATTTATTTTCATACTTATTAAGTACATTTTTTTATATTTTTATTTCCTTTATTTCATCTATATACATATAAATTATATTTTTAAATATTAGAATATAAAAATATAAAAACATTTAAAAATATAAAAAATAGTGGCCCACCGGTATCGGGAACAGGGTCCAAGCTACCGGCGGTCAGGGCTCCAGAGAGAGAAACCTCCTAACAATGCGGGCCGTGTCCAAAAGTACCGCCTTCTGAATCAAGCCCTTGATCCAGCTACCCAACGAGAGCCTCCTCAGGTGTTGGTCGAGGCTCTTGGCTATTAATCCATTGGCTGTAACGACTATCGGTACAATGATCGCTGAGTCCACATCCCACATGTCGACAACCTCGCGAGCCAAGTCAAGATATTTGATTTGTTTATCTTTCTCGGCTTTCACGAGGTTCCCGTCGTGTGGGACCGTTATGTCAACAATCATTGCACGCCGCTCTAATCGATCCACCACCACTATATCAGGCTTATTGGCAACAATAGTCCTGTCAGTGATGATGGATCGATCCCAGTACAATGTGATATTTCCATTTTCGAGAACTGGGTCGGGCACATACCTGTAGTACGGCACTTCCGGTTCTACAAGGCTGTATTTGAGAGCAAGTTGCTGATGGATAATCCTGGCTACAAGGTTGTGTCTATGCAAGTATTCTCCGTTAGCTAGACTAGAACATCCGGAGATAATGTGTCTAATTGATTCACCTGGACGGTGGCATGCCCGACAAATGTCAACCGTGCCGTCTTTCACAATAAATCTCCGGTAGTTGTTTGTCATCATAACTTCGTCCATAATTGCACAGACAAAACCTTCGGTTTCTCCAAAGAGATCACCGAAACGTAGCCAGGCTACGGACGCTAGTTGATCTATATCGGGTCCATGTAGGGCCCGAAAAAAGCGTCCGTGAAGCTCCTTACTCTGCCATACTTCCATGCGATCATTAGTGTCAAGCACTACTGGTTTGCGCCAGTTCTCTTTAGCCAAGGAGAGCGGGGTGAGGCCCTTGTCCACTTTGACCACATCTCGATGCATCCCCACGTCGGCCTCTAAGAAATATTCCCTGAGACTGCATATCTCGCGATTGTGGAGGTTTTTAGCATTTAAAAAGCCTCGACCTCCACATTTTCGCGGGATATACAGCCTCATTACCGATGACCGTGGATGATGCATTCGATTTGCAGTCAGCAGTGTACGGACCTTCCTATCCAGGGCGTCGAGTTCGGTCTGAGTCCATTTGAGTATGCCAAAAGAGTACATCAAAACCGGCATGACCCAACCGTTAAAGGCGCGTACCTTGTTTCCGCCTGATAGAAGACTATTAAATACTTTTTTCAGGCGGCCAAAGAAGCGTTCCTTTAACGATTGCTTCATGTCAGTATCATTGATGCCCAATGCTTCCGACATACCCAAATACTTATAGGTTTCGGATGCAGAGAGGGTTCTAAGGTTTATAGAATCCGAGAGTTGGGTTCCGACGGATTCCACAATCTCCCCTCGCTTTACATGCATGACCGCACATTTGTCTACACCAAATTCCATTCTGATGGCGCTACTGAAAATTTCAGTTACTTTCAGTAGCTCCATCAGTTGCAAATTGTTGGAGGCAAAGAGTTTTAGGTCATCCATGTAAAGGAGGTGAGATATAACCTGACCACCTCTCCTCAGCCGATAGCCTAGACCTGAATCTTCCAGCAGTGTGCTAAGAGGATTCAAGGCTAAGCAGAACCAAAGCGGACTCAAACTATCACCCTGAAATATGCCGCGCTCGATCCTTATTGGTTCGCTATTCCTCTGGATATTTCGACATCCTGGATAGTGAAGGACCGTTCTCCATTGCCCCATACATGACATCAGGAAGGTGCGCAGAGTTGCATCTACTTTATACAACTCCAGCACCCTCATAAGCCATGTATGTGGCACCGAGTCATAGGCCTTCTTGTAATCTATCCAACATGTCGAAAGATCCTTTCGGGAACGACGAACTTGTTGGCTAATGGCCATATCAATGAGGACTAGCTCCTTAGTACCACGGGACCCGTTCCTACATCCATTTTGAGAAGGAGACATGATAGAGTTGGTGTCTATATGTTTGTTGATTTTAGCTCTCAAAATGGATGTAAGAACTTTATAGACCGTCGGTAAACACGTGATCGGTCTATAATTTTTGGGTTCCGCAGTGCTACCTGATTTATGGAGCAGGTGGGTAACTCCTGTTGTTAGGAACTGGGGTAGCGAACCAGACTCCAAAGCAGTCTGGTACTGAGCCGCCAAGCGAGCGTGCGACCCAACGAACCATTTGATCCAAAAGTTTTGCAGTCCGTCCGGCCCTGGAGACTTCCAGTTAGGCAGCGGACGGACTGCACGAGTTACATCTTGGGGGCAGATGGTAATAGCCCCCATTTCTGGTATTGGATCGCAAGCTCGCTCAACTCTCCGAGCCCAATCGCTTTCGGTGTGACTGACAGGCACCGACCAGATATTGCGCCAGAAAGAACACATGGCATCATCATCTGGTAGGCACGTGTCAGCCACATCTTGATCCGGTCGCTCCCAACCCCTATAAACCCACCTTTGATCGCGTTGGAAAGTACGATTCTGAGTGTATCGCTCCACTCGCCGCTTATACCTACGAATACGGTTTGCCCATGCATACACTTTCTGCTTCAGGAAGTCGATGCGCTCTGTGACACAGGACATATAATCCTGAGGGCTGATATCAGTCCCTGCGAACGCGCGTCTCACAAAGCGCATCACTCTAGGGCGAGTATTGCCCTCCCTGAAGCAGATTAGTTTGCCGATGAGCGCTCTGGCCCCACCAATACGGCGTTCAATTCTGCACTGCCAAGCTGGTACGGCTGGTTTCGGTCGTGTAGCTCTAGAATCAGTAGAAAATTTGACGTGAGCTACACGACATGCCGCTACAGCCGCGCAGTACAGAATCGAATGAGTATCGGTGAGGTCTACGCAGTCATCAAAATAATTTGATAACTGCGCATCCAGGACCGCCACCAGCGCCCTATTTTTATTATGCATGGGCAAACGAGGTAAGCGTGGTCTAAGTTCGGGCGATATGAACCGATATTCTCGAATCGCATCCTCCAAAGCACTCCTCAATTCCTCATTGCACTGGGTACTTACGTTTGTAGCCCTGTCATCACTCTCCTCGTCTACTTGACTCGTGTTAGACTGTGGTAGTATTACAACAGTCTGAGACGAGGGGGCGATGACATGACTACTCTGCATTTCATTTCGCAGGCGATCAAGTACAGTGTCATCCAACATATGATTACGTTGGATGACCCGCACCTGATCCGACAGTCGTTGTGCCGAAACGTTGATAGCTGGCTCAAGCACCTGAAAAAGAGAGAGCATCCGGACACGGTACGCTGTCAGATTGTTTCCCCCCTCTGTAGCCCCATAGTATGAGCGCATGACGTTTTCATTGATGGATCGTGTCCATCTCATGCGCTGCACACTTCCGCCGGAAGCTGGGACCCTATCAGAGGCCAGTGGGCCTCGAGGTCCTAAGCCGTCCGGCGGCCGGTGTCCTCCACGTCGACGAACAGGTGGTGGCGTCGTGGGCGGGGAGAAATACTCGTCGCTCGAGCTCGACGCAACTACCGCAGCCGGTGTCGTCACAGCGCTCACAGTGAGGCTGGGTACCGGCGGCGGCGAGGCGGAGCTGAGCGAAGAGTCCGGAGGTGGTGGGCGTGCTCGTAGTGCGGCCGATCTTGTCATCATTTTATCTTCATTTTCCTATCTCGTTTTCATGATTGTTTTATCGGAGGTGACAACTGTCATGTCACCTCCGATTCGGCAGTTTTTTATCAAATCTTTTACATTATGGTGAATATTATATACTTTTTTGGTTTATTACTGATTTTCGGGTTTTATATTTGGTTTTAAAATGGAAAACTATTGCAAGAATGGGTAAAATTTATTTTCACTATTGATATTAACAAGAATTGAAAAACCAGACGTTTTGTTGACACGGTGTTGCCAGAGTTTATTATTATTATTATTTATTTTTTATTTTTATTATTATTATAAGTATTCGTGAAAGCTTATTAGAAGAGATTGTAAATAAATTTTAGTATGTATTGCTTAGGTGTGATTTCGCCCGTTAGTAATTTTACTAAATATTTGCTGAGCTTTTTGTCAAAACATCACTGAATTCTTTCTGTTTTTTTATAGAATAAAATACGTAATGTTTATGTACATGGAGAATATATAAAAAAAAATCTATTAATTCAACAATAAAGCATGATGTTATACATCTGTAAGTATCTAAGCGGTATAGGAATCTGTCATATACCAAACGAGTACGAGGGTGACTTGAAAGTTTTTAGAAAATCAAAAACTGAACAAACTAGCAAGTTATTAGTTTTATTATATCTTTTCAAAATAGTGTCCATTTACATCAATACATCGCTGCATCCGATGGAACCACTGAGAAAAGCACTTTGCCCACTCGTTCTTAGGGGTCTCTTCGACGGTATTTTGAAATGCAGCCACTGCTTCCTCGGCGTCCATGAAACGTTTTCCTCGAAGTTTTTCTTTTATTTTCGGAAATAAATAAAAATCGCAAGGTGCGAGGTCGGGGCTATAGGGCGGGTGACCCAGTAATTCCACGTCTGACGTCGCCAAGTAGTCGATTCTTTGTTTGGCGGTGTGCGACGAGGCGTTGTCGTGGTGAAGGAGGATCCTACTGCGAGGTCGTTTCTCACGAACTTCAAGACAAGTGGCAAACAATTGTTAGTGTACCAGTCCGAAGTAACTGTTTTTCGATCCTCTAAAACAATTGTTGCGTAATGACCTGTCTTTCCGAAGAACGACGCCACCATCTTTTTTCCCACGCTTCGACCTCTCTTCACTTTAGTTGGTAACTCCTCGGAAGGAAACATCCAGACAGCAGACTGTCTCTTAGTTTCAGGATCATAACAATAAATCCAGCTTTCGTCACCCGTAAGTATGTCGAACACAGCATTTGAGTCACCTCTGTTAAATCTTTGAACCATTTCACGACACCAATCAACACGACGGAGTTTTTGGGTCTCTGTCAAATTACGAGGTATCCACCGAGCACAAAGGTTCCTGACCGCTAAATGTTCATGGAGGATTTTGTGCACTTGACTCATACCGATTTCTAAGCTTGTCCGAATCTGCTGATAAGTCATTCTTTTGTCAGTCTCTATCATACGCCGCACAACACTGATGTTATCTTTAGTCGTTGCCGTAGAAGGCCGTCCCTCACGCAGATCATCGGTGAGATTAGTGCGACCACGTTTAAACTCATTAAACCAGTTGTAAACAGTGGCTCGAGATGGGACTTCATCTTGAAAAGCCAATCGAAGTCCATCATAACGTTCTTGTTGACTTAAATGACATCGAAAGTCATAAAAAATCATTGTACGAAAATTTTCTCGCGTTAAATACATGCTGACGTGCCACAGACAATTCTCAATTTGCCGCCAAATCGTAAACAAATGGCAAATGAATACAATACATACACAATAATATTGGCAAAGAGTTCCATTTTCAAAATTTGAACTTATTTTTTTAATATATCTTTTACAAGTGGCCAGTTCTAAAAACTTTCAGTGTCGCCCTCGTATAATTTAGGTTGATCATGACAAACAGCGTTTATGGCAAACGGCGATTATGGCAAATCGCGTACATGACGGATTGCGTTTGTGGCAACACCGTATTAGACGAATCGCCATAGTGACTAACTGAGTTAAATCAGATCGCTAGGACCAACTGAGTATGTGACGAATAGTGTTTGTGACCTGGAGCGTGTAATCCCTACGAAGATAGTCGCTCCACCTAACCAGAGGGCGTCCTACGTTCGCACCAGCACTCCACCGGAAGGTCTGGTATACTATCGACAATTTAGTGCTTGATGAAAACTATAGATGGCGCTATGTACAGAAAACAGTTTTTCACGTGTGGAAATGTTTTACTGTCACAATTTTATTTCGAACTTGAACTATGTGTTATTGGTATTTGGATTTACTAAAACAATGATTGCGGTGTTAGAAACAAGCTTTTCCAGCTTAATCTGGTCACATAATGTGTTATCAGCTGCCTTAGCAAATCTTTTAGATTTTAGTGAAGAATAAACTACCCCTTAATTTCTTATGTGTGCCGTTAATGTAAACTAATAAAGAGAAAAGATTAGATTTTTTGTATGTGTTTGTTACGCTTTCACGCTAAAACGGCTGAACGGATTTGGATGAAATTTGGCACATGGGTAGATCGACCTGGATTGGGTAGGACTTAAGATACTTTTAACCCGATATTCCCGATTTTCTTTATATCAACTACCCCGCTTGCAAGCGCGACTTCTGAGCGTGGGGTCCTGGGATCGATTCCCGGGTCGGGCGAAGTGTTATTGGGTTTTTCCATTAGGAATTTCTTAGTAACAGTCCGAAGTTTTGAAGTTGTCGGTGTGACAGCCCCGTGCCTCGGTGCGCACGTGTCGCCGTTGTTCCTGCGCCTGATGTCTCCGGTCGTGTCGGATTGCCGTCCCATCGGACTAGGAAAGTGAGGGAAGAGAGATTGCACCTGTGTCTGCGTACACACTTGTGCACTATAATATCTCTCGCGCCGAAGGCTTGTATCCTCTGAGATTGGCCGCCATGGCCGAAATACGGTCTGGAGGACTATATATATATATATATATATATATATATCCCGATATTCCCACGGGATCGAGACTTATGCGGGTGAAACTGCGGGGCGCAGATAGCCCTGAATAAAATTGTTTTACATTATAATGAATCCACAATAAGCATGACAGTATCCTTTGTGATAAATTGTCGACTCGACTTAGGGTTGCCAACTTTTTTATGTCAAATAAAGTATTTTACTTCTAAAATACTTTTTTTTACGCTGCATTGCCTGTAAAAATATAGGTAGTAAGTAGATGGCGAAAACATAAAAAAAAAACCGGTAGGGCATGTTAAAACAAAATGCATATTTTTTGCTTCTTTGAGCCTTTATAAGCAGGTTTTTTTTTACTGTCTATGTAATAACTATTATTACACTCTAAATTAAGGTTACAAAATATCATTAATTCAAGCCCTATTCCGCTTATTTCGCTATTTTATATTGAAATGAAAATATTGTAGTTTCGCCTACGATATATATTTTTTAAATATAGTACTTATGCCTCTAATACTACTAATTACACTACTGATACTATATTATATAGTAGGGTTGGCAACCCTAACTCCATTGGTGTTTATGTGGCAGTGTCCTGTCCTAGTCCCACCATCATCGTATTAAAGACGATCTCCGCTGGACATAATAGACCTCCACCTCCCCCAAGAAAATAAAAATAAGATAAATCTTATGTGGGTACTATTTAGTTTCACACGAATTCAATAAAAGAATGTAAGTTAACAAAGCAACTGATAAATAACAAACGGCATAACTAGCACACAGCGCAATATTTATATCTTAGCATAAAACTGGTATATAGCAGTACAATAAAATATCCAAACAATTGCACCGGAGCATAAATATAAATATGTCAACAAAAGATTTACAAGTCATGTATTCCGTAATAAACTAGAACGAATTCCCATACAGAGTGGCGCCATTGTGCCGGGACTGTGGCCGGGACAAAACTCTCAGAATGTACGACGCGCGCTTTCTTCCATAGTTCCATTTTTGAATTTTATAGGAACGCGAGCGAGCTGCCGCACGGCGTGCCATTTACCTGCATGCGCACACCACTATTGTGCGCGATGTGAATGCCTTTGATGTCTCTGCAAATTTCCCGATGTACAGTTTCTGTGGAAATCCTTTTACTCAATACACAACAACGTCGCCATCTTTTACTCTGCTCTGCGCCACAGACCAGGTTAATTTACATATTTCAACATAGATCCATTATAATTAATCTGTAATTACGAGAGTGTCGTGTGGTTCCCTATGGTGTGTTTGCTAACCCGTGTTGGTTGTTTATTGAGCCAAAATTAGCTAGTATCGGGACTGCTCAGCTCGGTAGTGTATCGGCCAGAGCGGGGAGGAGAGCCCGCGGGCTCGCATTAAGATATGCAAATGTTATTAGGAGACTACGCGCGCATTATCTTTTAACTGGCGTGGAGATACGGCGATGTTTTCCCGCTTATAAACAGCCATTGTATCGGAGATCTTTCTAGATAATGTGATCATTAACGTTCACCTACAGGCTCGGCTGGCTGATAACTAGGATCTGGGTTAACTTGTGGGATATTGAGGACGGTGAACTTCGATATTAGGTCATTAGGTGCTCAATTAAGATAGGTACATTACGAACATTGAAGGCAGTATTGCGGTTAACCTTTACTTAAGATGGCACTGTAAGGAAAAGTAGGTAAGTTTCAGATTCTCACTAAACAAGTAATTAGAAAGCAAGACTTATTCAGATGGCCCAACGGCAACACCAATTTCAATCGCAAGACACACCCTTATCAAAACTTTTAGCCCACTGATCGTAAGCTACAGTGCACTGACCTAATTATACTTCGGACCTTCTTTGTCAAAGGGCAGCCCAATCGGATTTAAGTTATGTAAATCCGTGGTGGGCAGTCCCTTGCCCTTTTGACTAGCGGGCAGGATCCCATAAGTAAATTATGCAACTTCTCATAGAGAATAGTTTCAGAATAATTAGTTTCTCGGAAGCTAGCTGTTTGTCGTGTTACTGATTTTACCTGAAAATCGAGTATTATTTATTTGACGTTCTCTACGTCTGTAATTATTGAACAGTGTTTGCCAATTTGGTTCCCAATATAGAGAGCTCTGACCTCTGACTCGATCATGTTATTGCTTTGTTTTATTTGGATTGTGTGATATACGAGCTGTGCTACGATCGTTTATTGTTTAATCAAATCTCATTCATCTTCGCAGTCATCTCTCCACTTCAAAGATCACGGCCGTTGACGAATTGAGTTGGCTATGTGGTTCCCACGTTCCCAGCCATAGACTGTGCGGTTCCCAGCCATAGACTATGATTTTCTTCTCGTGAGTAAGTTAGCTTAGGTAATTTTCAGATACCTGGAGGCGAAGGTGCTCGCGTCACTGTACCGGTGGCGCGAGGAAGCGCGGGCGCGGGGCGAACGACCGATGCAGCGACAAATGGAGCAGCGTCGGTCGCAGCTCCGCGAGGTCCTTGTGGCGGAATGGCGGGACAGGCTCTCACGCCCTACCGCCGGCCTCGTCACCATCGAGGCGGTCCGGCCGGTGCTCGACCACTGGCTCGGGAGGAGGCACGGCTCCCTGTCGTTTCGGGTGACGCAGGTGCTCTCGGGGCACGGTTGCTTCGGGAAGTACCTGTGTCGCATAAACAGGGAGCCGGACGCCCGGTGTCACCACGGCGTCGACTGTCGGGAGGACACGGCGCGGCATACGCTGGCAGAGTGTGCCGCTTGGGAGGAGCCGCACCGTGCCCTCATCTCAGGAGTAGGCAGTGACCTCTCGCTGCCGGCCGTTGTGTATGCGATGGTCGGCGGCGAGGAGTCCTGGGACGCGGTGGTATCCTTCTGCGAAACAGTCATCTCGCAGAAGGAAGCTGCGGAAAGGGAGCGAGAGATCTCATCCTCTCACCCGGCCCGCAGCAGGCGCACCGGGCGTCGGCGGAGGGCGGACAACGCCCTCTTCCAGCCCCCCTAAAGGGGTCCAGGGGCGACGGACTCGGGGACGTCCGTCGCCCCCCATACATCAGGACCCGAGGTGGCGGCGCGTAGTGTTCCACGCGCGCCCCTCTTAGACGTCGCGGGGGGAGTCAAACACCTCACTCCCCCCGCTCGACCGGACGGGGCCCGCAGAGGCGGGCCGGCACCGGCCGGGGGTTGCGGAAGATTTGTACGTTCCCGCGACCCCCGGCGTAGGTGTGAGACGGAACACCGGGGTGGTTTTTAGTCAGTAAGAGTCTGACAGACCCCTCCGCCCCCCCAGGGCGGGGGACATCCATGAGGATTTTCCACCCCGGAACAAAAAAAAAAAAAAGAAGGTAATTTTCAGATGGAATGTTCATTTTAGTAGTTTTCTGAGGTTTTTTTTTAACAGTTAATGTAAACGGGCTACTTTGTCTTGTATAAGAAATTAAGAACTCTTTTTGCGGGATAGTAAGTTTGACTTATTATTCCTTAAAATTAAGTGTGACTGGCAAAATTTATACATACGCGGAGCAGGGGCGCGAATTCCGCAGTAGCCAGTACATAACATGCAAACGGCTCGGTTTCGGTGGCGCGCCGGCACAACGGACCGGAAGCGATAAACACGGGCACAATACGCGCCGGACGGCCGCGGATCCGAGATATACGGACCGGACGGGGACTTTGTGTTGTGTTATGTTATTGTGCGGACAAATAGAATAAATAAGCAAGGAATAAGTTCTGTCTTCTCGACGACATTTTGACCGATTTTTTTAAAATAGCTCCGTGCTTTAACATCAACCTGTATCACTGCACCCGTACCAATAAAATCAAAGAACGATGATGAGAGTCAGAAATCGCTAAAGACCTTTGGTAATTACCTATTTTTGTAGGTACCTATATATGAATATAGGTACCTAACGTTCCACCTGAACAGCAGACTCACCCGACATCACTGCAGTCAACATAATTGTATGTTGTAAAGTCTTTATAATTAACTCCAACTGATTACCATTAACTCCAATTGATGTAACGCCTTCGGTATAAAATTGTAGCTAAGTATGTAAACGGGATCATAAGTCGTGATAGCACAAAGTTGAATTTAACCAAGTTGTGATGGAGTTCACCTTCACTTGTCTTGGAAGAGTTGTAAGGAAATTACGTACCTTCCAACATAGGAACAGGCAGAAGGGATGCAGAGAAGGCACACTCATAACAACGCGCAATGGAGTCAGAAAATCTACAGACCAAACTTAAAATTGGGTTGCAAACGTATGGTGGGAGAAAAACACAGAACAAAGGGGTAATTACGTAACACACTAACAGTAGGAATGGGTTTCATTTTGACAGTTCAACATTCATTGCGTTATGTACGTTGTTGAGTAGACAAATTTTTCGAACATATGAAGCAATGGATTAGCAATAGGCTTCATAATGATTCAGATTGTGATAGATAGTGTGTTACGTAATTAGTGTGCTGGTTGGACACAATATAGTCTGCCAAAGTCTAGCAATACTTCTACTGCATGTTTGTTGTGTCTTTCTAAGGTGCAGCGCAGACGACAGACTATCCGTGACGCACTTTTTAGTCTGTGAAAATAGAACCTATGCAATTATATGCAGTAACGCACACGACGCGCAAAAAGTCCGGCGCACAAAAAATCCGTGTAATTCGGGCAGACCGCACCGCGCCGCGCCGCTCGCCACAAGTGTGTGAAAAAAATTGAACGTTTGCTTCAACGCTTTGCTTGAACGCGCGCTAACGCAGACGGCGCACACTTTAGTCGGCAATCTGCATTTGCTAGGGGTGGACGTAACGCACGTAGTATGGAACTGTTCCTTCAGTAATCTTTCCGAAAGTATAGGATGTACCCAAAATTCTCTATTTCTTCTTCTTTTTCTGTACTTCATGTACAAAATAATACTTCGCGATCTCTGCACGATTTCCATAGCGTCTACGTCCCTACAGCTCTGCCGACAGAATGATCGAAGATGTGCGTCGTGTGCGTTGAGTCTGTGAAAAATCCGCGACCGACTTTTTGCGCGCCATGCAGACTTTTTGTGCGCCGCAGACTCGATCGCACAAGAAGTGTGCCGTCTGCGCTGCACCTAATGGGGGCTATCGTTTTTGTGCTCACCAGTTGGCGCCACTGTCGAGTAAGGTCCTGTTGCAGTACTTTTATTTGATGTTTTGGATATGTTTAAGTACGTTAGTATGTTTATTTTATTACATTTTAAAACTTCACATGAATATTTAGATTATAATGTTCTTAAAATTGGCAGGCATGAAGCAGACAAATCTTATTCTTTCTTCAAGTGCTACCAAATTAGATCCTAACTTTTTACTTAAAATCTTATGCCATAATAATCAATCAAGAATGGCACAACCATTACAGCTATTATGAATCATTCGATAAAATGCGCGATAAAAAATCCCGCAAAAAGTGAACGTTCAGTACATATTCTGACATCTAGAGACCTCACTCTACACTAGCGCCTCCAGCGGCGAACTCAAACGCCATAGCCCTCATTGTCTGCGCAGTTTCACAAAGGGGTTTACCAGTTTTAGTGGTTATTGACATTCATTTACGAACTTCCTAAAACACTCGTAGTTCATGAAGCTTTTGAGGTTATCTGCGTGTGATAACATATAGCAGTGTTATTGAGTGATGGAAAGTGCTCCTCATGGCAGCTAATGGTATGCGCTTTTGGCGTATTTTGGTAAGTTTTAGTTTGAAAACTATGACCTACGGTGGCTGCTGCTATCCTCCAGTAGCAATAGCTGGCTAATAAGCTACATACCACGACCACTAATGCACCTACCAAGCTTAGTAACTTAGAATAATAACGCATAGAAGCCGCGTCTATAACAAAACACGAGCGATATTGTGTGTCCACTTCATTTTCTTTGTGTCCGTGAGCCGAACGTGTCTACGTTCATCAAATGCACACAATAGTTATTTGTGCAACAAGAGAGTAAAGTCGTTTTTTGCTGCGAGTGCTGATTCTGAATCCTGAGCAAGCGAAGGATTCAACGATTGAATCACGAGCGTAGCGAGTGATTCTAAAGTTGAATCCTGAGTGTGGCGAGGGATTCAAGGGCACGAGATGCAAAAATCTTTGCTCTTGTGTAACACACATAACTTTTCACTTCAGCAGCGAGAATACTTTAGGAGATAAAATAATAAACAGGAATAGATTGAACTAACTATTTATTGTGAATCAAAATAATTAAGATTGTAGGTAGAGGTACCAATTCAATAAAATGGAACATTTTAAAAGTTAAAAGTAAAATTACTGCAATTCTGCAAATTAAAAGCAACCTGCTCTTTTATTTAAATTAAGGCGTGTTCGGAAATAGCACCCATGATATTTTATTATTCAAAATATATTACGTAACATTATTGAAACTAGAAATAAATATGTACATGTTAAATATCAGTTTTATTTGCAGTAAATACTTATTTTCGTTTAAATACAACAATAAGTTAAAAATTCAATAAATTACATTAAAAGACATAATTATCTTTTTGCAAAATTTATTTAGTTAGTACGAAATTCCGAACGTGTTCGTCTTTGAGGTCGAATTCAAAATCGGAACTTCGAAAGGGCTGGTCTTTGTCTCTCTCTCTTTCTAATGGCGGGAAAGAGATAGAGTGTGAATGTTTCGAATTGTATGATTAAACCAAGGATGAATAAGATATTCGCGGCTTTCTGAAAAAAAAAAATTAAAAAGTTACTTGGTCTCACTCAGTGAGCAAAATCGCATTTTGCTCACTGATTTCAGGCAGCAAAACCTACATGTTTGAGCTACTGAAGTGAAAAATTATTTTTCAATACACTTCCTGGAAAACTGGTTCTTATCGCACTACGATTAGGTTCAACACGCAATGTATTTCACACGCGTGCGTTTTTTTCATTTACCAACACGTGTGCGGAAATAAAAATTGCCACAGATAACTATACCTATACTACATCACATCATCATCATCTCCATCTACTCTGTCTACATTTATATCTGTAATTTTTATGGTGTACAAAATAAAGAGTATTCTATTCTATTCCTAGTCCAAATTGGTTCAATGCCTATAGTCGGCGGTGATTGCTTTTTTTAAAGCGACTTTACGGCGTTACTTTTTGAATATTTAAATTATGTTTATAAATAGAATTTCATCAAAAACCATGATTATTAAAAAAAAAATACGTTTATTAACAAATTAACATTTATTTGTGTTCTAAACTCAAAAATATTTGTATTAAAAAATTTTCATATTAGGTTGTTTAGTGGCATTATACCTTTGCCTCACCTTTTACCTTCGCAGGTAAAAGTTGAGGCTAAGGTATACCTAATGCCGCTAAACTACCTTCGCAGGTAAAGCGCGGGAAAAAAACAAAATTCAGTCTTATTTATTTGATGACAAAAATATTTTCGTTCTTTTATTTTATTTCTTCAAAAGTGTATTGAAAAACGTCGTTTGATATACGTGGACATTTGTTATTGCAGTTCTCGGCTTCATAACACCCTCGCCTACGGCTCGTGTGTGCATTCTGCTTCGAATGCAATAACAAAATTTCTCCACTTCTATCAAAATCTACTATACTCGCGAGCTGTGTTCGACGGAACGTGACCTTGAGTATTGACGGCTCGCCGAGAGAAGTTAGCCACTATGGCTAAGTTTTAGTTGCCTCACTTTTTGCACTCGTACTAGGTTTCTATGCGTTATTATTATTGTAAGCTTAGTACTTTATGATAAAATAGCTCATTGTTCGGTCGTTGCTCATAAAAAAATAGGGTAGTTTTAAATTTTTCTTGTCCATTCGTCTGTTTTCCTACCCGCATTTGGAAATCGGTTGATGGCCCGGTGGGGTGATGTTTGGCCAGACCCGCGCGCGCCCGCGACGTTCTTTGTGACGGAAGTCTCGCCCTGTTCGCGCTGGATTGCCATCTGATGTGGTCAATTTACGTGTTATACTATCGTCGAGACATTTTTCTCATGCGAGAGCTGAATTGCTGTGATTGTGTGTGATTTCCTGAAATTGTGACACGGTGCCGTGGCTTGGATAATTCAGGTTAGTGGTCAAGCTTTTTTATCTACCCTGTGTATTGAGGAAGATCATTACTTCTGTTGGGGGTTTTTAGGTACATCATTTATTTACGGTCCTTCGATTTAAATTTATTTTACCAAGCGTCCTTATTCAGATTCCACACCCATGTAATGCCATAAAGGCCTTTACAATTAAGTAAGACTAATATCGGTCTTACTGGTTAAACTCTAGGGATACCAGGAGCGGTTGACATGGTAAATAAATCACAACTTTTTTGCAAATGGACTAATTTGAGAATGAAGCATTTGGGGAGTGGCGTGTTTTGAAATAGGGTTTTCTAAGAAAATCACGTTTGGCGGAAGCGTGACCAAATTGTTTATTTATTTATTTAACCATTTATGTACGCAGATGTAAACAGACAGGAAGAAAGGAACAGAAAAATACGTACAAAGGTGATGCTTATTTCTAAAGAAATCTCTTCCAGCATATGTGCGATAGTAGAGTATATTAAAAGAGAAGTAGACAACGTGTGTAAGAGTAGAAGGGAACACAAAATACATACAATCAATAACAATTTTCCAATTTAATTATGAACATACAATTTGGGAATATAAATACTTCTAAAATTCTATTAAATTGTTTTTGTACTCCTTTTGTGGCCACCTGGGCTGGCGTAGTACCTTAATAGAGGTTACCATGTAACCTAGCTAGGACGTCAGATTCAATTCCGTTAATTGTTACTCCCTTTAGGATTTGTCCATAAACTGTAAAATTGTATTTATTGTAACAGACTGTACCACACTTTTTTGAAATAAATAAATAATAATAATTATTATAAAATAAATATCACTAAAATGTATAAAAATATAATGTAAGTTAAATAATAATTACATATGCAATTATGACAAAGTGGAAAGATAGTGTTTTTCACTCTACTTTTAAATACTGCAACAACATTACAACATTGTTATTTTATGACATCCTGAAACTTATAGTTTGTGGCTATATTAAGAACTAAGAAAACGCACTCCTGAAATATTTATCTGGAGCAAATATTATTTTACCAAGCAATTAATAAAAGAAGAACAGCTTGCCCGGAAGTCAAAGTTCGTAGAAATTCGTCAAGTAAATAAAACATGACGATATTTTTGTTTGTGTTCATAATACGGTGGGAGTCATCTCCAGAGGTTTGCCGCGAACTTCGTGACCCTACACGTGTAGCTGAGAAGGTATAGTTACTTAGTTAAAATAATAATGACCTTGTTTAAACATTTTTGTCATAATTTCAGAAGCTCGTAAAGTTTCCTGTTGAACATGGACAAAAGTGTCTCTAAAAACGAAAGTTGTAACGTCTTTCATTAAGAAACCGCATTGCAATTATATACCACGCTTAGCATACAAGTTGATGGTCGCAATATTGGATATTAGTGGTGTTTGTACCCATTGCTACCCACCACACGGAGGTAGTAAGGTGGCCCTTATATTACTATCAAAACTCATGTTTTTCTTCAATCGCCATAGATATAACAATATTATACAGTCTTAATTAAACCCTTATCTGTGCTCTAACATTGCCAATAGGCCGTTCACACACGATCTAATCGTGGAGATACAGGACGTGTGTCGAATGACTTGTTTTGTCTGCATGTTTGTGCCGCGCCGATATCATTTGCATATCTTAATCCGTTGGAGGTGGTGCCTGTCCCTGGGGTTGTGCCTTTATAATGCTAACTGACGGTGGATGTAATCAAGGTAGATGCAGGGTACACAAGCCAGGTGTTTTGAAAAGCCAATGTTGTGCTGAGACTTCTTAAATGGCGTAGAGGGGTCGATTTCTGTTCCTGTTTTGTGAACACCACGTATTTTCTGATAATATGACTTCTTTCGATCGGTATTCAGATAGTATTGAGGAAGACGGGAAATGGAAATCCTGCAACTAGTATGTAAATCTGATGTATCTCGAAGAATGCAGAGTGGCTTCTTATGTAGGTAGGTAAATTCTAGGCTACTTTCATAATACCTTTTAATCTTCAAATTCAAATAGCCTTTATTAACAAACTTATACTATTTAACAATAACACCCATTAAGGCTCCTTCAAACAGGCGTGACACGCGACGTGACACAAAGGCACCGCCTGTCGCGCGACGAGCCTTGCCTTTGCGGCGCGTCCGATTCGCGTCGCGTGTCGCGCCTATTTGAAGAAGCTTTTAACCGCTAAACATAAAGTATCTAAAATGTGTTTTTTTTTACGAAATGCTATCTTATATATAAATTTACTTTCAATAAATTTATATAAAATTAAGATATACAATAAGTATTTAATTTAGTGAGTTTTTATTTACACAAAATGGACAGTATTATTAAATGAATATATTAGATATATGTAAGTAAAATGTTATTAAATACAATGTATTAACTAATAAATAATAAAAATTATTCAGTGCTAATGTTATTTTAATGATTAAATAACTTTATAGAAGATCTATTCCCATCCAATACCAAGAGCTAATACCATTTGGTATTAGTTTATTTCCGAATTTATTTTCTATTCCCAACGAGTACCACATTTTTTTAAATAAAAAATCTATTACTAATGAATAGCAAAGCGTGACTTTTTGTACACTCAGCTACACAAAGTTTTATTTAAATTGCGTTTTACCGAAATCTAGGGTAATCTAAATATAGGGTTAGGGTTAATAAGCTGGTCGACGGAGCCCCGCTTCGCGGAGCTCCTATTTCTGTATAAAGGGTTTAAAGGAACCTAACCAACCGAACCTCGGGATGCCACTGACGTTGACCGTCTAGGGTTAGGATTTTCGGGAACATTTATTATGTTTTCGGAAACTTAGTTCGTCACTCAAAGCATTTTAATTTTACTGAACCTGACTGTATCTGATTTCTTCAAACTTGTTTTGGTATTGGTTTTAAAATGTGGTACTCGTTGGGAATAGAAAATAAATTCGGAAATAAACTAATACCAAATGGTATTGGCTCTTGGTTTTGGATGGGAATAGAGCTTATAGAAGGTATATTTATTATTCACCGAGATTCACGGTTGACCTTGTGTTACAGCATGTATGGCTGAGCGCTGCGCGCTCTCCGCCCTCTATCTCAAAAACGGCCGAAAATATGAAAAAATGTTCGGAACAAAATTTGTCGCAAATTTAATGCTCTAAAATTTTTTAATATATGTTAACATCATTGGAGCTATAGAAACCAAGATAATCGCGAAAAACCAATTTTTGTTTTGTTTTGATTAAAACAACAATAAAGTACTTAGTTCTGAATTCAAATTATTATACACGATAATAACTGATGGATATGGAAATTAGCATTCGTTTGTATTCGGAAATCCGACGATTCCCGAGGGACATTAAGTAAATAGTTATACTGTATTCCAGTCTGAATTACTATTTAGGTATTGATAATAAAACATGCTAATATCATTTGAATTATGCATGGGGATATATCCTGCAATAGTACACACGAAAAATTTATTTTGGGTTACAGTTTATTACAGTACAAACTGATAGATACAGCTAAGTTAGAATGCTCTTATTGCCATCAATTTTGAATGTAGCCAATTTTATTGTTCCTGTTTTGATAAACTTCTAACCCTGTTAATATAAACGAAAAATAATAATAGAGCTGTTTTGCATTTAAACAAAACAATTATTATGTTAAGAAAACACATAGCATTGGTTGAATATGCGGTCTAAGATTTTGTCTTATATATATATAAGACAAAATCTTAGACCGCATATTCATTATGTATGGTTATGATATGTATTTATTCTTAACATATGACGTATACGTCATATGTTAAGAATAAATACATATCATAACCCCTCCGTTACCTGTGGTCCTTCACTATGGCAGAACTCGTGGTGATCTATGGTTACTGCGACCTGGATCTATCACTTGTCAAGTGTCATTTATAGAAGTTTTCAAAAGTTAACATAATAACTGTTTGGCTTTAATGCAAAACAGCTCTATTATGTTTCCTTCAAAACACATAGCATTGGTTGAAGACCTGTTTGTTATATGCTGGTAAAAGAATATCTGAAGCAAAGATAATACACTAGTAGACGTTATGTGAATTATATATTATATGAAATTAATAATTATTTCAGTCCATATTCATTAATTGTTCAAACCAAAAACGAATAGTTTTCAATCTATTTATCCTATAAAGTGCAGAAATTAAAACATCTTCAATAAAATGTTATAGATAAATGGCAAATTTATTTGCAATTTTGTGAACCTTAAATATACAACTATAATGATAATTTAAAATCAATGAGTTCTAAACTGAATTAAAATAATAACCTCATTATTAACGGATAATTGTATCCCTAATTATTACAGTTTAGGTAATCTACTTGGGAGTTATGAGATCAATCAAAGGTACAAATAATTTAAATCTCATAGATAATTTTATAAAGATGTGGGAAAACAAACTATGTCTCTTTATTTGTCAATTAAATTTACTTAAAATTTGAATCATGTACACAAATATATTTAAATATTTTAATAGGGAATTAAAATTTCTCATACGATAAATCGTCTTCCCCTCTCACAGAGAGGAGAATTTGGTCTTATCACATTCTAGGCTGATCATTCTAAATTCTCTTGAGATGTAGCCCTCTCTTTTACTACTTCACAAAAGTAATCATTCTGTAAGCTTAGTGGCTCTTCCAGTTTAATTTCATCTGATGAACTAATCACCAGTCAGCCTCCCGAAGGCTACCACAGAGCTTATACTTCCTGGAGGCTCCTCTATCATAGTCTGTTTAAAAATCTTTAGAGCAAGCTTACAAATACCTGTTATTGTAAACCAAAATAAACAACGGTTATGGTAATTTCAAGTAAACGCCTTGATTGTCAGTGTTTTTGAGCCACAATTTGGCCGCGCAATATTCAACAACAACAACATTCTCAATTCCCAATTTCAACATTTAAAAGCGGTGAGACATCTTACAATATTAGGGTATGTAAATCTCTGCCAATTAAGGGGTAATTTTCTATCCCATATGGATGACGTCTTTTTTTTTTTGTATGGATAATCATCAAATGACTTCTCCCGCTCTGGGCGGACCGGAAGGGCATGTCAGACTCTTACTCATTAGAACCCACCCGTGTTCCTTCAGTTGCTTGCGCGCCAGAGCCACGGTAACTCTTTCGAACAATCCGCGATCCCGGCAGGCATCGGCCCTTTCGGACCCCGGCAATGATGCTGAAATCTCTTTGAGGCGCGCGTGCAACACGACGCGCCGTCGATCCGGGCCTGATCATTACCGGACGGCGAGCTCCCCATTGCTTGCCGGCCGCAAGCCCGCGCCTACGTTGGCCGCGAGTCGGCATTCGACTCCCGACGGCCAGGGTGCCTGCCTCCTCCTGCGGCGACTAGAGGCGTGAGGGCGCAACGATTGCTTCTCCTTCACGCGGTTCGCCTCCTCTTTCACGAGCATTACTGCTTCGCAGAAGGAGGTGACGGCTTCCCATGCCTTCTCGCTCCGTACCATGGTCTGAACCAGGGCCGGACGCGAGAGATCGCCGCCACGAGGACACGGCGGTGCTCCGCCCAAGCTGGGCAGACCTCCACCGTATGCTCCACCGTGTCCTCCGGTCGATCCACGCAATGATAACATCCGGGCGTTTCCTCCCGCCTTATCCGAAACAGGAACCTCCCGAAACAGCCATGTCCGGTGAGGACCTGCGTCAGGCGGAAGGTGAGGACGCCGTGGCGCCACTCAAGCCACTCCTCAAAGAGGGGACTTACCGCCGCAATTGTGGCGTGCCCTGCGCTGGGTTGCGACAGTCATACTCTCTATGCCGCCATGAGATCCCCGCCGGAACTCTGTCCGCTGTGCCGCGATTTCTCGCGGCAGCGGAGTTACGCCCCAGCGTTTCGCCTCCTCGCGCATGGGTGACTTTCTTGGCAGTGGTTTAGCTAAGGATAATGCTTTTGAAACGCACTTAATGGACAAAAAACTGTTTAGATCTAACTTCAGTTGGCACACTATGTGCTTTAAGCAACAACAAAAAAAGGGTTTTGCTTATTTAGTGATAGCTGTTCGTCAGGAATAATCTGAAAGAATGCATCAGTCAGTGTATCAGTGTTGTGCTGTTTGGTAGTGGTATGGAACGCAGGCGTTCATTAATTTACTTAAATGGGAAACAATGGGAAATGACTACTGAAGGCTGCGGGTGTCGACCTCAAGACGAGCTGCTGCTCACACGGACAGCTGTACGTCGCTTGCTCCCGCGTCACTAGTCCAGACTCTTTTCATTTATTGGCTCCTGCGACCAAAACTACAAAGTTTCATAAAAATGTGGGTGTTATTTTAGTATATTGCGGTGTCTTACGGATTCCACGTGAACGAAGTCGCGGGCGGAAGCTAGTACTAAATATAATATTGAAATGCATTTTTTTACTGTTTGCATTTTGGTTTAATTATTGTTGCTAGTTTGAATGCTATATTTGTTTGCGAGGACTACGCGGCTAGGCATGGGCTCGTGTATAACGTGAAGAAGTGTGAGTACATGGTCTTTGGGGTCGCCGGTAGCTGTACAGATTATTCACCTAACTTTACCCTAAATGGCTTGAGCATAAATAAGAAGAGTTAAACAATTCAAATATCTGGGACATATGCTTACCGACGACCTGAAGGACAATGTGGACATTGAGAGGGAGCGCAGGACTTTGGCGGCCCGCGGTAATATGTTGGCTCGTAGATTCGCTCGCTGCATGGACCAAAAATAACGCTTTTCAAAGCGTATTGCCAGGGTCTGTACACGGGTGGTCTGTGGATCAACTACACCAAAAGGTCGCTAGATGTCCTGCGTGTCCAGTACAACAATGTTTTTAGAATGCTCTTGAGACGGGTTCCCTCTATCTGGCAGAATTTTGATGCTCCGAAATTTATTTGGCATAACCCACTTGGCATAATCTTCTTTAAACGAATGTATATATGGCATAAAAATCATTTAATATAATTATTGTTTGGCCGAACGTTTATATGTCCGAATTTACAAAGGCATACTTTTAAGATGGCAGAATTTTATTTGGCATAATTACTTTTGGCAAAGCTTAATTTCGCATAATTTCGTTTCACATAACGTTTATTTAGAGCGACGATTATTTGGAATAATTTCACTTGGCATATTAAGAAGATGGCAGAATATCATTTGGAATAATTTTATTAGGCATAATTATTGTCATTTCTATAAAATGTAATCATATTCTTAACCTTAAATAAAAATAAAAATATTGTCTTAAAAAGTCAATATGTTGTAATTACTACAAAAGTTAGTGAAGTGACAGAACCGAATCGCTGCAAAACCGACTGCACGTAGTCTTGTCTGCCCTACCCCTAGAGTGTAATTTAAGCCCGCGTAGGCGCGGAGGGGCGAGGCGGCCCGCGAGCTGAGGAGCAGGTGGTTTTAACGCTCGCCGCCGCGGTTGAGGCTGGCCGGCAATTGCCGGCCAGCAAGCCGAAGCCGCTGTGGTGAGCGTTACAACCATCTGCGACGAGAAGCTTGCGTGGGACCGCCGGAGCCCCGCAGCGCCGGAGCCGTGACAGAAACCCTGCCTGCTGCATGTTGCATGCTTGCTTGCATGCTGCATGTTTGCTTGCATGCTGCATGCTTGCTTGCATGCTGCATGTATGGTGTGTGCTTTTTTGCATGTTTGCATTCTAGATGCTTGATGCATACATGCATGGTGTGTGCTTTTTTGCATATTTGCATGCTACATGCTTGATGCATGCATGGTGTAAGCTTGTTTGCATGTTAGCATGCTTCTCTCATGCTTCATACAAAATTATTCTAACTATGAATTTTCCGTAATGTGATAGATGAGTCTTTCAATTATTATGGATATGAAAAGTATGCCAAAAGATGATTCTAACTGTAAACTTTCTGAGATATGATAGTTCTACCTTTTAATGATTATCGATATGAAATGTATGTATGCCAAAAGACGATTCTGACAGTGAACTTTCTGCAATATGATGGTTCTACTTTTTAATTATTATGGATATGAAATTTATGCCAAAAGACGATTCTGACAGTGAACTTTCTGCAATATGATGGTTCTACTTTTAATTATTATGAATATGAAATTTATGCCTAAAGATGATTCTGACTTACAAAATTATGCGTTTTTAATGTATTATAAATGAGTGTATGCCAAACGATTTTCTGCGAAATGAAGTTTATGCTATGCGCTGTTATGCAAAATAATATTATGACATAAAAAGTTCTGCTATAAAGGGTAGACCCTCTTGAGACTGCCTCGGTTCTGTAGTGCGTCAGAGATGTTTACGCAGAACCGTACTGACGGCTTCCATGCAATTGTGCGGAAGAAAATAGCGTCGGTGGCAGCTAGAACCCGGGCCAGTGGCAACAGCATTCTGGAAACAGTGAGTGAGATTGTGTTTTCCCCTTTTACTCATACCCAAAATGTATTTTAATTTATGTATATACTAACACTAGGTATAAGGTACTTTACTAACACTACGGATCTCTGTTATCTGAGTATTTGAAATAAATTATTATTATTATTGTTTTTATATGTTAACATAGCTCGGGCTCATGAGATCCCGGTCCTTTGGAAGGCGTACGAGGGGCCGAAGCCAACTCGCAGAGGCCCCTTAGACAATTTTAAATGGAATGAGGCACCAACCGAGGATTATCCCTGTATGCACTGTGCAAGTGCACCCAAGGACAATCCCCGGTTGGTATTGGACTATTGCTGGATATGGAAACAAAAATAATTATTGAACTATGGGTTTCTGTGGCTAAAATGGACTGGTTACCAAGAACTATGGATACTATGGCCCCTGCCTGACCAATGTTTTATATGTAAAATACACGGATAAAATGGCAGGGGGTGACTTGCACACTCAATAATGGGCCCCCGGAAACCGTCGCTAGCACATAGTGACGTAGCGACAAAGGGGCAACACTTCCTGAGGTGCTTGAGGAGTGGAGAGGTATTCCACGGCTATCAGAACAATCCCAGAGCCCGGAAGATGGTCAAGATCCCTACCAGCACTTACTGAAATACTTCCTTCCTCCGAGCACGTTTGCTCTTGCGAATCTCCACTCAAGCCAGCCAGTAAAGGCAAGAAAGAGGTGGGAGCTCTGTTCCTCGTCATTGTTCACTCCAGCCGGCCAATAAAGGCAAGCCAGAGATGAGAAACAAGACTTCTCCCGGGAGACAGGGTCCGTGGGGTCGCTACTGCTCAACAGCTCGCCACATGCTGCCCTGCGGGTTCCTGTATCTCTCTTGGTCTGGCTCCTCACCCTAGACCTGTTTCAGCAAAGTAAACACTACCGGTACAGACCTAGAGTTCAGGAGCGCGCAAGCCCCACCACGACGTCAACGTAGAGATACGACGGTGGGGTTATTATTATTATTATTATATTTGTGTTCTTGCTACTTCACTGTGCTTACGTGCTTGTGTATGACTGTGCTTACTAACTTCGTGTGTAAGAACTGATAACCCTTTGAACCTTCTGAGCAATACTGTGTGTGTAATTGTGTAAGTATCTATCTACCTACTGTGTTGCTGGAGAAATCTAACTTACCATAATACCTAACCGTGAGTCAAATAATTATTATTTATTGTTTTTAAAAATTACTACATTCATTCATCCATCCTACCGATTCCTACCGGACCTACTACTCTGCTGGTTGGATACTACAAAATTAAAAAATGGCGTCCGTATTAGATCGAAATACCTATATGATGTAGGTAAGTTTATTGTTCATCCACTATGTATGATTTAAAAATCCAGTCGGCGTTTTACTAAATCCACTCAAAACAACGTGCAAGTTCTCATATTCTTCACCACAAAACAAGCCAAAGTTTAAAATTCCCATTATTTTAAGCAAACCACTTTCTTAAGTCACTAACCGCGGCATGTGAACACTTACAAGTCCTCTTTGAAGTCTCCGAGCTAATAAACACAATGTCTGAAGCTCGTGTCATACGAGGCCGGCCGCCCGGCCGGGGCGGCCGGGGCGGCCAGACTTCAACTATTTTAATCTAACTTGCGGCCCTTGGACCGTCTTTGTAAAATTCGCAACGAGTATTACCCTTGTTTAACGTTTCTTAATAAATAACCACAAAGTTTACATTACAGACAACTTCAACTTTAAGTTGCTACACATAAAGGCGAATTTCCCTTGTTACAATCCAAAGGCCTGTGGTTTTTAAGATGTATCGTGGCATCGCAAAAGTTCACAGGATTTTCGTTATTGAATTTTGTTAGTGAGATGTAAGGCTAATGGCAGTGTTGTGGCTTCACGCTTGCAGTCACGTAGGGTAGGCAGAAAAGGTTTATTCAATATTTGCTGACACTTTGCGCCGTTCACGTACGATCGCTTAACTGAATGTTATTTGGTAAGGATGTGCATGTTTATGCCGTTTTTCGAACTTTGTGCGGGTTCAATAGAAGAAAGACAGAATTATATCACATTATTTGCAAGTTCAAATAACTATCTATGTGGTTTAAGAATGGTGTGCTTTCTGTAATTCGTGTGACCTTTTGCTAGCTTTCCTCATGATGCCATTAGGTCGATAAGAGGAGGGAGTGGCTGGAGAGACGGCATGGCGCCCTTACTTTTCGGCTGACACAGGTATTGTCCAGGTATTGAAAGTACCTGTGCCGCACAGGCCGGGAACCGACACCCGGTTGCCACCATTGCAACTGTCTTGACGACACGACGCAGCACACCATTGAGGAATGCCCTGCATGGGCAGTGCAGCGCTGTGACCTCGTCGCGGCGGTTGGTGCTGCGGATACTCTCCCGCTTCCGGACATGGTTCAGTCGGTGGTCGGAAGTGAGAGCGCGTGGGACGCCGTTGCCTCCGTCTGTGAGGAAGTGATGGTCGCGAAGGAGGCGGCGGAAAGGGAGAGAGAGTATACAACCTCCCTTCCAATTCGTAGCAGATGCACCGGCCGCCATCGGATGAGGACTCCAGGCACCAGACTTAGGATCTTGGGGAGTTTGTTACTTTAACAGTGAAAGGCCGAGAAGACGCGGCAGCGGGCCGTGTCCGCACGCTCCTCTCTAGAGGAATTGCGGCCGTATGCGGCCGCTGAGGGTGACGGGGTCCGCATAAATTCATGCGGGCCAACACCTGGCCGGAGGAGCGTGACGAAATGCGCAAGCACTCCATTACTCGGCTCAAGGTAGCAGCAGAACACCGTGTGGTTTTAGTCAGTATGAGTCTGACAGACCCCTCCACCCACCCCAGGGTGGAGGACATCCATGAAGATATCCAAACGATTTATAAAAAAAAGAAGAGGAGGTAGGTAGGTACCTATCTATGGAATCATTTGGAAAACCATTTTCAATTACAGTAGGGGTACCTACATGATTTTGTATTTTTTAGGACTAAACAATATTAATACTAGTTCAGGGACTTCCTGCTATTGAACAGAAAGACGAATAGACTAGGGTGACCGTAATTTTGAAAGTATAACCCGGACAAAAAATATATTTTACGTTTTCATCTATCCTTCAAAAATGTATACTTTAAATCTATATTCAAATGTAATGTTTTTCTACGGGGTTCAGTGATGACGTCATAAAGGACAATGTGCTTTACGATGTTAAGCCGCGAACTTTGCCTATAAAGTGTGGAATTTGGGCGGGGAGCACCGCAATGGCGCTCCGTATGCATAATACAAATACATTCATGAATTATTCGCCAACATGGCGGATGGAAACGTTATTGAATGTCATTCGTAGCCGTAAACGTGTGCTTTCCGAAATATCTAGTTCTGTCTGCAGGTGTTGTCGTATAAAAATATGGAGCTATGATTTCGGGTTGGTGAAGTTTTTTGAGGTGAAAATATAGTCTCTTGTTTTCTTAGGAGAGGATGTTAGCTTCTTTCTGTCAGAATTTTGGGTATTATTTAATCTTTCATATTCAAATAAAGATCACGCCTGTACTCTCCGAAGGGTAGCGCAGAGGCAAACGTCAATAAAAATAAAACGGTCTTGACGTTTATAAGGCTAAAGCTGTATAAAGCTGTAATAAACTTTATTTGTACATCGATAGCCATCCTTTTACCCATTTTTCCATGTAAATTATAAGTTTAATTGGATGCAGCAGTACAACATTTCATACGCTAACGATGCAAACGTGAAGATCAAAGAGAAATATGAGGAACATAAGTTTTTTCTTTGCCGGGGGAGTTGGAGCAGGTTCGCTCTTTTACATAGTTAAACATAAATATTTCGCGAACATCCTGTATGTGTGTTCGAGTAGGTAATAAGATGAACTTAGTTTATAGTTTGTGAATTCCTAATCACTTGGCGTTTTAATATAACAGCGGCTTTTTAAAATGAAAACAAGAATGGCCAGCGCTCACCTGTCCGCCGTATGATTCACTCATATAATAGTACTTTTGAAAATATTGATATCTTTAATTGTCCAAAGAGTAAATTTAAAAGCCTCATTCGCTCCGCTCTATTAAATAAAACTCATGTGTGTACCCTTTCTAAAAATCTTCAAACTAACTAAGGTCATATTTTATTTTATATAATGGTATCTTTATCTGATTTTTTACTTTATTAATGCACATTATACATCTATGTAATTACTGCACGTACTGCTACAAAAATTCCTAACGATTACACTTTTTTTTTCTCAAAACTTTTATGCCTACCTATGGACAGCGTTCTGGGTTCTATTATTACTAAAATTGTTTTTGTTAAATTAGCTGTAAGTTCTTATAATGTAACTGTTTGCTGTCCTTTTCAATAAAAATAAAAATAACTAATACTATTTGTTATTAAACACTGCCATCGCTAAACGTGTCTCGAGTGCTCCGAGGTCTCTGTGGACTTACAAAGCCGTCGTGTCGTGTCGGTCAAATGAAGAATGTAGCTGTCAGTGGAGTGTCGTTGAGTACTGTCGGTGTTGGCATCGGTGTCGGGCCGGGCCGGCCAATGAAGAAACACCCAATCATTATTTAACTTTAAGCAACGTTTATAAATAAACCTCCTATTGCTTATAGTTCAGAGGAACGCCAAAAGAGAAGTTTACTTAACCTGTTTTCTATAAGTGATTGATGGAAACGAAGTTTGTAGAAATAGCCGCGTAATACGAAACGAGAACACTTACAGAAGTTTGGAAGCTCGGTAAAGTTAAAATTTGCGCTGTCTCAGATAGGTTAGGCAGGTATTCTAGTGAGCAGTCGGCACTTAACTCGTAACACTAGTACGGACATCATCGTACGTTTTTACGGTACAGTTTTAATAAGTCCGATTGAGATTGACCGGGTAATGTCTTTCATTGACTTGAATGTAGCGGCTAATACGTTTCATGCTCACTCAAATCTCTCGTTGACGGTGGCGCGTGTGTTTGATCATTTAGCTCCCTTTAAAATGGTTCGGCTGAATGGCGCTGATCCATACGTCATGTTCGTGAACGTTCGCCGCCAGTAGGGACTGATCATCTCTTAGCTGCCACGGCTTATTTTAATTATTTTATTTTTGGATTGTTTAATTTTTATTTCTATTTGCTGTACTTTGGACACTTAACGTGTACGTCTTATTTACATCGTTCTCACATATAATTATAAATTCAACATTAATGATGTGACTAATTTTTATGTAACGATATAATTTAAAAGAGTGTCCATGGAGTTTCTTGCTCGTTCTTCTCCATAGGTACTGTAGAGGTTATCTGCATGTGTCAACCTTATGTTGACATGCTGGCGGGGCTAAGTTGTCTGTGCATGCTGGTAATATATTATCGATGGTTACTCTCGAACAGTCAAGTAAGTTTGAAAGAAGCTTTGGAATGAAAGGTGATAGTAGTTTGTTTAGAGATAGATAGGCAGAGCTAGGGCCTGTCAGTGTATTAGGAAAATTCCTTGATAAAATATAATAATCTAGTTAAACATTAAAGATAGTTTCCTTTCTCTTACGCCCCCACTTTCATATATTGAGAAAGGTATAACAGTACCTACTACGCCTTACAACTAGCTTCGTATTTCTGACTGACCGACTTCTTGAAAATTCAAAAGTGCCTGTAAATGGTGTAATTAAAATAAATGCTTTGAGTCCCAAAATTATTTAGAATAAATAAGAAATTGTTTAAAGCGTTTTAAAATTCACTCTTTTTACAAGCTTTTATTTAATTTCATCTGTTCCGGTGTCTGTAATGAAATCTTGCAAGTAAAATTTGACCCACTTCCCGGTTTCTGATTGAGCTGAAATTTTGCATGCATATGTAAAAAGGATGCCAATGCAATGTTATAATGACATGGAGCTGATCTGTCGATGGAGCCGGAAAGTGGCCATGGGAACTCTGTACTAAAACGACGCAACCCCATCTAGTTTGGGTTCATTTGATTCGTCACGATAAGTACTCTGGTTATAAATAAATAATAAAAAAAAAAGTAAGTATGTAAATTAATATACGAAATAACTATATATGTAAATTAGATAGAAATGACTAAACTAGTTATTTAACATCATAAATTATAAAAATAAATTTATTTATTTTTAATATTAATGTAATTAATTAATTAAAACGAACTAAAAAGGTAAAAATAATTTTAACCCGGTTGGAATTGGAATTTCGTTTTCAAATAAAAGCGTGTTATATTTTTACAGCAAGAGAGAAAAACAAGAGGGTGTGACACACTTTTGTTTGAAAACTAGATTCTAATTCCAATCGGAATAAAATTATTTTTAATTTTTTAGTTCTTTTTAATTAACAACTAAAAAAAGCTTGTTTTAAAAAATATCAATTATTTTTCCCATATTTTTATCGTTCCAAGCACATAAAACCAACTAAAACCGTAAACCACGACTAAATTATATATTGTCTTCAAGACTGGCGTAATGTCAATGTATCTGCATACATTTTCATGTATCTATCGTTCATAAGGCTGTCTGACTAGTGTCAACAAGATACCTGTCAGTGTACCTACGTGTCGAAGGCTTAGAGCAGCATTAGCCTTGTCGGAAATACCCACATGTCTTTATATCATCAATTCATCATACTCGTAGACGTATAAACATTGTGGTAGGGTTTAGCAAACAGTTTTGAAACTGTTCTTATTCACGTTTTAAATAATTTTCAACAGACTTTTCATTGTAATGTACAAAACTACCAGTAGGGTAATTTCGTAACACATTAACAGTAGGAATGGCTTTAATTTTGATAGTTAAACAACATTCATTGCGTTATTCACGTTGTTGCGCAGACAAATTTTTCGAACATAAGAAGCAATGGATTAGCCAAATCGTTCAAAATGATTCAGGTTGCGATTGATAGTGTGTTATGCAATTAGGGTGCAGATCTTATTTTGGTAAGATTTAAAACTAGTAGTTAGTATTAAAAATACTCCTCAACAGTAGGTAATATTTGACCCTTTGATTTACTTAAATGTACGCAATAAGTAGTGTTAGTGTGTCGATCGAAGAACTTTGTTTCGCTTCCCTAAAACCACTTAACAAAAACTAAAAACACAAAAAAGACATAAAAATAGAAACACAACGCTTTCGCATAGTACCTACTGATTTACAATTTAATATGAATTCGCTTCAATATTGTAAGTAATGGCGCCGGTTGGTGCGTATTTTCTCGGGGGCCTAGTTATGGAGCGCCGCGCCGCACACGCATCGCTATCTCTGTGACAACTCGCCCAGCAGGCACTAGGGATGTGATAGGCATCAATTTCCATGCTATGGATTTGTAGTTCGATTAATGATTTTTGGAAGGTAGGTAAAGGTAGAGGCCCCTATTAAGTGGGAGAAGTAGTTATAGAAAGTTGGACAGCTCATTCCTATTAATTTTCAAATGCTTTTCAGCACTTTGGTCTTATTTAAAATTCTTTAGTCAGGATTGAGGCTACGAAAACTACTTAAAAATTAAACGTTTAAACCACTTCAATATTTCAACACTTCATTTAGAATCTATTTGCGCCTTTTTTAAGCGCTACCCAAATTCTGGACCCAGCATACATATTTAGAGAACGAATCTAAATTCACACTATAAAGTGTACCTACTTTGTTTAGAAGGTCCAACACTGGATAGTTCAAATGTGAAACCTGTATTAAGTTCAAATAAATAAAACAATTGCCGACCGTTTCATGTTTGGCATTTGAATCGATGGAACGCTGTCGGTTATAGAGACGTGCAACTGCAACAGAACGACTCGAATCGGTTAGTGAATCGATATTCATCTTCATACGAGTAGCATCTTCTGGTTATAGTCATATCGAGTGTCAGATTCTCATATTTCATTCAACGTTTGACGTTTTGAATGGTCTACGGGATAGAGAAGCGGTGCCTGCCGAACGTTTGCTACGGTATGCGATTATGCATTGGGTTTGGTTTGATTTGCTTCTTTAGTCGTTAAATTGTGATTGCGGAACGTAAAGTTCGATGTACACAGATAGGAAACGCCGACTTCATCTAGTTTAAAATTTTGATTGACGTGTAAAAGTGTTTGTACAAACCTACTGACAGAAATAAAATCATTTATCATTATCACTTGAGGTTAGGATCAAAACTACAACTATCCACTTTTGGCAAAATGATAAAATCGACCATGAGCAGTAACTGTTTATTTCAAAACAGCTTATTCTCCTTAGTAAACTGATGTCTATTATTAACGTTTAGTTCATTATCTCAACAAGCACAGCAAAAAAAAACTACACTATTTATTAAGCATTTTTCCATTTCTGCGTTATTGAAAAAAGTGGATATGTAGAATCCTAACCTCCTCATTTATCACACGGAAAAAGCTTTTAAATCGCTACTCTTCGAAACTCGTGACACTCGTTAGTTAATTATACAGTCTACAATTAAAGAGAATATCGGATGTTTCTTGTTAGTCTTCGCCTCTCTCAGTAACCTCTAACGTCGAATGAATTTCTATCAGTTTCACCTCAGAGACCAGTTAGCTCGAAAGCGGTTCTTTTATGTTAGCAGCTTCCGTTATTAGTTTGCGGCTAAGTATTAATATTAATGGATAACTACAAAACTAATTTGGGGAAGTTTGCGACACTAAGTTTGTCGAAGTTACTTGGGATTTTTAAGCAGTTCTGTCACAGCTTGTTTTGAGTTGTATCCTGAATAAAAATAAGGGTGTTAGTTCTTGGTTAGGTGAATTTAACAACACGCCTTACCATTTTACAACACAGATATTTCCCTGTCTGATACCTTTGTTTAAGGATCATAATTTTGTACATGATGCTATTAAAATATGAATGATTAATTTAATTAAGGTTTACATAAAACAGGACTGTCCGTGAGTGTCCGGCGATGATTACAACATTTGGTCACATTAGACAGTTTCTTTAAATTATGGTGGGTGATAGATTGTCCCATTCTTTCTAACCTTGCTTCCATTTGCATTCGATTAATTGAAATTAACTCCAATTCAAATAATTTAATAACAGCACGGCAGCTGGTTTTTTCAAACAACAAGTTTGCTTTCTAAATTCATTGAACTATTTAAAATCCTTTGTTATTGTTGTGTAAAAGCCATAGAAGTATTACCATAATACTTGCAGTTAACCCTTTGTTGTTTGTACCAAGAGTTTTATTAAGGATTTTCAGCGCGAACGGAAATCATAATCGCCTCTTTTATTGCGATATACCGCTCAGCACTCTCATTAAAAATCTGCAGCCATACAAAATCTAACATCTCACTGCAGTTCATTTTATTGCCCGTGGCTCGTGCATTGTTTTTCGGCAATAAATTTAATTTTTAGCGCGAACCCGGCGGCGCGGGACGGTGCATAAAGCGCGCCATGCATGTGTGTATTGTTGTTAATTCTGCGACTAAGACAAAACCTCGGCAGTCGGCGGGCTTGTCCGCGGCCCCCGTGTAGGAAGCATAAAAATAATTTATATGTCGCTCGCCACCGACGCTGTACTGTGTGTTACTGGTTCGGGAGTTCGTTTGGTTGCCTTCTTTAGCATAACTATTGCAGTGTACCCAGACGCAGCAAGATGGTCTTAAAAGGTCTAAAACGAAAAAAATATCAAAATGATTTTTGAGGTTTCGTTTTTAGTAAAGCAAAGAGAGCACATTAGGACTTCATAAGAAAAGAGAAATAGTACATTACTGCAGTGGTCGGTAAAAGAGGTATTGATGGACGAACGTGAAAATGTGGGGCGAGGCAAAGCCGAGGCACACACGTGTGAGTATATCAATGCCTGGTTTCGGCCAAGGCCTGTATAGTAATTTTCTAAAATAATGCTCGGAAATTCAAGAAATCTACGATTAATTATACATTCCAGAATTAATGACGAACAACAAACAAAATTAACGCGCCTATATGTTAATTTGTTTCTTTTTTACTTTAAACAGCTCTATTTGCAAGCCAGTTCGAAAGAGCCTTTACGGAAAATTCTTAGCTGTAGCCCGCTAAATTAAAATTTTCTTTGCTTTTTTGCAAATTGCAGCTGTGTTTTACGTCGTATGTTGATAAAAATACGATTCGCGACTGTAGGAATGATATATTTACTGAATAATAATCATTAATTTCATATCAATCGTCAAACTTTGGAAATTTGTTCCACTTAAGAATTATTCAGAATATTTCATATGAAAATTCTTATGAGGATTCACCTTAAATAAAATCTTTAATAAGTGACCTCCTTGATTGCCATGTTTCGAAGTAAAAAGTGCGTTCCATTTTTTTATTACACGATAGATAGTAATTTATTAATTTATTAATTTGCATAGTAATTTATTCGGCCGCTAAACATGACCGATATGGATTTTCGTACTAACATTGCCAGCCGCCGCGCTGTTCACATACTCGCATCTATTTGACTACAGCATCTTAAATTTATCTCGAAGAAGGTTGTCAAAATAATGCTCGAATTTCCAAGCAGTTTTGAGAAAAAGAAAATTATTGAACTAACTGTCACCTTAGAAACAGATAAGTGCTTAACTAGGAAAGGCGGATTGATTGGCATTACTGTGATAAGGGTAGATAAGGTCAATAAAAAATGTTCGAAACAGTAGCAAGCCGCGCTCAGCAAACTGAGAGGTCACGCTTGCACACAGTGGCATCGTTCGCAGTCGCGTCTGAATTAAAGTATGTCGGCTACGTGTTACACACCGCCATTTTTAACGCAGCGCCATATTTTCAATACGGAAGTCTAACTGCAAGTTATTATAATGCGAAGTGCTGCTCTGAATGAAAATATTGTCGGAATACAAGATTTTCAAACAAGGATGCTGAAGGCTTGTTTGTAAAAGAAACGGAGTTAAAGTTTGGAAATGAGAATTTGTCTCGTCTTGTTATTTTCCCGGTAGGTAACGTTCGTTTGTTTGGTGGTCTAGTTCTGGGCTTGTGCGGGTTGGGTAACGGTTTTTGCATACATTGATAGTGGAAAATACAGGATATTCCACTATCAATTGCCGCGGTGCACTGTTAGGATTATGTAAATACTTGTGGGTACACAAAATCTGCATTCTCTAATGGTATCTACTCTTTCAATAATGGGTATGATCGGCAATCGTCAGCACTTCTGGTCTTTGTAATAAAAGAAGATCTATGCCTTTCATTGGGATAATTAATACTTGGGAACTCCCAAGAATGTCCATGAATTGCAAAAAAATTATAAATAAATGATAAATGATTTTATTTCTGTAAGTAGGTTTGAACAAACACTTTTACACGTCAATCATATTTTAAAACCTAGATGAGGTCGGCGTTTCCTATCTGACTACTCTGAGAAGAAAGGCCGAAACAAACTCAGAGGTCACAGTCTCTTTTAAAGTCCAGACATAATCTTGGTCAGATCATGTGAAGACCATGTAGATTTGTGTCTGAAGTGGTCTTTTGAGGAAAAACCACACAGATTGAGTGGACCTGTCCAGTCAGTGCACGCATTTGTCAGTAATCGTGCAGCTCAACTCAGAACTTAAGGAGCTCAACGATTCGACGAACAATACCAAAGAAAAGACATTTGGTTAGGCCACAAAAATTACTCAAACTGCCAGACCATGATTAAAATTAGCGGAGGAGAAAAAAAAGCAACAATGACCCACATAAAGTCAAAGTCAAAGTCAAATCATTTATTTCAAATAGGCACATAAAAGGCACTTTTGAACGTCAAAATTTACAAAAAAGATAGAATTGATTCTAGTTGCCCCTTCCAAAAGGTAGTTTCGTATGGAGAAGAATGGGCAAGAAACTCCACCGTTACTCTTTTAAAATATTTTACAATATTATGTAAGTTCACATTATTTATGTAATCATATGTGAAGACGATGCACCTAGAATAAAATTACTATACCACAATAGGTAAAAAGAATTAAATATAATGCAAAGGCAGGTAAATTAATTATGTGATAGATACATGGTGCTCACATATTTACAAATATTGAAAAGTAGATGATGTTTCCAAAATTTTAATAAGTAATAATTTAGTGTGTGAGTTAAAGTAGTTAAGTACATAATGTAACAATCAATGTCATAAAAATTATAAATTATACAATTATATTAGCAACCAGTTTGATTTTGTCTAGACTCTAGATTGTCCTATGGAGCAGGACCAGCATGTTTCCAAGCATTCTTATCTAGGATATAATCCTCTAATTTGTAATATGCTTGTTTACAAAGTGTACTTTTTATATGAGTTTTAAATTTTCTTTCATTTAATTGCAATATGTCACAAGGTATTTTGTTGTAACATTTAACACAGTACCCCATAAAAGATGTATGTACTTTAGATAATCTAAAAAATGGTTGATCTATTTTATCTTTATTTCTAGTATTAAAATTATGTCTATCACTTATTTTATTAAAAAGATGTAGATTTTTTCTTACATACATAATATTATAGTCTTCACACTCACAATATTAACATAATAATCATAAATTCAATGTAGCCTGCATGCTACTCACATTCATAGACAGTTTTCTCTTTAAAAGTCATCAAAAATACCATAAGTTATGTCATGTAAATCAATAAAAATGACATTACTTTGTTTTGATTGTGAGATTGTTCCTGCTAAGTACAACTTAGGAAAGATGGTACCCACACTTCTTAAAGATGTGAGCCTCAAATTCATGACTCAAGACATCCATGGACGACTGATCCCTTTAATTGATCTCTGGTAATGGCGGCCGATATCTCTCGTAAGATGTCGTCACACCTAATTAATTGCGCGGACATAATAGAGACATGCATCGGTCGCGTTATTACATGTTGACAGTAGTGACGTCATTATCAGGGGACAGGTGAGCGATGAGAATCGAGTGACAGTTATGACAATAGGTGCAATAGACGATAGGTGTTCGTTTACAAACTAAATCTATATCTTACTGGGGCGGGTTTGGTTAAGGCCTGATTGCAGCAGTGAAATGGGGAAGCTGTTGACCCCTTTTTAGTTTTTATGCAACACAAAAAACTTTTTATTTTTAAATATGCTTGGTCGTTTTCGTTGGCAAAGATCTACAGCGTTGAGTCAGGGTTTAATTGCTAGAATGGCTGATTTAAATTTGCTTTAGTTAAGAAGCGAGTTAAAAAGTTCAAGTGGGAAGAGTTGGGTCAAAATGTTGGTCCAAAAGCGACAGTTTTTCATTGTGAATTGTCACATGAAGACGTCAAGGGACTTAAATCACTACTCGTATTAATGTAATGCAAATGTAAATGATCAGCCTTAAGTGTCATCGCAATTCAGTTGTACTAATAGTATCAACATTGATAAAATTACTGAGAACGCAAAATATATTAGACCTATTTAGAGGTGCACTATTATAAAACTTTTTTGAACTTAACTCAGTTTGTCGTAAACTTTGTAATTTGTCTTTAAATACTCGTAAACGCAATTATCCTGTAATCCTGTTCCCTCCTGTTCCTGTTCTGTGTCTTGTGTGTCCTGTGTTGTGTGAAAACTAAAAAAACTACTGTATCATTGACATTTAACAGTTTTTTATAATCTTGAAACGAAACAGCTCAATACAAAGTTATTTCCCATTGAGCGTGGCAGCATGTATAAAACGGGGCACTTCGCGCCGAGTCTAAGATTAGCGCTCCTAGTGGAATGCTTCAATATTGACTAGTGACGCCGCGCCGCTCCGCCATATTGATCTGATGGAAGAGATGGTCCTTACCTTCCACTGTACTCTGTGCATAAAGAAGTGCGCTTCTTTGGAACTGTGTTTGAATTTTTGAATGTAGAACGGAATTGGGAGTTACAAAACGGGCCGTAAGTCTTTTCAACGAGGTCAATTTTAGTTGAGTCAAAAGTTAAAGTAGGTGCGTATCCCTTATCCGATAATGAAACTTATAGAATAGAATACAATACTTAATTAGATATGTATATTTTGCAAAAAATGGTACGTATATAAGAGATCTTATAATATGATAGATATATAGATTAGATAGATTAGATTCACATATTTTGCTTACTTATTTCAGAATGCATAAAATACCTTAAAAAAAAAAACACAAATAAATTTTATACACTTCAATTATTACTACTGAGATCATGTGACAGAAAAATACTTTAATGTTAAATTATATTACTAATGAGATCATGTATTAGTTTAAATACTTTAGGTATGATAAGTTAATTAGTTTGTACTTTGCTTATAATTTAAGAACTCACTTATAGTGTAGAACACATTATTATAGAGCCGTCTCTTAAGTTTCGTTTTGAAATAATTTCAATAAATGTTTTAAATAAATATATGTTTGGTAGCTACAGAGCTACCAAACAAATTAGAGAATTTGTTAAGGTATTTGGTTACAGACGTTGACAGATATAATGTTATAACAATTAGTCCGAAATAGTGTGCTTCTACATCTTGTGACAGCCTGTCGGGTTGGATCTCTTGAAAGGTTTTTTTTATATTTAATGGCTTTATTACAGAGTCCTTTTTAACAAATAATCGTACTTCTAATATGAACAGACTAGGTAGAGCAATCCTACTTTCTTAAATAAAGGTCTACAAGATTCAAACGGTCCCATCCCACCCACACACACAGCACAGATGTCTCTGACTCAATTTTTTTTGTGTAAGCAGATAGATTTCAAAGCTAAGCTTGCATGATTCGTCTTTTAGAAGAGGTTACCGCCAAGTAAAGGCTCCTTTAAACAGGCGCGACACGCAACGCGTGTCGCACGCGACATAAAGGCACCGGCTGTCGCGCGACGAGCGGTACTTTTGTGTCGCGTTCTATACGCGTCGCGTGTCACATCTGTTTGTAGAAGCTTTAATGATTTGGACCAGCCTAAACGAATAATGTGGTTCTTGCATTTTTTAAAATTTATTTTTTCATTGAAAACTTCTGCTAAATTAAACTGTACTAAGTTGTTACATAACATTGCATTTCCTAAACCGACCCGACCACACAGCTTGCTCCACGTACCACGTTTATATAATAAGCCAGCTTGATTCAGCTGATTAGTATAAGTAGCTTATGATCGCCATAATCCCGCAGCTATGCACAGCGGGTTCATAGAAATAAGACAATACCCTGTATAATCCAATTAACCGTGCAAATAAATGGCTAAGCGCCATCAGTCAAGGGATTGAACGCAATAAATACACAGTGGGCCACAGTCGTAATCAACGTCATTATCATTTAGATGAGTTGTATAACTACGACTTTGGCTTTTGTAGTACATTTTACTGTTCAGATAGATTTGCAAGTAGGTAGGCAATGTTAATGAGCATTGATACTGCATGCACATTCTTGATAGAAACTTGTTTCAAATGGTTATTATAATTTCTGAAATAAGAGCAGCACATCGGTGAAGAAAAACATTGTGAGGAAACCTGGACTTTTATAAGTGAAAAATCGCCAAACCATCTTGAGCAAGCGCAGTGATGAAATTAAATGCTCGTGCTTTCTCTGCATGACAAGAGGCCTCTACCTCAGTTACAAATGAAAGGTTTCTATAAAACAAAAATGTGTGGTGCTTAGAAGTTAGAACTTTATATTTCTATTCAGATGTTTAAGCTTTTTCTCGTTGTAGTTGCCTTTAGCCTATGTCCTCACCACTCTTCATTCTAATTTATACGAGAAATGAAATAGTGCGACACATTCCGTCATCACATAAACCAAGAACTAAATAAATGGTCGTAAGTAATAGCTTTTTAAATATTATAATGGCTTTTGAACGTCTCACTAAGCGAGTTGTTACCGAACAGAGGACGCGTAATTTTATTTATGTGAATTATGTTTATTTTCTACCTACATTTTATTTTCAAATTAGTTTAGTAAAAATATGAAACAAGTCCTGTCAGGTCGCGGTCTTGCACTTAAAAGGTTAGATTACAGAGGTGACAGATGACAAAGGTTTTCAAATTCTATTGTTGTAATGTAGGTACTTACTTAAACAATAATTTTGTCAATGTAGGTAATGTAGTCGGTGGGTCTCTAATCGTAATCGGTATACAATTCCAAGATACAATCTCAAGATTCCACTGCACTTTACTGACAATCTCTTACTAGAAAACTCTATTATTACTTATTAATAAAATGGATAGTCTAGTTAGGGTTCCGTAGTTCTGATAAGGAACACTTATAGTTTCATCATGTCCGTCTGTCTGTCTGTCCGAGATTTTGCTAAGAGACCGTTAGTACTAGAAAGCTGTAATTTTGTATGAGTGTACCATGATATTTGTCACTCTAAACTACGGTTGATAGATTTTCCGCTTGAGTTGAGTGAATGTGCTGATGGTTTTTGTACTAACAAGGAACATCACTCAGCTCTTGATAAACTATATGAGCAAATTACTTATACGCTATCACGAGCAGCTATTCAAACATATAGAAAAAAGTGTCGCAAGAAGGGAGGTTATGTCATTGGGTGGAATAAGCACGTGGCAGACCTTCATCGGGAGGCGCGGCTTAGGTTTCAACTTTGGGATCTAGCTGGGCGACCAGTTCATGGTCGAGTCTTTGATGAGATGTCGGAGGCGAGGAAACATTTTAAAGCCAAATTGAAATGGTGCCAGGATAATCAAGAGCAATTTAAGATGGACATCCTTGCATCCGACCACTCCTCTAAGGATTTTAAAAGTTTTTGGAAACATACAAAGAATATGAACGTTAGGCCGTGCTTCCCGAAGAGTGTTGATGGTTCGACTGACCACAGTGACATTGCCGAGGCGTTTATAGAGCACTTTACTGTGCGGTCGCCCTTGGGTCCCTCGTCCAGTGTGGTGTGCGGTGGTGAGCCCGTTGTGACGGGGCAGAATGTTAAGATATCTGCGAACAGTGTGGCTAAAATTATTAGAAAAATGCAGCGTGGAAAGTCGCCTGGTCACGATGGGCTCAGTATCGAGCATTATAAATATGCGGGCGTTCATTTGCCGCGAGTACTGTCTATGTTTTTCAGTCTGTGCATAGGTCACTCGTATTTGCCGGAGCCGCTAATGCGGACCATAGTCGTTCCGATAGTTAAAAATAAGACGGGTGATACGTCTGATATTGGTAACTACCGGCCCATCTCACTCGCTACCACAGTAGCAAAGGTACTTGACAGTCTGCTGAGTAGTCGCCTCACAGCACAGGTTGGGTTGCACGATGCCCAGTTCGGGTTCAAAGCAGGAGTCTCAACAGAAAGCGCTATTCTGAGTCTGAAGCGAACTGTCATGTACTACACAGCGAGAAGGACGCCGGTACTGGCGTGTTTCCTCGACTTGTCAAAAGCATTTGATCTGGTTGCATATGATGTACTGTGGGACAAGTTGAGGGACGCGGGAGTGTCGGCGGAGTACACCTCCCTTCTCAAATATTGGTACTCTAACCAAAAAAATCGGGTGAGGTGGGTGGGTACTCTGTCGGACGAGTACAGGCTGGAATGCGGAGTCAGACAAGGGGGGTTAAGCTCGCCTCTGCTGTTTAACCTCTATATCAACCGGCTCATCGAGCGACTGAGCGGTACACATGTCGGCTGCCACATTGACGGAACGTGTGTCAACAATATAAGCTATGCAGACGACATGGTGCTTCTCAGTCCCTCGGTGGGTGGGTTGAAGAAGTTGTTATCCACCTGCGAGACCTATGCGGAGGAGCATGGCTTAATATACAACTCGAAGAAGAGTGAGCTTCTTGTATTTAAGGCACCTAAGCAGCAGCCGCGCAGTGTTCCGCCCATAAGTCTCAACGGAGTAGCACTAAAAATTGTTAATAGTTTTAGGTACCTTGGCCACATTGTTACGAGCGACCTAAGAGATGACGTAGATATAGAGAGGGAGCGCAGGGCGTTGTCTGTGAGGAGCAATATGCTTGCCCGTAGGTTCGCTCGTTGTACTACAGACGTCAAAGTAACCCTGTTTAAGGCGTTCTGTCAGTTCTTTTACGCGAGTGGCCTGTGGGTATCATACACGCGCCGAGCATACAACGTCTTGCGTGTTCAATTTAATAATGCTTTTAGGATGCTGTTGGGACTGCCATGGCGTTGTAGCGCCTCGGGAATGTTCGCGGAGGCTCGCACAGATGGTTTCCATGCCATCATGCGAAAGAAAGCGGCCTCCTTACTACAGCGCCTGCATGGTAGTGACAACAGCATTCTAAAAATGATCGCTGCCAGACCGGACTGTCCCTTTCAGGGACACTGGGTGGGGACAGTCATTGGTCTATATAAATGAATTTAGTTTCGTGTAAACTAACAATACTAACCTACTTTAAGCACCATTGTTACTAAAACCAAAATACTAACAAAAATATGGACCTTAGTCTGAAATAAAGTTTTATTATTATTATTATTATATCAATTACGCCGACAAAGCGGTAAATAAAATTTTGGAAAATATTTTTTTTTAGGGTAGCTCCCCAGTTTGTGAAGTGGGGATGAATATTTTTGTCGTCGTCTACCCCATCGTGTGGGATATCGTTGAATAGGTCTTCTAAAATGACTCGGGGGTTGCTAAAATTATTTTTCGATTTAATGGTCCATTTACGAAATATTAAACTTTAAAGTGCAAATTTTTGTTCCAGTAGACGTCCCCCCCTCTAAAAGCTAAACTGCTAGCTTGAAATATGCAATGATAGTGCATTTTATGAACTTTAAAGGAAAATTATAGCGGTTAAGATAACTTTATTAGTTTAGCAGTAATAGTCGTTGAACTTGGGTGTTGGATAATTTTTTACCAAATACAAAATCCTTAGCATTAATCCTTTAAAGTGACTAAGATGAAGTAGTTGCTTGTTTATAACGGGTAAAGACTTGCATTGAGAAACAAAATATGAAATATAAAAACTAAAAAAGCCGTAATAAATTATCATAAGTTTCACAATACTGCCACTAGATGGCACTATACCAACGGGTTACGTTTTCGGATTCGAGTACCTATAGAAGTCACAAATGAACTTTGTTTAATTTTCGAATTACAATTTTGTGAATTGAAATAATAACTTGGGAGCAATCGTACTCTTATTTTTTAGCTTTAGCAGGAAGAAAGTGGTTATTATTAGTTAATGTCTAATTGTGTAATCTGTTTAAATAATTATCTTCGAAAATCAACATTTGATATGCGATAACAGATGGCGTTGTGCCGTGACGTCCCTTTTGTAGATCGCGGTGTTAAGATTTTCTTGCAAGGTATGACCTCCGTGGTTACGTTATGTGTTCAAGTTTTGTTTTACTCTGAACACCCTTGTTGTTGTTATTATAACCATTTACTCCTACTATCTTTACCATTACTTATATTCAGAATAAAGAACAACAGCTTCGTACTATATTGTGATAACGGGCTACTACGGAACCCTACACTGTGCGTGGCCCGACACGCACTTGGTCGGTTTTTTTTATTGGAATTGTTTTCATGGACTCGCCACAGCACGATTCACATGTTGATGAACAAAGATGAAAAAAGGGCAAATTCGGCTATTATTTACTTGTAGAATTATGGAATTTAATAGACGAAAATAGAGGAAATACCAAACGCCTGTATTACAACGGTACAGTAGCGCCACTCCTATAAAAATATTATCTCGTGACTGAGAAGAAATTGTGAATAACGGTTCAATAAGGGCCCCTGGGTAAGTGTGTCTAGAATTTTCTAATAACTTTTAGAAAGTTTCATATTGAGACACGAAGCAACAAAATTCGATCTAAAGAACAGCGGCCACATTCCTCTAGATCGTATTTTGTAGCTTCGTGTCTCAATATGAAACTTTATAAAAGGTATTAGAAAATTTAAGACACACTTACCCGAGGGTCCTTATCGAGCCGTTATTCATAATTCCTTCTCAGTCACGAGATAATACTTATTTTTTTAAAGGAGTGGCGCTTGTGTACCGTTGTACGCCCTCTTAAATAGGCACAGGGTAGTCAACAGACAGCAAAAGGTGTCGCTTGCTTCTACGACATCCCACACATGTGATGGGACGCTAAGTTTGCCGCGATTTTGTGAAGACAAGTGCCATGATACAAACTATTCTGGGCTGATGTCCTAGCTCCGGATATTTGTAACGGTGGAATGTGGTACCTTGTATTGACAAAGGTTTTTAAGATAAGCTGGTTAGTTAATTGGTAACTTGGAATTAATTGGAAAGAGTAACTGAATCGTAACGTGTTAAGTACGTATATTATATACTCCTACGTAATTATTGTTGTAGAGACTCTCTGCCAATCAAATTATATCTTGCTTTCAATTATTGTTTTTCATTTCAATCCATTGTAATATTAAAAGTATGCCATGTACGGTCATTGCTACTTTACACTTCACCTGAATCGAAACAAAATTATTCAAAATCTTGTTTTTTTTGTACTTCTGTTCCGATTGTAATTCAATATTGAGCTCAATAAATAAAATTAAAAAAACTGAAGTGGTTATTGACTTTTGTCGCTGATTGTACTAACATTATTTTGAAATGTTACTTTGCAAAATTAAAAAAAAAGTTTATATTATTTAAATGTAAACTGGATGCACATAATTATCTAAACAGAATCATACATTGCCGGCATTATGAAGATTGATTGAGAGAAGAGACATCAGATTACGTGTTCCTACCTACCTACATAGCTTAATGTACCTACATAGTTGTTATAATTACAGCAGTACATGGAATTAGTCGCGTTCGGCTTGCTTATCCTACTACATTGTTATATTATGCTAATGTCTGATGTATTGTCTGCCTGATAAGGGAATTAAACAAAAACAATAACTCGAATCATCGGGTGTGGAAGCGTAGTGTGATTAGGTTATTAAAATGTCACCTGAGAAAGCATTTGTTTATGTACCTAGGTTTTAATCAAAGAGGTGTTGCACAGTATTCCTGCTAACCCCCCTCTTTCGTTACTTTTCTCCGTCCTTGGTTACAATGCGTGTAAGCTCTTACAGGCCCGCTTGCGCAAAAAATAACTAAATGCATTTAGCGGTAACCGTCCCTTTTTTTAAATTGTTATGTTTCAGTCAATCGTTTGAAGATGACAGAGACAGGATGATGTTTTAATACCCAAATTAATGATACTTTGACATCCTAATTGTAATATTTTATACTTTGACATCTTACTCTTTGATACCTACTCTGACATGTAATGATACTTTGACATCTTACTCTTTGATACTCTGACATGTATTGATACTTTGACATCTTACTCTTTGATACTCTGACATGTAATGATACTTTGACATCTTACTCTTTGATACTCTGACATGTAATGATACTTTGACATCTTACTCTTTGATACTCTGACATGTAATGATACTTTGACATCTTACTCTTTGATACTCTGACGTGTAATGATACTTTGACATTTTACTCTTTGATACTCTGACATGTAATGATACTTTGACATACTAAATAAATTGTGTTTATGATTTATTATTTTTAAAATTAAAATTTTGGGTATGTCACCTCAAATTGGGTTTAAAGATTCTTTATTTATTCAAAAGAACATAATTACATTGTTCACTTAGCGAATAAATATATAACTAAGGTAAGTGTAGTCCAGTAGTTTTGTTTTATTTTTTAAAGTAGGTAGGTACGATGTCGCATTTTGTGTGCAAGACTAGCTTAATAGTTTTGTGTTGCTAGTGACGTACTGCTTGAGTTTAGCTTTAAATATGTTATGAGAGGATGTGGTCCTTATATCTGCCGGTAAATTATTATAAAGTAGTACACCTTCGTATTTTATATTTCTCCTGCCATATTGCGTCCGCGGGGGGCGCGTCTGTATTTGGTTGGGGTTTCTTTGGCTGTATTTGGATGTTTTTATGTTAAAGGATAATTGTGTGTGTATTGTTTTGTTAAGAATTTTTCTAATGAGAATGCAGGAATTGAATGTGTAAAGTTGATGAATGCTCATTAGTTTGGTATGTTTATATAGTTCGGATGTAGGTGTGTGATAATCGTAGTTGAATAGAAGTTTAATTATTTTATTTTGTGCTATTTGTAGATCTTTAATAGTCGATTTGGTGGCGCATCCCCAGATTTCGATTAGGTAATTTATGTGTGAGCGAACTAATGAGTTGTAAATATTGTAGCGGATTTTTTTTGGAATGTTATTTATGTACCCGCGCATTGATCCCATTAGCGATGTTATTTTTGTTTTTATGTAATCAATATGTTCTTGAAAAGTGAGTTTGTTGTCTAACCTGAGTCCGAGATATTTTTCACAGTTACTTTTGATGATTTTAGTGTTGTTTATGTGTAAGGCTGGGTGGTCAAGATTTTTTTTATTTTTAGCTGAGAATATTATGTACGATGTTTTTGATGCGTTTATGGTGAGTAAATTAGAGCTAAACCAGTTGTATAATATGTCCATATCTTTTTGCGCGTCAGCTACAATGTTGTTTATATTGTTGCCGAAATAGAAAAGGCAAGTATCATCGGCGTACAAAGTTAGTTGTCCAGTTAAGCCTAAGTCTTTAATATTATTTATGTAAATAGCGAATAAAAGGGGGGATAGCAAAGATCCCTGGGGAACACCGAATTCTATGGGAGATGGTTTACTCATCGTGTTTCCTATTTTAACAATTTGTTTTCTATTGTCAAGGTATGAGGAGAGGATATTATACATTTCTCCGGTGATGCCAATGCTTTTTAGTTTTAATAATAGGATTTTATGGGATACCGTGTCAAACGCCTTTTTTAAGTCAATAAAAATACCGAGTGCAATGTTTTTTTTTGTCAATATTTGTTTTAATGGTGGTGACTAAATCAATTGTGGCGCATAAAGTGTTTGATTTGGGTCGGAAACCGAACTGCCGATCATAAATATAATTAATGTCGTTTAGGTATTTTTCTAGTCTAGTGTAAATTAAACGTTCAAAAATTTTTGATAGTACCGGTAATACCGATATGGGTCGATAATTTCCGGGATCTGTCTTTGTGCCGGATTTGTATATAGGGTTGACTTTCCCAATTTTGAGAGTATTTGGGAATGTACCACTCCTAAAACAGTCATTGATACAATTTGTTAGGTTGGCCACTATTAGGTTTTTTATGCATTTAATAGTTTTGGTAGTGATGCCATCAATTCCTGAGCTGCAACTGGGGTCCAAATTATCGATTATTTTTATGATTTCAGTGCTAGTACAAGGCGTTAGGGTATCTAATTGGTTAACTGTATTAGGGTTATTATTAATTGTGGTGTATGTTAGGTTATTGTGGAATTTGTGTGGTATTTGACTGGCTAGGAGCTTCCCTACGGACGCAAAAAAGTTGTTAAAAGTTTCGCATACCTCGATAGGGTCGCTAATGGTTTTGTTGTTTACGTTTAGCTTAGGTATGTTGCAGGCGGTGACCGGATTGTTATTAGATAGATAGTTGATTAAGGACCACATCTTCTTTGGATTTGATTTGCATTTAGAGAATTTGTTAAAAAAATATTGTCTTTTTTCTTTCTTCATAAAGTGTTGCACTTCGTTTCTCTTTGTTATAAAATCTGTTCTGAAGTCGTCATTGTTTTGATCATTTTTAGATTTCCTCCATAGTATATTTCGCTTGTCAATTTCCCTCGTAATTTTCCTGTTGATCCAATCGTCTCTGGGTAGGTTTAGGATTTTAGTTTTATTTTTTGTGTTTGTTTTTACTTTATCCTGAATAAAGCTCTCTAGAGCATGGTAGTCGTTGTTTGTTGTTATTTAGTTGGCATTAGAGACATCTTTGTATAGATTTGTGTAGTCAATGGCTGTGTAGTGATGTATTTTTTTGGGTGGTCGTTGATATTTCTTTAGTTCCAGGTATATATGGTTGTGATCAGATAATGATGATTCAATGACAGCCATGTGAAAGTTGTCTTTGTAGAGGTTTGAGCAGACATGGTCTAATATTGTCTTGGTGGTACTGGTAGTTCGAGTTTAATATTTTTTGTTTGTTTTGTTCAGTATTTTGTATCCAGTCTCCTTGATCATATTTGTGTAGGTTATCGTAGTCCTATCCGGTTTTAATAAGTCGAGGTTGAAGTCGCCGAAAACAATGCATCGTCGTTTCTGTCGGAGTTGTGAAGAATAGTACTCTATAAAGTTTTTGCAATTCGTATCTGGAGGTTTGTATATAATGCCGACGTTCAGCGCATATTTTTCCAGGAAAATCCAAAGATAATTGCCATCAATGTAGTTTTGTTGAATATCTTTGTGTTCAAGGTCATTGTGGACGAAAATTGATATACCTCCGCCACGCCGATCAGTGCGGTAGTTGTAATGATGAGTATAGTTTGGTATGTATAGTGATGAACCTTCGGAGTCAGATTGAATCCATGTTGCACTCAATAAAATCAGGTGAAGTACGTGTGGTGTGCTTTTCAAGATGCATTGAAGTTCATCCATTTTCCCTTGTTTTGATAGGCTTCGTATGTTGATATACAAGAATTTAAGGGCTTGCGCGTCGGTGTTAAGTTGAGAGTAATTGTCTATTGCTTGATATGTTGCTATGTTTGGATTTGGACAGGTTATTGTTGAGGTTGCTGTGGATATTAGTTTTTTGGAGGTATGATGCTCACGATTTTAGGTAGGCCTTTAATATATTTTATGATTATATTGGTTTCTCCCTTTTCTTGACGACGCTGTAGCTCTGCCCTTAAGTCGTTCAGGTATTTTTGTTGGTTAGGTGTTTGGTCTGAGAATATTTTTATATTTGACTTAGTGAGCTTGTCCTTATTGCGTAGTATGTGTTGAGCTATTTCGCAGGATTCCAGGCATATTTTGATGAGCCTATTTTTATCGGCATTGTATTTTCCGAGGCGCAGGCATTTGGTGATGTTAGGGCACTTATTGTCGCCGTAAAGAGATTTAAATATTATTTGTATCTGTTGCTTTTCGAGATGTTCTTGATCTGCCTTGTTTGGGTCTAGTTCCAAAACTCCCGCTATAATTATATTTTTTTGTCGGTCATGTCGTTCGCGCATTTCGTGAAGTAGTTCTTCTTGTTTGAACATGAATGTCGGTTCTGCTTTTAGGGAAGACATTTGGGATTCGATTTGTTGTAGCTTTTGTTCGGTTATGTCACTTTTACATGCTAGTTGTGATAAATCAGACTTTAATACTTGTTGCTCAGTTGCCAACTTATCCGTACGCTGATTAATGCTCGATAAGTCCGTTTTAAGATCACTCAAGTCTTGTCGTATTTGTGACATATTGTCTGACTGCGTTTTTGAAAACTTTTCTAAGGAATCAAAGATATCCTTACGAAAATTGGTTATTAAATCTGTGAATTGAGTATTCATGGTATTTATTTCCGTATGTATTTTGGTTATCTCCTCTTTGAATTCATGGTCAAGCTCAGGCCTTTTTCTTTTGCGTAAAGTAATAGATTGTAAATCGTCATTCTGATCTAATTTACGTAAATCCGGGTACGACGACGATGTAGATGCAGCTACCGTCGGCGTGTTCGTTTTTTCGCTAGGCGATCGTACCACATTCATTGTTATGAGTAAGTAAAAAGATGCTATAATTGAATGTTACTTGCTTTCGTTACTGCAGCGGCACCGGTGTTGGAGAGTGCGAGCGGGATCAAAAATGTGGTTTGTCTCTTTTACCCGCGGGGGTGAAGAGCGCCGCTTGTTGACCACGCACCGCGTGTCGTCACCGTAGGAACTATGCGTACAGTCCTTTTTTGCACAATAATTAGCACTATAATTGGCACTGTCACTTCTCAGTTTTAAGGTCCAAACTAGGGTGGTCGTTATTTGTATTTAATAAACTACTTTTTTACGAGAGTTTGGCACACGTCTGGTTGCGCTGGCTACTGGACGTAAAAAAAATTGTAAAAAATTGTAATTTTAATTCGTAAATATGCATTCAATAATGTTAATACTAACCTAATAATCTCAGTCCTGTAATAAATGTATGTTCCTAATATTTGCACGCCATACTTGGTAGATGTGATGATACCACTGACTAATCTTAAGACTATAAAATGTACAGTCGCCAGCAGGTCAAGCTACACGAAATTGTCAAATTTCTCCAAACGATTTTAAGCCTTAAAATATTGAAGGTTAAGTTCAAAATCGAATGAGAAAATCTGACAGTTTGTGGTAACTTGACGTGTGTGTGGGTACCATATTCTGACAAATAAATGATTATGATTATATTTAGCGCTAAACGCGTTTAGTGATTTGTGGTGCAAGCGGGCCTTAAAGTGAAAGAGAAAGCACCAAGGCATGGATATCTTAGTTTGTAGGATAGAAATAGTCTGTAAGCCGTGGATAGATAGCCGTGGAGGATAACAATGAACGTACGACTTAGATTACCGTTGCTGTTATAGTGAGACTTCTGCGTCCTCAATGCGGTGCGCATACGACATTCCCAATCGTCCGTATGATGTGGTAGTCAACACTGGTTCGTGCTTACACCGTGTAATTACAGGCGCAATTATAATAAGGTGCCACTGTTAGCAGTCGTGAGTGCAATGAGAACGAATTGATATTGTCAACAGAGTTTCACGAATTGCTGTGATGGAGTCTCTTGCGTTTATGAAGGTGCCTACCTACGAAGAAATTAGTTGGATGAATAATAATCGTAAACGGCATATTATTATTTTTTACTTTCGTCTTTGACATAATCTTCACATTATTTGACATTATATACCTTTAATTCTTATTTCAACTCTTTACTTATGGCTTTTGTAAACAGGATTTTAATTCAGATTTGTTACAGTTGTATTGGCAATCATGTCATTTGGTTTAAATAGGCTTTTATTTTTCTATAGATTCTTCTATATTTTGTGAATGTGAGAACGTTGTAGGCCTAACTTGTAGACTGTAGATTAGTAGACCTTTTTATATTTTGTTGAGTGCCTGTTACTTGTTGACAGGCCTACACTGTCCTCCCATACTTATCAACACTGTAATTTGAAACATTGTAAAAGCCCCTTATTTTTAAAAGAGTAACCGTGGAGTTTCTTGCCGGCTCTTCTCCATAGGTAACGACCAATTGGAACCGTGCACCTAGCTTCTGACGTTTCATAAGTGCCCATGTTGGTTTATGTGAAATAAAATATTTTGATTTTGATTTCTGATTTTGAATGCTTTGATGATTCAGATGACTATCTGCATAAAAGTGAAATTTGTGTGTGCTGATTCTGGTCACAATCCTGAAAAATACAGTCCCAATGTCATAACGAAACGGAATCAGGATTTTTCAGTCCGTTTTAAAAAACAAACTGAAGAAGGATAACGCTAAAGATCTTCTGCAAACAAGGTGTCTGAATAATAATAAAAAAACTCTAAAAACCCTCTATCACGGCGAAGTGTCACCGAATTTAAAGTTCATTAATCATTTTTAAGAGGTCGGTAACTTATTTTCGTGGAAATATCAATCAACTTAACGTGATCTCCGATTATTTAATTGAAGCGGAGTTTTTGACAAGACACTCGACTCGCTTTTTATCAATATCAAATTTTGATTGATGAATACGCCGTGGTGGGAAAAATAGACCGTTTTCCGAGGTGTAGGTAAATGCGGAGGAGGCGCCTGGACTTTTAGTGTCAAGGATGTGCCAGAATTGGTAAAATGGAACAGTTTTGGTAACATTTTGGTTAAGTTGTCAGATGATTTCCACTGTAACTTTTTGACTCATCTCTTAGAAAGAGCATGGAGGACCATCAGTTCTTATTAAAGAAACCATGTAAAAGGTAGGTAAACATTTTTCCCCTTATTTATAAACGTTGCTTTAAGTAGCTAATGACTAAACTCTGATTTTTTATTTGCTAGACCAAAATGACAGTTGCGATCGACCTTTTACATCACTCAGTTTCTCATATTATAGTTCGTGCAAATTCCTGTTGACCACTACATAATTCGTACATTCTTCACTAAACATTTTCTATAAGGCTAGCTTTTGCCCGCGGCTTTGCCCGCGTGGATTTCGGAAATTTTCCCACAGGAACGTACTACCGGGATAAAAATAATTCTACGTGTTAATCCAAGTTATAAGCTATCTGTGTTCCAAATTTCATCCAAATCTGGTCAGTAGTTTTTGCGTGAAAGAGTAACAAACATCCATCCATCCATCCATCCATCCATCCATCCATCCATCCTCACAAACTTTCATATTTATAATATCAGTATGATAGAAAGTAGGATTATATACCCACAATTCTAATTTCAACTCTTTACTAAACAACGGCTTTTGTAGACAGGATATTAATTCAGATTTGTTATTACAGTTGTAATGGCAATCATGTCAATAGGCTTTTATTTTTATTATTTTGTTTGGCTTTTATATAGTTTTTTTTTTAATATTTTGTGAATGTGAGAACGTTGTAGGCCTAACTTGTGGACTGTGGATTACCATTTTCTATTTTGTTAAGTACACTGTAATTTTAAAACATTGTTGAAGCCAATTAGGATGGAGTTTCTTGCAGGTTCTTCTCTCCATTGGAAACGACCAATTGGAACCGTGCACCTAAGTTCTGACGTTTCATAAGTGCATCAAAATATTTTATTTCACATAAATGGCATACATGGGCATGTCGGTTTATGTGAAATAAAATATTTTGATTTTGGTTTTACACATTGACAGTTTTTCCATCTTTGAACTCAAAACACACGCTTAAAGTTATTTGATCGCAGCAGTCATATTGGTCTAGCAAATTAAAAATCAGTTTAGGAAATAATTAGCAAAAAAAAAATTAAGCGTCTCTTAACTTTAAGCATCGTTTATTAATAAGGGCGATAATTAGCAAGAAATTACTACTAATTGCTTTAAAGTAAATGTTTCATTATGATATATTTTATCTTATTTACCTACTTCAAACAGTTGAAATTCCATCCACATTATTGCTGCATTATCTAATCCCTCATATAGACTAGTGAACATCGTGTATTCGTTTGTCAAGTTCTTTGAAGTGGCCGTACAATGATATCAGTGTCAAGTAATTAATTAGTGCATTATGTACCTGTAATTATATTAATTAATGTCAGCAATAGTCTCGCTTGTCTGATCTCAATTAGCTGGAGATGCTGATGAAGGTAGAATTGGTTTGTATAGAGGTCCTGGTTTTGACCTAGTTGTTGTGTTTTTGGCCTGAGTACCCTCAGATTATAGTTATTATATTGTATAGTACTTGTTGGAGCTTTTGTGAGCTCTTTTCGATCTAATCCAGGGTACTGTACACATAAAGTGGCGTAACTGGCGTATGACCCACGGCAACCTTTGCTTCTTTGCTTATTACGTACAACTGATAAATACTGACATCATTTTTATCTAAGAGATGTCATACATTTCGCTCGTCAGCTACAAGCTGTCGTCAGTCACAAAGTTGAGAGGTTTCATGTGCATGTAACATCCTCAGTATGATTGTTGGCATGGAAGCGAATGTGGCAACCGCCGCAACCTACGTTCCCAAACAGACTCTTGTACAAGGAACTCTCCTAAGACAAAACTGACCTCGTAACTCGCAGTGACTGCTCCAACACAATGGGGGCCGTAATAATCACCTGATGCATTCTACCATTCCCGGATCAAAATGGCGCACTTACGCACTACCAAATGATTCCCCTGCACACATTTAGATACGGAAAATGGCTCTTACCTATATATTTAGGATAGTTTCACGTTCGGGCCGTATCTTCATAATGTTTTTATATTATGAGTTTGTGTCGGCGATGTCAGAGCGCTCGTTATGGCTGGAACGGCGGCCATTATGGACAAACTACGTCACTAAATAATAGGCTCACCCGGCGAACAGTGGCTACAGTTGCTACTCCACTATAAATTATGATAGTCGTGTTTTTGGATCGGATGTGCAATATTTTTGGGGGTTTAAGGGAAGAAGGATTGTTGAGGTCGTCGGTCGTTTCTTGACGTTACTTAGGTCGGTCTGCAGAAATCTGTATTTACGATACGACTTGTTTCGACCTTTATTTGCAGCTTATTATTTTGAGGGAGTTATCTAAGCGAGCAGTCTAATCTACACTTTACCGTAGGTGCCGACTGCATACAACATAGTATTTTTATTATTAATCTAGGCTAAATGATTACCACAGTAAAAACCCTTCTCTAGCCCCATTATTGCAGAGTCCAAACTTAACGTACAGTATCAAATACCGCTCCCATTTAAAGACAAATAGTCACACATCACTCAACAAACAAAAAACCCGCCTTCCCATCATTTCAACGGACATGCCCGTTTACAAACCCCCTAATTAACCTGTCCATTAATTAAACATCTCATTAATAACCGTTAAACACATAAATTGAAACTAGTGGCACAAAGGGCCGGTGGGGCATAGGGGCGGCGGGGCACGGGGGCGCAAGGGGCACAATTTGTTCGCTCGTTATTAAACAAAGGCAACATTAGGGGTAATCTCGGCACTGTCTCATTGTTGGCACTCGCTGTTAATGCGGCGGGAGGCACAGGGCTGCCTAATTTGTATCTGTGGCTGAATGACCATGACACCTATTGGGGTGTGTAAAGAGGAAACTAAATTTTCATTTTAGAAGTAACAACGTTGGTGGTTCTGTGGCTAAATAAGTGGCTAGTATGTGGCCGTGTGAATAGCGAAGTTAATGGCCTCGTTTCTGGTCCTCTTTGATACAGCCATACAGTTGGCCACAAAGGACAAAGCAGCGGATAAGACTTTGTTATCCTAACTAATATTATAAATGCGAAAGTAAGTTTGTTTGTTTGTTACCTTTTCACGCCTAAACCACTGAACCGATCATCCTGAAATTTTGCATATACGTTGTCAGGTGTACAGAAACGGACATAGGGTACCTTTCATCCCGAAAAAAAGTACTATTCCCGAGGAAAACCCCAATAAAGTTCTTATGATAATAGATGGCGCCACGTGTCTTTCGAATCATGATTGAATTATAACCCGAATTGATAGTCAGTCTAAATTAACGCGAGCGAAGCCGCGAGCAAAAGCTAGTTTTAAAATACGAATAACATTCAGTCGGATCGTTCCTTGGTTAAATGTTTATCCACTCAACATTGCTGCTTCATTGACTGGTGCTGCTGCCCTTGAACCCAATATATTACAGAAATGTAGGCTATGACACCTACGTAAATAGAAAAAGTGATATACAACTAAATTTATCTGAAAGCTCTGCTAATATCTTTACAATCGACAAATGCAGACACATTGAAGTCTTTCATCTTTCTCAATACTCCACACGCTTAAGAGGAGTGCATCTTCCTCAGAGGTACAGTGAGCTCATTGTCAGCCCTAGTGAACGCACTCCGGGGCACATAATGAGCACATTACATAAAAGAGCTCACTCCATTCACGGGAATAAATTAGATTCACACAATGAGTCCTGTAGACGCCACGTCGCGCTGCCAATAATTATATGTAGGTACAATGGAGAGATGGTAATTGGTGATATGGGCCTTGTTGTTGCGTCTACACACTGGTTTATGTTGGTCAGTCTTTGTTTATCAGTAACGTATTTTTTCAAAGATTTCATACTGGGAACTACTTTTTACTTTGCTTTTCTGTCGCAGCATTCCTGTGTTAGGGTTGCAAGAGTTGCCAATAAAATAACGGGTACTTACAATGGTATGAAAATTTATTTGTAGGTATTCCAGTTTCAACCACTAAAACTTTAAATTCTTCACCCACTGTTGCCGAGTCCCTATTGAAAGAAAATGTTGATATTTGTAACCATGTATTTAATTTCGACTATGTTAGTGCTCGAGATATTATAAAAACTTTCAATACACTCAATTAAAAAAAACTGCTGATCTATGGGGAAATTCCGTAGATATTGCAACACTGTAGCGCCTGAATTGGCAATTATTTTTAATAAATGTGGTGTAATTCCTGAGTTAATGAAGATTAGTAAAATAATACCTTTGTTTAAATCGCGCAACACATCAAACCCCATAAACTTTAGACCATTTTTTGTGCTACCCACCTTCAGTAAAATATTGAAAAATTTATGCTAGATCAATTGCAATTAAATTTTAATAAACAAAAATTATTAAACAGTAAACAATTCGGTTTCATAAGGGGTCGCTCGATTACCGACGCTGGTGTTGAGCTTCTTGCACATATTTTTGAGGCCTGGGAGAAGCCGCATGATGCCCTAGGTATTTCTTGTCACTTAACTAAGGCTTTTGATTGTGTTTCTCATGATACAAGTACATTGGTCAGGAAATTGCATCACTATGGTATTAGAAACACTGCCTTGTATCTTCTTATTTTTATTTGGATAATAGAATCCAAAGAGTGGACGTTCACGGTAAGTGATTTCCGGGTTCTATTGTCATTATGGGAGTTCCGCAGGGCTCCATTCTTGGCCCTTTTTTATTTCTTGTATATATTAATGACCTACCTTGCCTTATAAAGAACAGTCATGAAATAGTGTTTTTTGCAGCTTCCACATTACTTTTATTTTAGCTTAAACAACAACAGATAGTTAATGACGATGTAAATAATGCTCTTGCTAAAATAGTGAAATTTAATTTTAAACGATAAAAAGACTAAATGTATTAGATTTCTGACACCTAACATTAAGTAGGTGAAACCCATTGTACTAGTAAATTGGGTGGAATTGGATCTTGTGGACACCACTGTATTCTTAGGTATTACTTTGGACTCGAAGCTACAGTGGGGCCCACATATAACCGAATTGTCGAAGCGGCTAAGCTCTGCAGCCGACGCGGTCTATAAAATCCGTCATTTCACTGATGTAGAAACAGCTCAATTAGTAATATTTTATTTTTGATGACATTTAAAGAGAAAACTGACTGTGTCACATTCACAGTCAGTTTTCTCTAGTACCATGCAAGCTAGATTAAATACATGTTTTTATAACTGTCTGGCGGTTTTGAGTATTTTTAACCCCCGACGCAAAAACGACGGGGTGTTATAAGTTTGACGTGTCTTAGTGTGTGTGTGTCTGTCTGTGGCCCCGTAGCTCCCGAACGGATGAACCGATTAAGATTTTGTTTATTTTGTTTGAAAGGTGAATTAGTCAGGAGTGTTCTTAGGTATGTTGGATGAAAATCGGTCTAAGATGGCCGCCGCCACAAAATGGCAGATTACATATTTTTTCACAACTCCATCAATATGGATATTAAATGAAAGAGCTTGACTAGTAGAATAGTGTACACTAAATTGAAAGGGAATGAGGAATGAAATGAAAACTAAAAACTTGAAAATTATTTTTTTATCTGATAATGCCCTAAATTCATAAGGAAAGTGGAGTGATGTCTGGTACCTAGGACCTAACGAATTATTTTTTATTTATTAACCCCTGACACGAAAAGAGGGGTGTTATAAGTTTGGCCGCTATGTGTGTGTGTGTTGTGTGTGTGTGTTGTGTGTGTGTGTGTGTGTGTGTGTGTGTGTGTGTGTTGTGTGTGTGTGTGTGTGTGTGTGTGTTGTGTGTGTGTGTGTGTGTGTGTGTGTGTGTGTGTGTGTGTGTCTGTGGCACCGTAGCTCTTAAACGGGTGAACCGTTTTGGATGCGGTGGTTCTTAGACATGTTTCACCAAAATCGGTTCAACCGTTTCAGGGCACCAGCTCTTTTGTTAGCTGTGGTAGGGATCTTGACGCATAATGGGTATTCACTTTACTTTGAAACATATGTGTGACTTAAAATTGGAAACACCCATGTATCCTATATAACTATGCAAGATTATGGAATTCTTGGTTTGATGCTGCAGCCAGGATATCCAGCAGATTAGTACACTCTTGAAAAAAAAAATTTGCTGATATGTCTTTTTGGATTCATTTTTAAATCAGTATTTTTTTATTGATTGATTACTTATATAACTTCTTTTGTATCTAAGTTGAAAAATTAAAAATTAAAAATAAAATAAAATAAATTAAAATCCCCCGATACAAAAACCTATAAAAAGTAAAAAATAATATTTCTGGGCCTCTTTAATATTTAATACTTAATAAGTAATATTTTGTGATTCAAGCTTCGTCGAGTCGGGGGACCGCATACGGTGACGAAGTGCTCCGATCCGAATGGGATAAATCATCAATCCCAAAAATGGGATCAATCTATCCAGTCATATCAATATTTAAATATTTAAATACTGATTAAAGTTAAAGGACCAGGCCCAGAAATTTACTTTTTATAGGTTTTTGTGTCGCGGGTTATTAAAAAATTTAATTTATTCTTTTGTATATGGCCTACGCAAATGTTCTGCAGATCTAGTTGCGACGTGTGACGGGTCGTTGAGCTCCCTAAAATAGGGTTGAGCTACACGATGACTAATGCATGCATGCCGTCTGTTGGAACAGGACAACTCAAAGCTGCAATGACTCTTTCTTCAAAAGGCCCTTCCAGACATGGCCTTGCATTATTGTTAGACTCACATAAAATCCTGATAATATAATTTTTGGACTTTAAAAGAGACTATGACCTCCGAGTTTCTTTCGGCATTTCTTCTCCGGCATCCGTCAGCTAGGAAATGCCGGCGTCATCTAGTTTTACAATCTTGACCAACAAAATATTGACGTGTAAAAGTGAGTTAAAAGATCTACTTACAGAAATAAACATTTTATTTCATTTTATTACCTACTTTGGAATGTTGATGCATCGGGAATTCTACGGTGTTGCAAATCTCAATAGGCAGCGGTACGATTTTCTGTCAGTTGGGCTGTTGTCCTATCTACAAAAAAATTATATGAAGCAAAATATGCCAAAGTAGATTTTCCTAAGAAAAATATTAATGACGACCATTTTGTTCGATAACCATGTGGTCGCTTGTAGCACATTATATCTTGAGTAAAAATTCCGTTCTTCGATTTCGCAATTATATTAGTTATATAAGCTATACAATAAAGCCAATTTGAACACCTACTCAGGTCTTCCTAACCCCGTTTCGTTACAAAGCGAGCCAGTCGAACTCAAATTAAACTGAAAACCTTGTTGAAATGCTATTTCCAGTGCAAATGTTTGCTTTGCCAGTGTCGGCAGGATTACTTAGGCTAAAGTTGAATCTAGACAGGACCTGTTATCTGCTTGACCTGACTCTTGGCACCTAATCGAAAGCTGGGCATACTCCTCAAATGGATGGAATGCGCAAGACGGATTTGGATCAGGAGGATTATTTTGAAATGATTTTGAACACTGCTGATCTGAGTGCTTGCGAACGGCAAGCACTCAGATCAGTAATTAAAGCAGTAGTCGTGTTTGATGTTCATAAGTGGACTTTTATGGCCTGATCTGTTGTTTTGATTGTAAACCATTTTGATCGAAGTCTAATAATAAAAGGAGCAGATCCAATCAACATTCTTTAACCTGCCAAAATCATCATAGAAATTAAAAAACTTTTCATAATCTGCATAGTACACCATCTTAAACTTTTAACAGTGAGCAAATAAAATTATGGGCCGAATAATTGATGGGTTCGTTCAATCAAATTAATTCTATTCATTAATATTCACGCCACCCGAGGTGACGATGAAAAAAGGGGGAAACATGAGAGGGTGACCCACCAGGACCTCTGCTCATCCCAGTTTCAATAGGACTTAAATATTATTTTATAATTTGATTCTTTAAGATGGAAGCGTCTTGGTGCATTGAGGAAGAATTTTATGGATCGTTTTAATTTAAATGAATGGTTTTTTTCCTCTGGTTTGAAGATGTAACTGTGATGTAAACTGCGGTGCGTTGGTGAACAATTTTATTAATCTATAAACTATGTTATAATAATTATAATTAATTTAATTGAAATGAGGCCATAATATTTATGTTATAAAGGGCATTACCCCCCAAAGAGTCCACTGCTACCTTCAAAATTCTAAAGGTGCAAACAAAGTCCAGCTTTAAAGGTGAAATGCGTAAGAATGTGGACGAAGCAAAATAACTAAGTTAAAAGGATCGTACCTAGCACGTGTCGCATTTTAACTTACCATGGCAGAAAAAGCATACAATTCAGTACAAACCTTAATTTTAAATAGAAAATTAAGACACAGCGGTACGGGGACTACGGGTCAGGTAGCCTTCGTGTGTATGTAGCCCAATCATCCGATTGCGATGTTTAGTTGTTTACGCAGCGCAATAGAAAACATCGGTATTACCGGGGACAACACTACGCCCCCGGGGAATGCCCCACCGGTAAAGTCCACTGACGGCAGCAAAAACCTATGCAGTTTAAAATATGTAAACAGTTCTCATGAAAAATAAAAGAAGTTGCTTTAATATCCGAGAATCTTTAATCTTATTAATTACGTGTTTATTTCCAAGTACCACCACGGAGTATGTAAATAAATGGGTAGGTATGTCTTGAAATCCATCCATAATAAATTATCATTTGAGAAAACTATTCGCAGCTGATAGACGCCTTTAAGATTCGGAGCAAAACATTTCCAGTTATTTTGATGTTACATTCAGAAAAAAATGCTTTCAGAAAGGTGCTGTTATACCATTTATAATGTTACAAAGATTTTAGGAAAATGGAAGGTGTTTTAACTTCTTAATAAATTATCTATTTTTTACGTACTTAGTAGAAGGCATTTACCAGCTTGATTAAAGAGTTTTCGGCACTTTGAGAAACAACCAAGTACTTTAACAGAATACAAGTGGTTGTAGTAATCAAATCCCGTTGTTCTTTCCAGTAATTATTGTTATTGTTGTTGTTTGTTATTTTTTATTTTTATTATTGTTAATTTTGTTAATTTTAAATGCTCCTTTTTTATTTTTTTTATTTATTACTCTTTGTATTTCCTGTGCGTCTCCCAAATAAAAACTTTTTCTTTTTTTTTTCTTTCTTTCTTTCTTTTAATTTGTTTCTAAACCTAGACTTATAACAAAACTACCTTATATCTCAAATAAAAAAAAAACTTTCCCGAAACGGGCTTATTCTTGAAACTACAACTAATATTAAAGCCAACCTTGATGTTACCCCAAAGTTTCAAAACTTCCCGCTTCAGAATATTTATAATATTCCGTGTGTGGGTAAACTTTTGGGGCTGCCAGTGTACGTAGGAGAACTATCGCGAGGTATTGCTCTATCGGGCCGCGGCCTGTTTACTTAGGCCGGGCAGCTTTGCACAGCAAATATCATTTGCCCGATTCTGGCCTAATAGATTTTTATTGGAGCTATTCAAAACGGGTGTGAATCTTCCCGCAGTTAGCAAGTCAGCACTGATCTTATGTGTTTTCTTATTCCCAGTAATAGTTTTCGGGTGTGGGGCTTAGAGGGGGCGGACATGAAAGGTTTGGTTTTGTTTGGAACGTTGTGAAAAAATCTTCGAAAGATACGTTGGTCAATCGATGTCCGAAGTTCCTTCGCAATAAACGCCTGTTCTTAAAGCCGTTATATTAATTACTGATACATTGAATGGGTATAACGATTCTCAACCAACATAAACAAGAGGTTTAAATCTTGTTTATGTTGGTGGGACTATAACACATTTCGATAAGAAGTCCACCACCAACAGTTTTTAATAATGAAGTCTTTATAATTTGCAAATAGGAAATAGTCTGTACTATTATTATCATCCTGAAAATTTTTCAGAACAGATATGGCGGTATAAATGGATGGCAACGTTATGGTTATTACATAAGTACTTAATTCTGGATCAGTTTTTATTCTTTAAGGTTATTAAAATATACATAGTTCAAATAGTAATCTAGCTAGGCATGAGCACGAGCACTGCGCACATTCGCTCCGATTAAATTCAGATACCGTACCGATGCAAAGTTTCGTTAAAAATGAATTGAAGTAAAGTAGTTCGGAATCTGAGAATATCGTCATTTTAGCATGAATTGGATTTTATATACATTGCATTTTTATATAACTTTCTTGAATTATGTTCATGTTTATTAATAACTATTTACATTTATACTGACTTGTATATTTCTGAATTTAAAAGTCAGGGAAATTAATCGTTATGCAAATTGACTGCAAACTTAATTAAATCATAACTGTCATTCTTTGACAGTTATGAGACCTTCAATACATGGGTCAGAAGTAGAAGTATGTTTGTACTTACGACGTTTGTTTGGCGGCAGCGAGGCATAGCCCTCCTCATCTTCCGAAAATGAGGAAGAGTTGCAGTCGTCACCGGAGGATACCGGCTGGCGTGGGCGTCGAGAAGTCTGTTCTTCATCTTAAGCAACCACAATCGAACTACTAGGTTCACCAACACCCTTGTCCTTACCGTCAATACTATTCCACTTGTCAATATTATTCACCGATTGAGTGCTCATACTCACTAATAATCTACACAATCACTTGTTTGCACTTGAAAAACTTTATTTACTACTTTAGTATTAACTATGAGAAAAATTTGCGTGGTTTCACGGCAAAATTTAAGAGCACTATGAGTTGCCATTAATGGGTGCGCTCCAGTTCAGGAAAACTTCAATGCTTTGCTAGGAGTGAAACAGACGGGTAACACGGGGGAGAACAGCTATGAAAAAAAATTGCGTGATCTTTAAGCTTAATTTTTTGAACGTCTCTTCACCAATGCTGTGTGTTTTGGAAACACACATAATAACCAATACTTTCCAAGTCTGCCACTACCAATAGAAATAAACACTTCCCCAACTAGATCAAAGCACAAATAAGGCTTGAGCTGGTAAAAGCGCGCAGTATGTTGAATAGTTGATACCCACGGTCGCGCACATAGTTGGCAGCAGTTACAGATCAACAATCTCAAACTCGGGGGTTTAAGTAATCGCCGAAGTAGGCGAAAGTCAGGAGTTTTCTTTAATCCGAGCTTTGTTAAGTTTCGTTTTTATCTTTTTACGCGAGTTTCTGTAATGTGTGTACGTAGTAAGTTTTTTTTACATACTTTTGATGCTGCAGCAGTTTTTTCTGGTGGTTACTGTGTATTCTAGAAGTTCTTTTAGTTCGGTATTTGTTCTACTTTTTACTTTATGCCCGTTACTTTTATTTGCTGTAAGATTTTATGTGTCGTTTTTTGTTACAGATTCGAACGAAATATGAAAATGTTTTTTAAGAGTGTAGTAAGCTGATTGCAATACTTTTCCTAGTCATATTCAAGCCTTGGTTACATTACAGTAGTTCTTTCCAAATACCTCATCGTCAATTCTTTCACCCAAGTATGTTTTACCAAAATCTGAATAGTTAGGGTTAGCAAAGTTAACCTGTTGAGCGCTGCCCAATCAATTACATGCGCTGCCCAAATGAACACAGTTTTCATCCGTTAGTTACCGCTGGCTTTTTCCAATGTTTAAAGTTTTAAATCAAATATTTGCCCGTTTATTAACTAGCAATCAATGGTTTAAATCAGGAATATTTTTGTTTGTTTCATATAAAATGTGCGGAATGCCAAGCAAATGCAATCCCTGCTGTGATTGGAATGATAAAATAATTGTGCAAGCGGTATACGTAATTTTCCTTTTTGGGGTTTAAATACCTGTTCAGTTAGAGATTTTATTTTTGCATGAGCTACTTGTTCTGGAATTGTCCTTCAATTTGTTCAAAAGTTCTTCGAAGGGGGTTTGTTATGTTCTTCAAATAATAAATACTTTGCGTAGTTCCTACTAAGGAGCTATAAGACCCGAAAAAGTAAGGCACTACCACAATTTATAGATCCATATTATTATTTTTAGTTACATCCAACTTTGTTTGTGAGCATTAAACACCAGGCCAGGGTATAGTCCTCTCCCACCTCTCACTCTCGCCACAATATGCGGAACAACTTATCAACATCTGGAATTGAGTCACGAAAGCAGTAACCTAGCGTCTAAAGTATCACTCAGCATCGATTAGCCTGAGTAAAAGAAAGAAAAGAAAGAAGATATATTTATTTGCGGTGAGTCAGTGGTTTGTGTTCACTAAGAGGCAGTACAATTCGGCCGGTCCTAAGAAAGCACCGACTTCAATGGCCGCGAGACTTGGGTCCCTTTGCCACAATTAACGACTAACTGCCGAATTGGCAATATTGTTGTGTTTGACTACTTCGATTAAAAGTTAGCCCGGAGAGCCGAAATTGTGAGTTATAGCGGGAAAAGTTTGCAATTTGATGATGTAGACGTATCGATCTGATGAAGTTCGCTGTTAGAAATTTAATATCATTTCGAGTTATCATTTTCGTGGAATATTGAAGTGAAAGTTGAAGTTTGGGGCTTGGAGAGAGGTATACTCCTTGAGAATTAGCAGCAATTTAATAAAATATTAATCTTTTTGATGAGTTGTTCCGTTGGTCTGGTTATATTAGGTAAACTTGGAACGAGTGCTTTTATAGCATTTTGGGTGTTGTATTAGAAAGAGTGGTCACGATTGTCTGCGAGGTTACTCAGGTATATTAAAACCTAATATTGAACTCTATAATAAACCGAGATTCCAACATATTATCCCATTCATGTTCCTGTTACGTATCCATTCGGATTTTCACTCAGGAAACAGAAAATGACGAAAAAAACATGAAGTCTGAACGTAGCTCGCAGGCGGTATCTAAAACAACGACTTGTCTGCTATAAAAATGTTCATGTTTTTTTAAGGGATGGTTTCGTTGCGACGGCGACGTGCCAAACAGTACGAGAACTTGGCGATGTGAACTAATTTAAGAAGCAATGAACTGAGATTAACTGTTTCGGTGCATTGTTTTATGATTTCGTAAACTGTTCAAGTTTCAGAGCTGTACTTGAGTAACACTGATGCTAATACTTACATGGAGAGATAAACATGAAAATACTAAGCTTTTGTGTTTTGATTTAGGTAAGTAGCTACTATGTTGATTAATGTTTCAATTCCTTTCATAACAATTCAATTAATACAGGAATCTAAGTAATAAAACTATCCTTAAAGTGGCACTTTAAACCATATGTCGATACTTTATCAAAACGAATGCACCGCCCGTATTAAAATTTTACGACGACCCTCAATTTATAGACTTTTTATTAGTTTGCGTCGCATTCATGGAACCGCACCTTATTCGCACTTAAGCCGGGGTCAGATTGAGCGGTACAACGGTACGGAATACCCATTGTCCTAAATAAGTAAGCTTTGCGTTAAGACAACACGGTGTCACGCCAAGACGCAACTTACGCTTCTATGGAAATTATACGAAAACAATCTCTATGTTTGTTCTAAGGGATTTTTATGGAAAGCCAAAATTGGTGGTGTATTGTCTGTGTATGCTTAAGATCGTTTTCACACGCTCCTGCTGTCGGATAGTCGGCGCCGGCTATCGAATCTAACCGAATAAATTGTATCGATACGTGTGGAAGTTTTCGTATTTATCCGACACCGGATACCGTATCCGGCAGCCGGAACGTGTGAAAAGGGCTTAAGGGCAGTGTGGAAGAAAAAGTTATATACAGGTTTGTAAAAGTAGATGGTATTTGTTAGAAAATAAACGGATCTTGTTAGTGTTTTTTTTTAAGATGGAAATGGGTACAGCAAATAAGTGGGTAGGCGTTGTTCCAATATTTATAGTAAGTTTCCATGATTGTAAGTGTTTGGATTCATCTCTTGTATAACCTGATTTAGAAACTGAAAAAGAAAGTTATCACTTAATGAAACAGTTTATCTAACAACGATATTTTAAGTTTAAACCTCTGTTAAGTTTGGTTTAATACGATGGTGAAAATCAACCTCAAGCAAACCCAAGTCACTACAATTAAAACCAAACCAAGCAGTATAACCGCATTGCCGTATCGGTAAAACGAAAAAGCTCAACAGAAAGCAGGAACGGCGCAAAAAGAGCATTAGTGCTTCCGTGCGCGTAGTGACAAGCGCGCACAATAGATGGCGCTGTGCCGTCGTAACTCGCGCTCGTCGGCGCAAATCATCGTAAAAAGTCGCGCAGCCGAGCCGGGGATGCCAGCTATAGGACTTTAGCTTTGTAGCTGGGACATGGATGTTGTTTTAGACCTAGGAATTTGGACTCTATATTCTGTTCCAAAATTATCTGATAAAAATGTAAACAAATGGATCAGAGAACGTAGGTACCTGTGAATGCCAATTTGTAGTGCCAGTTACAAATTGAGTGCTTTGAATTGAGTATTTTATACACTTAATTTAAAGTTTTAAGTCACCTAAAAATGTTTTTCATTTCAATCGAGGTTCATTTTATAACCTCAATTTTCGTCGATAAAGTTTTAGTTACAATTTACTAATGTTATTGAAATAATAATTGTTGTAAAAACTGGTGAGATATCATGGTGAAGGCTTCTAAATATTGATGAATGTGTTACTAATTCTCTTTTGTGTGGGCTTTACAGTATAACCTGAACAGAGTTTGTTTACATTTTCATCAGATACTTTTGATACAGACTGTACTCGATTGTATTGGAATTTTGTTGCTAGCATAGTGAGGTGAGCATTCATCTTTTTTTTATAAGCGCGAGCTTTATGAGACAAGCTTTTGTCATGAGCCAAGAAAATGCCTAAGTTGTGCCAAATACCTCTTGGTCTCTGGTCATTTTAATGACAAGAATTGGGGTCTGGTAAACCACCCTTGATTTACTTTTGCTAACTCTACTACAGCTTAAGTTCTGGCTTGACAGGTTAGGTACTTACTGAGGTACCCCTACCTACCTCACTGACAAATGCGATCCGATTGATCAGTAATCACTGAAGAAACTAATGGTCCTGACCAGCTCAGGCCAGATGGCATTAATGTCAAGAAGATTGACTAATCACGAATTACAAAACCGAGGGTGCTAAAGCCGCCATTACCACTAGTGTCGAAGTAACTAAATTAAATAATGCAATACCATTGCACGAAGACCACAAGTACCAGGCACTCAGAATAAGTGAGGATATAAACAGATCACGGTAATTTTAAACATAAAATAGCAACCCACCTGCACCCAGCACCCAGCCTGTCGTCAACGGTTTATAGTGGTGTGAGCGATAAACGCGACCGCCACTGTATCCGAGTGAACTTCGTAATCTAATACGTAGTGCACTAACATTTGTTACATCATACCGAATAGGATCAAATATACCGAATGTAATTCAACCTGTATTACTGAGCAGTCGATTTGCCGAATGAATATTTTTATGAAAACTTTTTTTGTTTTTAATCAAATGCGGCGTGCTGGGCATTTTTTTTAAATTGGTATTGGGTTATGGTCCGTATACATTGGTCAAAGAGGACGTTTGCACTGTCAATATGAATGTTGTGTGTATGTTTGTGGGCGGACTGTTAGATATATTTAATATTGACTTCTGACTGGTCAACTTAGCGTAAACTGTGTAGTTTGGGCATCAAGGAGGGACGCATTTGCTCAGCAATGGTATGTTACAGGTACCTAATGGTAGCCATGTTGGTTGCTGCCTTGTAACGACATGATTTGATGAGTACCGATACTTGGTGTATTGATCCTCATGTATCTACACTTTGTGTAAAGTTCTAACTATTTTCACCATATTCACACTGGTAGTTACATATAAGTGATAATCATGTGAAGGAAGGGAGGAAGGAATAATGTAGTTTAAAACCAACGATTTAAATGAGATACATTCACGCATAATGATTAAATTTGCAAAAAAAAAAATATTGCAAAAAAAAGCTTTTCAATATTCACTATTGTATAAAACAAATCAGAACGCAAATCAATTTGCACACGATTGAACTAAATTGAAAGTATCGGAGTCGGTTACAAATGTAGGTTATGTTCAAATGTAGGTTGTGTTCAAATGTAGGTTATGTTAGAAACTAATACTTTTAGTTCATTGAAAACACGCAGTACGAACCAATGTTTTGAAATGTAAAAGAGTAGGTACTGTTAAAACTGCGGTACACAAAGCCTTACCTGGTTACCTGGTTCAAAAGTTGCGGCTGCAGTACATAACATCTTCACGTGTTGTTTTCCCGAAGGGTTGGGCAGAGATGTAACTATAGTACACCCACATTTCGCAAGTTTTGTTTAAGGGGAGGCGAGTCAATTGCCATCAACCTGGCAGAAATCTAAACCCCGGGCTGTTACTGAGTTCTGATAGAAAATCCAATAACACTTTTCCCGACCTGGCAATCGAATCCGGGACCTCATGCTTAGCAGTAGTGCGACGACTGGGCCAACGGGGCTGTCGAGCCGCTGCAGTATTAAGTTACGTATTAAGTCATCTGCAAATATTGAACCCTGTAAATAACCGGTGCAACCTACTTCAGTGTGATTATATCAACCCTAAGTAAGTTCACTACCCTTCCGTTTTCCCAATTCTCGCCACAGATAAGATCTGAAATTCAGTCATGTGTAAACACCTTAAAGTAAAAATTCAGTACCACTAACTCCAAGGTAAAATTATGCAATACAACCGCTTTTTGATTAGACCTACAATTCCGGTATTTTATCTGTGAAAGAACTCGTGAAAACCCCCACTCATAAAAACTTGCAACAAAATTTTAGACTATCCATTTAGCTACCTAATTCTTATGTCCATAAAAAATATGTTTTATGCTTCAGTTATAGGTGGTCGTAATGCCGAGATCGAGGAATGAACAGAAGGCTTACTAGCGGTAGTAAATATTAGTAAACTAGCTTTACCCGGCCCGGCTTCGCACAGGTAGCACTAAGTATCTAACACCTACCCTACCTACCTACCCTACCTACCTACCTACCTACCCTATCTTCCCTACCTACCGACCAACTTAACCTACACTATCTACCTACCTTACCTACCTACCCTACTTATCTACCCTACCTACCTACCCTACCTAACTAACCCTGCCCTACCCTATCTACCTACTGACTTACCTACCTACCTGTCTACCCTACCTACTCTATCTACCTACTTACCCTACCTACTTACCTATTTACCCTACCTACTTACCTACCCTACCTACCTACCTACCTATCTACCTACCTACCTACCGACCTACTCTACCCAGCTACCTAGCTGCCTACCTAGCTGACTTGTCTGTTTTGTTCCCATCATATCTAACTGAACAATAATGAGGCTTTTGCAAAGAAGCTTGTCTGGTGAAGCTGTATAAATACCTATGTTATTGGTTTCTTTTTCTATTGCTGAGCAGCGTAACTTGGTACCGGTTCCCCTTCTATTTAAAGGTAGCTTTAGCTTCAGCTTCAGCGATCAGGCACCTGTACCGCTTCAGTTTATGCAGAGGGCCGTCTGCCTGATTGCCATTCTATAATATAATAAAATCCGGAATCGACGAACATCTTTTCAGATTTTGAGTGGAGTGGACATTCTACACTTATCAATATGGTGGTATTGCCGGGTATCGGCACTCGGAAGCCGGTGACGCGGCCGAGTCGTAAAGTGCCAGTCCGATGCGATACGGCCGCGATAAAATAAACTATCACTGTATACGCCTGATCTGGCAACATCATATGTTATAGCTGGATGAAATTAATAAAATAAAAAATGAAGAATGGTGAAGAGATGACTGATTTTGCCGATAAAAAATTTAATGAAATAATGTGAGCTGCGAATTTAGCTCACAACGGGTGGGTGGCGGTCAAGACTGAATGTGTTTGTTCCTTACAATAAAGCTTCCAGTAATAATAATAATAATAAGAGCCTCGACTCACTCAAGAGCCTCAGGAGGCTCTCATTGCGCAGCTGGGTCAAGGGCTTGATTCAGAGAGCACTATTTCTGGATACGGCACGCATAGTGAGGAGGTTGCTCTCTCTAGAGCCCTGACCACCGGCAGCTTGGATCCTGTTTCTGATGCCGATGGGCCACTATTTTTTATATTTTTAAATGTTTTTCTATGCTTTTTGTAATAATATTTAAAAATGTATTGAATATGTATCAAGAAAAATTTACGAAAATAATAATAAAATTATGAAAATATATTTTATATTTTTAAATGTTTTTATATTTTTTTATTCTAATATTTAAAAATATAATTTATATGGATATAATAAAATAAAGGACATAATAATAATAATAAAACATTTATTTCAGGCGAAATGGCCCATAGACACAGACCTTGCAAACTAACATATATAAAATACTAGCTTTTGCCCGCGGCTTCGCTCGCGGTAATTTAGACTGACTAACAATTCGGGTTATATAATTCAATCATGATTCGAAAGACACGTGGCGCCATCTATTATCATAAGAACCCATCACAAGTATCTTCGGATTACTTTCTGGGAAGCCCCGGCAACTTAAATGTATCTAGATTTAAGATAATAAACAATTTTTATTTTTATTTTTTTTACGAACGTTATTGTTGTTTTCCTCGGGAACAGTACTTTCTTTCGGGATGAAATGTACCCTATGTCCGTTTCTGTACACCTGACAACGTATATGCAAAATTTCAGGATAATCGGTTCAGTGGTTTAGGCGTGAAAAGGTAACAAACAAACTTACTTTGGCATTTATAATATTAGTTAGGAAGTTAGGATTAGGATAAAACAAAACTTGTGTCAAAAAATAGCTTAAAACTATGCTAACTATGCTTATTATGTTAGTAATGGTGCAATACATGTTAATGATCAACCTACATGGTTTCCAGTCCCCGACAATTGCTCTCTGACTTTTTCACGCCGTTGCCGTTGGCGCCCACCAGTTTATCGTCCACTAACGCATTATAAGAATTTCTTATTCTTAGATTATCTTGTCTTGTTTCCTGTCCCTATTTATTCAGGTGTTACCTCTTACAATAGCTTTTGCTGTAGTTTTCGAATGTGAAACCTTGGAACACGTGTCAGTTTCGACAGGAATAGCACTGAACGAGGCTATTTGTGGTGCTGTTCGCTTTTGTTGTGTTGTTAGACGGATTAGCAATTCAATACGTTTTTATTAGAAATTACTTTTCTTTATTAAAGCTCCAGCTAAAGGTTATTCTATATTCAGAGCCCTTTTTATCTTTGTTATGATTCTAACATACATAATTAGAGTAATACGCGTTTACAATTTGTTTCTAAATGGTTTTGAAAAAACATTACCCTGCTTTGGGACACCGTCGCAGTCGAGTAAAATTGTTCGGGGTTTATTGAATTAGTTCTTATTTCTAGAGAGAACTGCTGTATTGAGGCAGTGATACTCTAATAAGATTCTCTTACTCTCAATAATTTGATTAAGTACGCTTTTTTCAGAGTTTGGGCATTACACTTTCATATAACTTCCGTTTCGCAACGTAATAAATAAACTTTAAATTATTACTCGACAAGAAATCCCCGCATTGCTATTACAATTTTCGACGTCATAAAAAGATACACTCCAGTTTCGACCCGTATTATAATATTTTTGCTCCAAGTTTGATACATAGCGCTAGTTCTAATTTCTGTCTGTACATTCTTATTACAATGGACTAAGGTTTATTTTGGTTAGATGTGAGTGGAAAGTAATGTTTGTTTTCATGTATAAATAATTCATTGGCGGTGGACCGCGTTGGATTAACTCCTCCGAGCAAAACTGTTCATCTTTCAGTTAGTTTTTAGCGAGAACTATTAACATAAATGGTTTTGTTTTAAATGTTAGTCTGCCGTGTGTTTCATTAGGTAATTAATCTATTCTGGGTCTTATTTAAATAATTATTTGCCTTTAGGTAAGTATTCATTTATACATGGATAATAATAATGATGATAAGTGAACAAATGATCATAAATGTGTAAGTACCTACCCAGTTAAGGAATAGTTCAATGATGGTCCAAAAATTGTGATCTAGCCACTGCTCATCGATATTCAAGACCAATAAAACGTTTGCATAAAAAACAGTCAAAGTGAATAATGAAATATCCAACCAGTCACTTGTCATGTTGTCGTTCAACGTTAAAACACAACTTGTAACTAGTTAACCCGTGGGTTAGCTGTTAGCTGCGAATATTGAAATTAAATATTCATACAACATTTGCCTTCATATTGGAGTGTAAACAATTTGTTTAAAATATTAGTCAAACAGAAAGTTGTTGCCGCAAGCCCAGGCTGAATTTATTAGCTCTACAAAGTGATTTGAGTTCATTATCGCTAAAGTTAGGAACTATAAATAAAGTGAACAAACGTAAATCGTACTCATTATTTAATTTACTGTTCTGTGTAGCTACCTACCTGTGAAATGTCGTAATTTGCGAATATGTTAATGAAATATGCATGGAGGGGTTCATGAAGTTGTCAAGTTGGACAGTGATGGTGGTTTCTGTTTTAACATGTATTGATAGTAGCCGTGACATGTGGGAAAGGTTACTCTAAAATAACCTTGTCAATCCTAAAATTTGAATCTGTGGGGTAATTATGTAACACACTAACAGTAGGAATGGGTTTCATTTTGACAGTTCAACAACATTCGTTGCGTTATTTACGTTGTTTATTTAGCGAACAAATTTTTCGAACATATGAAGCAATGGATTAGCAATAGGCATCAAAATGATTCAGATTGTGATAGATAGTGTGTTACGTAATTAGGGTACTGGTGTGATACGTAGGTATCTATCTATCTTTTATAGGCACCAAACTACTTTTAGCCAAGAAAACTGTCTAACAAAGAATTTATTTGTTACCAACAAGGACAAAACTCATTTTTATTTATTTATGTAACAATTGCGTGCTGCACTTACAGTAAATACCAAAGCGCGCAGCGAGCCAACAACAAAACATTTAACTAAAAAACTTTATACGAACGTTAAACATAGCTTTACTGCTATACATAAATATGTCGACGTCCGGCTCCTGAGCAATCAGGGCGTTCAGCAGATTGATTGCCTGGGTAGTGGGAGCATATCGAGCAGTATGGTAGCAGTATGGTGGTATGGTTATAAGTAAGATTAAGCGGGATATTTATTACGCCTGATGGTAAATTACTTTAAATAGGAAATATGTTTTAAAATCAACTTTGCCCCACACGATACAATCGCGAAAAATGTTAATTTTCGCAATTGTATCGTGGTTAACAGACCTTTAATATCACACGACGTATTTTAAACTCACAGACCCAAAAGAACTCTGTAGGCCAAACAAAATTTCGTTCAAGAAGAACAGAGACAAAATCATAAAGAATTGCTTACATTATCATGTTTTATTTATTATTTTTATTATTTATGTACACACAGTAAAATAAATACAGACCAATATTAGTATTGAGTACAAAGATACTGCTTATTTCTTAAGAAATTTCTTCCAGCAGACCTGCGAAAGGAGAAATGAAAAAGAAATGTGGACAATAGTGTGTGAGAACAAGAAGAGAAGAATTTGATTTTGTGACGTCTTAAACTAGAATATTAAATATACTTATATATAATGCTATCATTGTCTATTCGATTACATATATTATTTATCTTCATCATATTCCGAACTTATAACAGTTGTCGAAGTATAACGCGATCGTACAAACATCGTACTGTTGTCACTAGAGGACGCCTCGGGCCAAGTTTGGCAAACTTTTATTTGTGCCAGTGTTTGGTAAAATTTTATTTGTACCAGTGTTTGGCAAACTTTTATTTGTGCCAGTGTTTGGCAAACTTTTATTTGTGCCAGTGTTTGGCGTTCGGGAATTAAGTTTAGGATGATTGTGTAAGAGTGAATTGTCTGATGTTTGATGGATTATATTTGTAATATAATATATTACTTATTGAAATCTTAACTTTATTTCTTATTTTTTCATAGCGAGATTAAAGAAAATCTTTTTAAAAATATTATAAAACATAAAACTATGTAGCTTCCATTCAAATCTCGCACCGGAACAAAAACGCGACACAAACAAGATTAAGACATTCATACTTTAAGGTTTCTTGTAGTATCTCGTAGCCCGTAGCCGCGTAGCGTCGTCGCCCCGTAGCTTCGTAGCCGCGTAGCCCGTAGACCCCCGTACGGCATGTTCATGAATTATTCAGACGCTACGAGTTGTGCCAATTCTGTTGCAGTTAGTACAACTTGTTGCAGAAATAACTACCGACAGTTGTATCTCGTGTAGTGTTACTTTATGCCTTTTAAAATAGTTCTCAGTTGACTTTTATAACACCTTGTTACTTGGAGTTTATGTGGGATGTATTAGAACGGGCTTTGTTTTTAGCAGAAGCTGCCATTATTGTTAGAGCACTACTTTGTTGCCTTTAAAATGGAATATATGTGGATCTAAACATTGCCAAATGCTTACACGGATAATTAAAAGATCCGTTTTTTGGAAATGGTAACCCGGTATTTTAGACTCAATTTCCTCTAATTTTCGGCGAGATCAAATAGCAAGTCAGACACAAATACACTTTCACTCTAGTATATAAATGAATATAAACTTAGTTGCCGGTAAGCTATGGACTAAAACTTGTTTCTATTTATGTGACTTTAAATCAGTTTGAGGATTTAACTTGCACACTTACTTAACAGCCATTAACTTTAATGAAACAACAAATACTGGAACTACGTTACGGGCTAATAAAATACGACTCAGGCGAGGACTTAGGACTCCTCGGATGAGTGTGGACTACACTTTCTATTATTATCAATCATCTGTCTTGGCTTGCGGAGTTGTGTCCAGTTTTATATCTGATCAGGATTTAACTTGGAATGCTTACCATTAGCTACTTAAAGGTCCCAGTCTAAGTGGCAAATTGTTTCATTTGTGTTTGTATGGTATTTTATTAGTTTAACTTACATAATATTTTCTCATGTATTTTTTGTAGGTACACCAAATGATTGTATTCGAATGCCATGTGTTTTGTTACTGAATAAATAAATGTTGTTTAAGAATTGAAATCCAATATCTGGGCAAAGCAATCTTCTTAGTTTACAGTGGTTGAATTTTCCGCGTCCTGACTGCGCGGTATGACAATCGACAATATACACACACTGTCTATGGTTTTCTCTGAGAAGTGGGTATCTCAATGGCCTTGCATAGCACGGCTTAACCTCACAGACCAATAGTTTCGTTTTGTTGTTAGTTTTCCACAAAACACCTTTATTTTCGAGCTCGTAATTGCTTGACCACCCTGAGGTTGAATGTCACTCGCACGTCATTAAACGACAAGGTCTGTTTGTCTATGTGACAGTTCGATAGTTTGGACTTTAGTGAAGTTTAAATTTACTGTCAAAAAATACTTATGAAGTCGCCTATACAGTTTCAGAATCGATTGTGTATCTTCATAACTCCTTCCATTAATATGTAAGTATCGTGTTTCACAACAACACTTTTCTCAACAACATCGTTGGTCAGCTGCGCCGAACACAGATCGCAGCACAGGTCTTGTGTACAGATGCACATGTTTACGGCTCTCGGAGCACACTTATTGACTTTGCACGAGATATGTTTCTTGTCTTGTACAGATCCGACGTGCTTCAGCTCAAATTATTGCTCTCTGTAACCGGTGTTTGGACTTACACGGCCCGAATTGAGATGTATTGTGTGGTTGTATGTCCTAGGTTTTGGTGGAAAAGGAAATATAAAGTCAGGGAATTTAATTGTTTGGCAAAGTGACTGCCAACTTAAATTGAAGTCACAACATTCATTCATTCATTGTCAGTTTTATGAAATGGCTATCACACGGCAGATTGACGTAATGTATCAATTCGATAAACAATTAATTTCCATGTCTCTATTTATTGCATTAAAATTATGAATGTACTTGTAATATAACTACATATTATTTAAAAAATGTCCTCCCGCCGCCGCTTCTGTCTGTCTGTCTGTCTGAACGCGATAAACTCAATATCTCCCGAACGCATTTTCCTACGGTTTTCACAATGGACGGAGTAATTTATGCGGAAGGTTTAGGTGTATAATTTATTACGGTTTTGTATAAATTGACTGAAATATGACGATGATTGTTGAAGATGGAAAAAATCATGATGACTGGCAGCTTTACTGGCGTGCGCCGCGTCAATATTGGATGAAATTTGGCATACATATAGTTTATAACCTGGATTAATACATAGGGTGCATTAAATCTCGGTAGTATGTTCCCGTGAAAGATTACCTTCCTATCGTAATAAAGGATTCGAAAAAATATTGCGTTATGGCCTACACTGAACGCTTTCAGGCCTCAACTCTTCACTAATCTTTTCGATTATTCTAATACCTAAACACTAGAATAGACTAATTCATAAAAACATGTTGATTTGTTATAGTTTACTCTCTGTGTGGGCGATGAACAACATTTTCAGCCGCTATTAAAGTAAACCCACGGTTATCCCCAAAAGCGATAGTTTCCTAGAAACAATTAGAATTAGAAAACAACAATTAGAAATAGTCCACAATTTACCGGTGAATGACGTCACTGGAACGTTGTTTATGAAAGTCAGTTGGTGTGTTGTCCTACAGAGCGTTTTTGACACCGTAAAGTCAAACCCCGGTGCCCAAAGATTTAACTCGCTAGAATTGCCCTCACTGTCGTAGTCACGCGAAAGTGTCCATACTGAGAAGAGTGAGCTCACACGTTATTATAAAGCGTTTCCATGACAATCAAGTCAAGTCACTGCGTCAATGTGTGTCAGAGGTGTCAAAACGAAACAAAAACTCGACTATCTTTTGACGCGTATCTAACGACTGAAATCTTTGCTGCTGTCATAATTTTTATGACAGCTGTCACTGCGGCCGTTATGTGCGGTCACCGCTGTTCTAGGAAACCATAGCTTTAGAGCTAGAAACAACCGAATTTTTCAATTTTGCTGCGTATAAACTTAAAATAGCGAACCTTTTTCAGTCTCAATTAAGACACTTAGCAACAGCACAGATAAATAACAAGAAGTAAGTAACACTAACTATCACATAATTTGTCGTAAGCAGTGGCACCGCCACGATTGCCGCCATTATGGCAACTATTCAATGTCGATTCGATTTATTTTAATTCACCTCGTAGGTACTTGTAACTGGCTATTCTTCAGGGTTGTCACGCGAGTGTTACTTAAACTATGATAGTTAGGGAACTTATTAGTTGGTGCTGGTAATAGTTTTCGACTGTGTCCGTAATGTGGATAGCACCCCCGGGGGGGTAGTTTTAGGGGATTTGTCCACATTAAGGCATGGTGTTTCCCCGTTAGTGTATACTTTTTCACCATTGTAAGTCCGTATGACGGGACTTATAATGTTTCCCAACACAACAACAAATGACGTCGGTTAGATCTCGCGGGTCTGTTGTGAAAATCTTAATTTTTATGTACCTCAACATCATATTCAGGCACTGCATAATAAAATGTACAATCTTAAATAGAGAAAGATGTCTGAGGTGTGACCTTAAAATGCAAAAAAAAACACAATCAATGATCGATCTCCGACCTCATCAAGGTTAAAATAACCAAAACGGCGTAGTTGGCCAGCCCTACTGGCACATTTTTCTCTACACCATTTGGCTCATTGTGCCGGCCGGCTCGGTGCGACAGGCCGGCTTCCATCTGCGTCTAGATGGAAGTCGGCAGTCTCTGACTGGAAGCCGCGGCACTCGTCGCGGAAATGCACTTACTTAGGCTGCTTCCTTCGCTTGATTTTAATGTAATATTCTTAGTCGCGCTTCTGAAATAATGTTTTCGAACATTCCCAGTGGCGTCGACTTTAATTATGCCTTGAAGCCGGCGCGTTTAATGTGTTCTTCGCTTAACGTTCTCTGCATAATCTTTGTGGAGGAAAGTTTCTACACGCTGATGTCTTTGTAGTTTATTGGGGCTTTTAGAGTTTTTATTACTTAATTAAGTTATTAGTTACACGTATTGATTCATTCGTTTTCCTTTCGTTATGTTGATTCAGACGTCATAGTAAAAATACATAACTCTCTATTTTACATTCCATTTGATTATTTTCCCCTACTTATCAATTCTGTGCAACTCAAGATAAATACCTAATCATAGTCTTTTACTTTACAACTTTTATAGGTATAACATACTATTGCTGCTAGCAACATACCAAAGTCAAAGTCAAAGTCAAATCATTTATTTCAAATAGGCACATAAAAGGCACTTTTGAACGTCAAAATTTACAAAAAAATAGAATTGATTCTAGTTGCCCCTTCCAAAAGGTAGTTTCGTATGGAGAAGAATGGGCAAGAAACTCCACCGTTACTCTTTTAAAATATTTTACAATATTATGCAAGTTTACATTAATTATGTAATCATATGTGAACACGATGCACCTAGAATAAAATTACTATACCACAATAGGTAAAAAGAATTAAATATAATGTAAAGGCAGGTAAATTAATTATGTGATAGATACATGGTGCTCACATATTTACAAATATTGAAAAGTAGATGATGTTTCCAAAATTTTAACAAGTAATAATTTAGTGTGTGAGTTAAAGTAGTTAAGTACATAATGTAACAATCAATGTCATAAAAATTATAAATTATACAATCAAATTAGCAACCAGTTTGATTTTGTCTAGACTCTAGATTGTCCTATGGAGCAGGACCAGCATGTTTCCAAGCATTCTTATCTAGGATATAATCCTCTAATTTGTAATATGCTTGTTTACAAAGTGTACTTTTTATATGAGTTTTAAATTTTCTTTCATTTAATTCCAATATGTCACAAGGTATTTTGTTGTAACATTTAACACAGTACCCCATAAAAGATGTATGTACTTTAGATAATCTAAAAAATGGTTGATCTATTTTATCTTTATTTCTAGTATTAAAATTATGTCTATCACTTATTTTATTAAAAAGATGTCGATTTTTTCTTACATACATAATATTTTCATAAATGAATTGACAAGGTACCGTCATAATATTAATCTTTTTAAATAGTTCCCTCAGAGATTCGCGACGACATAGATTGTAAATGGCCCTGACAGCTCTCTTTTGCAAAATGAAAATGGATTCAATGTCAGCAGCCCGACCCCACAGTAAAATGCCATATGACATAATGCTGTGGAAGTAGCTAAAATAGACCAAACGCGCGGTTTCTACGTCTGTTAACTGTCTTATCTTCCTAACAGCATAAGCGGCCGAGCTTAACCGCCCCGCAAGAGATGTTATATGGGGTCCCCATTGCAATTTCTCGTCTAGCGTGATTCCCAGGAAAACCGTCTGATTAATAATACCCATTTAATTATCCTACAAGCAACAGTAAAAATGTAATATTCGCCACACATTTTATCCACGTTCCGACAAAAACATTTGAAGTCAAAATTCAACAGCCCATCACTATCTGACACCAAAAAGCGATAAAAAAATAGAAACATTAATAAATTCAGTGACGTAGTACGTCATTATTCGGGGGCGGCCGCGCCACCAAATGTCCCGGAAAGATAAAAAAGTAAAAAGAAAGAAAGTCTCGTCCTAAATCATTCTGTATCAAGCGCGCTCAGAGCCTTTGTTCAATGCGCACTATGGGTTATAGTGGCAAGTATATTCGTATGGTAAAAAATTCAGATAAGTTCTGGGTCATAAAGGGTGGATTTTTTGTTATGTCACACTCGATTAACATGTTACTTTCCGGGTATACAGAGGCTGTCAATGTTCTTCCGTGATTACAGTTCGTATTGCATTTTAAGTGAGTGAGTGATTGCATTAAAACGGAGGAATTGTGTCACAGCAGGCTTAGCATGACGCTTTCTATTTGTATGAAGAATAGACACAACTCTTTTTATAGAAAGTGACACTTCATTTTTCCATTTTTGATATCGCACCGTAGAAATCCTTCTACAATCTGTCATTTTGTTTTTCGTTTTTAAAGATCTTTGTCTAGGTCCTTTTCTATGTAGACTATTTCAGAAGAAAGTTTTCTATTCCTAACTGTCAAAATCACACTGACAACTCTGACACTGACAGTTGTCTAAGGTAGTGAAGACAATTTGATTTTGTAATCGCCATGCTAAAGACAGTAGACAACTTTCTACTCGACGGCCACAAAGTATATACGGTTATCTACAAAATCACAATTTTACAGGAGAGCGTTTTGAACGCAAAACTGTGACAATTAATAGAAGAACAAAGCTATCTTCTCCTATTTTACATCATTTAGTTAATAGGGCATTACCAAGGAAATGGTTAAGGCCAATATTACTGTAATATATTTTTGTTCCAAAATACGGTAGTTCGACACTTTGAGGAAAATTGTTGTAGTTGTCTTTATAAACGTGTCTATATATCAGTAAAAAATGAGAATCAAACACAAAAAGAAATCCTATGACAAAACAAATAATTCTGAGTCGAATTATGCAAAAGAGTGAATTTCGAAAAAAGTATAGTTGACTCTTTCTACTTTGCTATCGTCGTACGTCTACACGGAACGTTATTTTTGTCTACTCTTCCATCGACAAACCGGTGCTCGTGCTAAGCCTGCTGGTCAGCACAGGTTTATCACGAAATACTTGGTCCTAGACAAGTGACAATCGTTTTCGAAGCGTTTTGTATTTCTACAGCACTTTTCAACTGGATAAGCGTTTCGGTAGCCTATGTCAGTATCCCATACGTTTTTGATTTTATCATCATCGTTAACGCTGATAGAACGTCAGCCTTTGTGTAGGTCCTCAGTGCACTGGTTTATCATACATCATAGGTTCATCACGAAATACCTGTATTTGTGATGGTTAAGTAATAAATATTATGATAATTAGGATCATTTTATTCCCGACTTTAAATAAGACACAGCCATTACTGCCTCTATGTAAACAAATTATAGCAATAATTACAGTAATCCAAAAATACTTTCCATATCTTTAATGCTTTTACTAAGCACCAACTTGAACCACAATGTATGTACAGCACAACTATTTTCTTAATTATTAAAATCGTGTATAATAATTTGAATTCAGAACTAAGTACTTTATATTTGTTACGTCAAAACAAAACAACAATAAAGTTCTGAATTCAAATTATTATACACTATAAAGGGAATTGCCCAGTTTGTTAGGGTGCTCTGGCTTGATGTGGACATTAAGTATAATAATAAATGAGTTAAGTTTTTAATATTTCATTCCTAATAGAAACGAAATATTATAATAAAGTTGCAGGAAGTTACATAAATCTACCATATTTAGCATGTGTAATATTGTGATCTTGTCACTCATACTCGTAATGGACGTTCCATTATGAGTGTTTATTTTCCAAATTAATAATAAAAATGAGCACTTCTTTTCTAATATAAATTATTCTCGTTTATTATAATGATATTAACTTACATATTTGTGCAACAGTTACAAGTTAGGGGAATATTAGTGGATAAAATAAAACAAGCAACTATTATTTCTTACAATGGTTTATTCCGAATTGTAAACAATTAAAATACTATCTAAAAACTGGGCGGGTGGAGTAATATTATTCTCGTGCCTTGCCCAGCTTAAATACCACATTATGGTCATGACGTGAGCACAGCAACCTACCGTTCTTCGCCCTACAAGGCAATTGCAACAATACTGAATAATTGCTTCTCTGCCCAGTTGATTATTATTATATAAAATATAAACAAAATATATTTTTCGGCTTATGTGCCTGCTTTGTATTTTGCCTCTTAATAATGAGCAATTGCCTGCCAAGGGTAAACCTAGGAGGTTGCTGGCTCTGTCCGTGCTTATTTCAACAGTGTAGGAACCATCATTCCTAATATGTTCTCCATAATACTATCGTGCCTGTTTCAACTGGTATGTTCCACAACCAAATAAAATAAGTCCATTGTATGTCAGCCTTGGGAATGGTACATTATTTACGTTTACATTGATGTTTGGACAGCCCTATCCAGAAATGGACCAAATCATCAGACATTGCATCAATGTCATGCAAGTCAAATGTACGATTTCTTTATTTGACAAATGTAGCAAAGTCCTGAACATGTTCTACTGTAAAGGTGTGGTTGGGATTTAAAATATTTGATAACAATTCATCCCAATTATTATTTAATAAATGAAAACTGCATATTCTGCAGTTTTTCGGAACATAAAAATTAAAATCTATGAATAACTTCACCCTGAGCCATATTGGGACAGTCAGTCGTTGCGGTGATTCACAATTGGGGCAAAAACAATGACCTTGTGTATCCGGTGCTCGTGAATAATCTGGTAAGTTAATTGTTTCTGTTGATGCTGCTGGTATGTTAACAGCTACTGGAGCAAGGACTGGAACTCTGTCAGCTCGCTGCCAACATGGATGGCAGCTGCGATCTGATCCATGAACCTTAAACAAAATAATTCTAAGTTAGTGGCATTTAAATACATTAATGATTTCTTTCTATACACATAATTCTGTTAATTTCAAATAATATATCCTATCCGTAATACATAAAAGTTAATCTGTGCTCACCTGCCGTGGTGCTATCCAATCGCTAATCACATTTCTTATGTGAGTTTCTCTTTCTGTATTGGTATGCAGAACATGGGATCTGGTACGCAATATAGAACATTGGCAGTTGACACATAGTTGTCGACGATGACCACCACTTGTACTTTGTTCATTTCCTTGGTCCGATGAGAAATTAAATGCCAACATCCAGCATGAATGACAGACCAAGCTATGGGCTGTAACCTGTAAATAAGACAAGCATTTATAAATGCAGGTTGTTTAGACAATATATATAATAATATCTCAAAAACATTCAGAAACAGAAATTATACTAAGCAAAACAAGTGAGTTTGTTTCAGATGCTTCTCAAGCAGTCATTTAGTTAAGACATTCCGGACTCATCTAGTATGGGCTATTTTTTATAAGTATTGAAATAGAGTTTTTGAAACCTCTTAACATTAGTCATGTTTGAGTTTTGAAACTTACGATTTGAGGAGCAGTCCACTGTCGAATAGTTGATTGTATTTCAACGAGCTCCAGTGTGCGTCTTCTGCGATGCAAAACATCGATGCCACAATTAACACATCGCAGTTCTTCCTCATTCCCACGCGAGGAAACAAGACGATGCGCAGGAGGGTCCGAGTTCGTTCCAAGGTGGTCGTTTAAAGCAGGCTCAATGTCCAAAATAATGCCAGGGTAAACGTTAGAAGCAGATTCAGTGTCCAAAAGTAAGGCCGGGTCTTCATAAAGTGGGGTATCGGAGTCCATTATAACAAAAACAAACGTTTCGGGGAAAATAAACAACACAAGAGAATATTCACAACACGGAACCAAACTGCAAAGCGAATAGTATTTTCTTAATCATTGTTTGTTGACAAATGATGCACTTAGTGTTGACAGGTAAAAAAAAAAATATGTTTAACATTAATCGATTTGTTGATTCGATAATCGAGTCTATAATCAGACAGAAATTGATTTACATAGAAAAAAAATATAAATGTTTTGATTTAATCACAGATAAATAAGTATTAACTATGGTCCAATTCACTTATCAGTTAACGTGCGCATGAAAGAACCACATTTTTTTACTCAAATACTAGAAAACGATTTTTTATCGAATAAAAACTGAACTCGCATTATTATTTATGTGGTAACCCAGAACCTAAGCCACCAACAGCCTGCAACCAAAAAATGGCGGTTCTTTGCGCGTGTAATCGGCGTGAATACTTATAATACAACATTTTTTTCCTATGACTTTCCTGTAACGAGGTGTGCAAATATATTTATTTTAGAATTAATTATATTTATTTGATAAAATACTTTTTACTAAACAGCTTGTCCACGTTAAGCCGAGAATGGCGATTCCCTTTAATATTTGATGGACTTGGAAATTAGCATTCGCTTGTAGTCGGAAATGCGATGATTCCCGAGGGACATTAAGAAAATAGTTGTGCTGTACAAAGTAAGTGATATATTAATTTTGGTCTATAAATTGCTGTCAGTCAAAAGTCATAAAGATACCGTGACGTCGTAAACTCATTGTAATGTTTCAGACTAATTGTTGGCAGTCGGCTGGTGGGCCATAAAACTAGGCATACTTACCACCTTACCAAGGAACTTGGCACCACCAAGCCATTTGGCCAAACACAAAGGCAAGACTTCAAGTCTGGCCAAGCACTATTCAATACATTTGTAATGCTTTTCAAAACTATGTTACAGATTTTCAAAAATATTCAGTGTCTCTCCCGTATTTTTAACTCTCCATCGTTAGTTTTTACTTTCACAAACGCCAGCATATATGAACATAATAAATACTCAAACACAAAGGTCTAGCAAAAAGCACGCCATTTCGGCGAAATGTATTATTACCGAGAAAGCAAAAAACGGCAATTAGCAACGAAACGCCGCTTTAGAACCACAATGTTTTATTTTTAAAAGTTTTTTCCCGAATCTTCTAATGGCGACGGTGGATATAAAACTCGAGAGTTTATCGCTTAAAATGCAATATGAGTGGAGTTTGCTTTATTAGCATATAAATAGAAGTGTGTTGTTGTTGTGGTTTTTGTGCGCCGTAGATCTTCGGAGCGCTGAAAGAATACTAATCCTGGTGCATCGGGGAAGAGATTAGAACGAACCCAGTTTCACATAAAGTGCGGTAATAAAAGCCGGTGATAGTGAACTGAGGTTGATATTTAAGTTAAAGTGCAGTTTATTTAATATAGTTAAAATTGGATTTCCGTACTGAATGCGGACTTAGGACTTGCGCTTCAACGATTTCCCACTGAGACAAGTGATGGCCCATAAAAACTTTCCTCTTTAAGTTTTAGAGGATATTTATTTTCTATTTGTTGGTGTTTGGATATGAAGACTTCGAACAATAATCCTAAAAGGATGAGCTATCAAACGCCGGAAAATTTTCAAACATTAAAATCAAGTAATACTAAAATTCAACACCCAAACAGTTCCTTGACAATCTCTAATCTCTGAAACTCAATAAAGCCGCGAATCGGGATCATAAAGCGTAGTCATCAAATAATATCATAATCAAATCTACAATGCTCATTGATATCGCAATGTGAAGATACCCGCACAGTATCCGAAAGAGGGAAGATGGTCCAATAAAATTTATCAAGCAGTTTTATTAGAGCATCGCCGGTTTAACGGGGATGCTGTATCGCTAATGAGAGATAAAAGCTCAAAGAGATAAGACTGACTGCGTAACGACGAGCGCTGATGTGATGTGGAGATGTTTATTATTTTGGAGACGTGATGGTAATTTCTGGTGTTTGTTTTCATGTTTCGAGATTTTGCAGAAAATTTTCTTCTGGGTGTTTGACTCTGGACTTCATTCAGGGTACAGAGGCTAATAGTCATCTAGTTATAAAATATTGACCATAAAATGTACGTGTCTTAAAAGATCTGCTTACAGAAATAAGCAAAATTTTAATTTCATTTCCAGTATTGTTTTGCTCCTAACGAAGGCTTCCACCTCCAACAAACACAATCTGTTAAAATCCATAGCCATAACATCGTACAAGAACGGTTTAAGCTTTAGCATCTGATGGACTTTCCCAGCAATCCTAGTTTAATTTCAATACACCCGTGTGTTCCATTTACTACTCGTCTATACAGGGTGCATAAGTCGTGAGGGTTGCGCCGTAACATACCTGGGCTACATGAGCGGCACAGTAATCCTGATGCTTAGCCCCAGTACACACGGGAACACGCCACGCTACGCCACGCCACGCCACGCCAGGCAGTTATTATCTCCGGTGTAAATTGGTTGATGCCTTTATAAACCGCAGGCGGCGTAATAATATGTGGATTTATAAGATCTAGGAGAACCAGGGCGTATTCGTTATTTATTTCTTTCTTCTTAACATAGGGTGTTACTTAGAGTTTTCTTAGGCTAAATCGTCACATTAATAGTTCAGCTGCTTCCAAAACTTTCTATTGAGAGCCAGCACCTTCATCCTTATCTATGCTATGTTGGTACTTGGACGAAAATGTACATGAACCTTCTTATATATTACCATCAAGTCATTTTTTATGAAGCAAAGAAAGTACATTTTTATTAAGAAGATAAAGCGGGCATAATTACAACTCTATCTGGGGGCAGTGAATCAAACATTTTACGTGTTATATTTTATGTTTTATCAAAATTTTACGAACGAGTAGCAATAAAAGTTTTTTTATGTAAAACGAATTTACGAGTTCACTGGCAGACATTTTAAGTGTACAAGCGCAGAGGCGAGTCTGAGACGACATTTATATTAGTGACGTCATGCAAGTGCTTGTTACACTGTGTGTGGTGCGCTGCAGTGATACAAGCTTTATTTTCATGAGTATTATAATTTGTTTTCTTCTGAATATCTATTGTTTTGTCTTAGATCCTTAGTTAGTGGCATTCATTTGTATAGAATGAGGGCTATCGCGCTTGAGTTCGCCGCTAGAGGCGTTAGTGTAGAGTAAGGTCTCTAGATGTCAAAATATGTACTGAACGTTCACTGTTTGCGGGATTTTTTATCACGGATTTCAATGAATAATTCATAATAGCTTTAATGTTTGTGCCATTATTGATTAATTATGGCTTAAGATTATAAGTAAAAAGTTAGGATCTAATTTGGTAGCACTTGAAGGAAGAACAAGATTTGTCTGCTTCATGCTTGCCAATTTTAGGAACATTATAATCTAAATATTCATTTGAAGTTTTAAAATGTAATCAAATAAACATACTATGAATATAAGGGTACTTAAACTTATCCACAACATAAAATAAAAGAACTTCAACAGGACCTTACTCGACAGTGGCGCCAACTGGTGAGCACAAAAACGATAGCCCCCATTGCAAGACAATATTGTTCATTCATAACATAAAATAACAACATGACGCCTGTTTTCCCTAAAGGATTAGGCGGAAGTGCACCTACAGTACACCCACATTTCGCCGGTTATGTTTAAGTCCCATGTAATAGAGGCGAGCCTATTGCTATCAACCGGGCAGAAATTCAGACTCCGGGCTGCTACTGAGAAATTCCTGATGGAAAATTATGGTAGATCTGATCGTCAAACACACGTCACTTTTGTCGTAACGTGTTGTCTCTCTCTCTCTCGCAATTCAACGGTTGTCGTAGTAAGAACGTTGTGTACTTTCATCCTATTGTATCACTGTTAATCCTGCCTAAAACTATTTCTTCTATTTATACCATTAACCCTTCAGAAAACCCCAATAACACTTTGCCTGACCTGGGAATCGAACCCAGGAACTCATGCTCAGCGTAACGGTTGCGACCACTATACCAACGAGGCAGTCCGACGAGGCATTGTTCATTCAATAGTCGTGCATTTACTAATAAGAGGCTTCAGAAAGCGAGGATCGGTTTGTAGTAAAGAGTAGTGTGAAAGCTCCCTGCCTCCTAATCCAAATGTTTTATGGTGTTCCCAAATGAGCGAGAACTTTAAATATTCTATTTCCAGTCCTTACACTTCACATCCTCATACTTTAACAATTCTCCAACTCTCTATAAATTAAATCCGCGCCATTATGGAAACATTCGTTATCCATTAATTAAACGAATATAATACAATTGAATTTCACAGGATTTAAGTCGCATATGTTATCCGTGTAATAGCTATCCGATTCCGAAGAGAAAGCCAGGTTCAAATTTATGAGCAAGTCGCCAATACGTTGGTTCGTTTAATGTTACGTTTCGTTTTGCACTGCATTTTCTATTAATAAAGGAATTATTGAAGATTGGATTTCTAATCGGGAATTGGTCGTAAATGTTATTAACGGTTTTGGTCAGTTGGTTTTGTAAAGTTGTCAATTTTGGTGAAAGAACTTAGGAACTGAAACGTGTTATAGGTAACGCACTAATGAGTATCTTCATAGAGCGTAATACCGTCAAACGGGGTGAATAGGGATGCAGGGGTGAATCGAGGCGAAACTTTAAAAGGGATTTTAAGATTGAAATAATATAATTTGTTGCCAAAAAGGACTCTAATGTGTTAACTGTATTATAATTAACGATTGAGTGCCCTTGTTCGCAACAAACTATAATATTTCAATGATAAAATCCCTTTTAAAGTTTCGTCCCGATTCACCCCTGCATCCCTATTGACCCCGTTTGACGGTATATTATGTTCTGTTATGTGGTGTGGTTTTGTGGGTCTCACTTTATTATAATTTGTTGTCATATTTTAATAGGTTCAAGAATGTTTCATTAACATAACGGGTGTAAAAAGACGCTTAACGAAGGCGAGAATCACTTATTATACTCTCCGTCATTGTGATCGTGTTTTTATATTCGATCTTACCTGGGAAACTTCTGGTTAGGTACGGAGATGGTGAAGGTCAAAGTTCCAACTTTGTTTTATTTTTTTCACGAAAACAAGTTTTAAATGTTATAACCCCCTCAACCCCTGTACCGTTGCATGCACCCATAAGCACAATGTTTTGCGTGCGTTACATTGACCCTTCCGGAAACTGCGAGTTACCCTCAAAAAAAAAAATCGTTTCCTGGTAATAATTTGTGCTCAATGTTACTTAGTTTGATGCACAGAATGCGTCTTTTACAACCACCAATTGATACTAGGTAGGTACTAAATTAAATAACTAACTGGTACATATTTTAATTATCTTCGTATACTTCTGAAGTGAAAATAAACTTCTGAAACTGTAATAATAGTTTATATTGGCTTTTAATTAATTACAAAAGTTTAGTTCGCGACAGTAGAGCTGACAATAGCACTCAGATTATTGTAAGATGTAGTCCAGAAATAGCTGAGAGGCAGGCTCAGAAACAGACCAAGCAGTTTATTTATAATCGTTGCTTAAAGTTAAGTAATGATTAGCCACTGTTTAACCTTAGTTTTTTGAGGTCTAAACGTCTCTTAATTAAATCCCTAAATGTCAAGAGAATAGGATATAAGCTTAACTGTGTAATAAAACTCTATTTTAAAGTTAATTTATGTTATTTTGGTGTATTATGTAAGTTGAATGTTATTTAAAACAGTGGACACTTCGAAGAATTTTTAAGAACGATTAAGAAGTGAGAATATTCAGAATTTACTTTTTGTATGTATATTCAATTAGTGCGTCCGAATAATTAAAAAAGCCCGCGGGACTTGGATAAAAAAGAGAATAAAATAATTGAAATACAAAAAAAAGATAATTGCATCGGCCGGGAATCGAACCCGGGCCGCCCGCGTGGCAGGCGAGCATTCTACCACTGAACCACCGATGCTGATGACATTTGTTTCGAAATTAACGGTTATGGTTAGCGTACAAAGCAAACGTGCTTCATCGTCTAATAACACAAATATTACGTCATCGGTATACTATGTAATCATGTTTTGTCCTACGTATGATTTTTGCTATGTAGCTCGTATCATCAGACTTGTTTTGAAGGAGGCCAGTAAAATTAGTAGGTAGTTAGAAAAATATATTTTTAGATAAGATTGTAGAAATCACCTCAAAATAAGTGCCAGCCAATATGGCATGGTTACGTTTTTAAAAATAAGCCATAGGTAGAGATAATCCACAACTTTTTCAGAATATTGTGAATATAATATTTGCTCCACCAGTTCGTCATGATCCCCATAACATCTTCCGAGTTAATAGACCAGACACCCAGTTTGCCGACAACCCCGTCCAACGAGCTATAAATTTGCCTCGCGACTACACCCGGCTCAATGAAATAAAATGGATAGAATTTTTGCAGTTTCCAGTTTGTTCATGAATCTGGGGTATGTTATTAGAATGTGTCTTTATCTATGAATACTGCGCTTGGATACTAGAAAATACTAAAATAATGTTTCTTTGGGTTAGTAAGACTGTTGGATAATTATTTTGTGAAAAGATTTGATTCTTTCATTAAAACCAGTCAGACAGATATTTGTGATAAGACAAAGAGAAGGTTTTTGAAATGGTCAAACAATGGAATTATGATAATTTAATTATCAGCTCATCAAGTATTTCTAATTCTGGGCTTCTGCCCAGAATTAGAAATACTTGACGAGCTGAATGTCACTTTGTCTGGGCCCTCTGGCCCAGACATGCTATTCTTTGTGCGATAACGATGATGGAAATTTCAAAAATGTATTAGATTGACACAATATGGGATTAGTATGTACACACGGCTAAATATCAAGCTATACATTCCAGTATAAGCTGATCTCGCACTGTATAGGATTTACGTACAATGAGAGGTCAGCTTATACTGGAACCGTATAGCTTGGTATGTAGCCGAGTGTACATATCTTGGATTGACATCAGTTATAGAAAAGTTTCTGCCAATACGGACATATCATTGTTGAAAGGATTTGTAGAAATACGAAACCCTTTGAAAGCGATTGCCAACTGTCTATAGCGCTACAAGGTGTTTTTGGCGCGTGGCCAAAATTGGAACTAACGCTGCCATCTTGTTTTTGTTCCGTACGTTCGAATTAAAAAACGGAAGCATTCTAGGATCACTCGTATCTGTCTGTCTGTTAGTCACAGCCAATTTACTCCGAATCTATTAGACCAATTAAGTGCAAATTTGGTAGACATATGAATTTCTGTGACCCAAACACGGACGACTAACGTAAATAAATGAAATATGGGGGTTACTTTTGGGGGGCAAATTAGGAAACTAAAAACAAAGTTTTGTAAGCTGTACCGTATGCCATATCAATGAAAAGGCTTATTGTATGGGTCTCCAAAGTATATTTTTTATAATTTTAAAATAAACAGTTTTAAACATATTTAAGAAAATGGATGAAACTTGACCAATAACCTCCGAAACAACAGAGTATTTAAAAAAAATGCAATTATAAGTAGTTCTATACTTATAGCTTACAGGAAACGCTATAAGAAGTCTATGGTCTTAAAATAAAATTGTAAATCTCTCAATATTGTGGGTACAAACTTACATTTGCAGTTGGAATATATGGGGGAACATGTTTTTCAACTACAATGTTAAGTTTGTTCTTGGGATAAATTCATCCCAACTACGGGTTTCTGCATTAGCGTGGACGCGTGGTCCGACACGCTTTTGACCGGTTTTTTTAATACATTGCATGTGATATTTCACAAAACAATTGCACCAATGTTACCAACAGGCGCCCGCCTGCCAACGTCATTCGAGCGCTAGAATATCGTTGTAGCAGTAGGCCCTCAGCTCTAGGTATATTATATTGAGGTCTTACGATGACTGCACCGCAGTCAGGCATCGTGTTTAGCTAAAAATTTCATCCGATGGCATCGGCGATGTCGTATTGGTTTTGCAACGGCACTGCTATTAACGTCGACGGTTCCACTTAGAGCCAAAACAGAAAAATTCCAAAACTTTTTTTTTATCGAAACTCGTTAAATGGAAGATTTTTTTTATCAAAACTCTTTATATTTTTCTGACAGCAACAGTGTGTGTTGTAATGTGGTGTACCGAGACGCATTATAATAATTCATAATTCAGACGTAGTCCATTATCTACATTAAATTTAATTAAAACCGAAAACATTTATGTAAAATGACTATACATACACAATACAATTTAATTAAGATTATACTCTGACGGTACATACCTATTACATAGTCTATCATGCATTTCGCTATTTGCTATTCGCTAAATCATACTGTTTTCGGATGTTACGAGCGTCACGACACTCCACACCGTAAAAAGGTGAATACGTCTTGAGATTATCGCATTTTGACGTTGGGACACTTTGTATGTTGACTAGTTTCTTACCGCTATTTAGGCGCTGGCCACCGGACTTCAACTCAGTTATAAATAGCGCACTAAACTATTAAAAGCCTCGTACATTTCCTTTCCCAGAATTTATTTTCAACGTCAAGCTCTAGGCGGGTCACAGTGTCGGGTCCCAAGAGAACTGCACCAGCAGAAGTCTTGTACACGTTGCCTGTACTACGTCGTGGGAATTATTAATGTGCGCCGAACATAGCTTACACCTGGACACGCCTGGAAATGCCAGGTCTTGACAACTAATGTGGAGGAATGACCGGGAATTCGGGATCGTTTCTGATGATATTTTGTTAGGAGAGTGTTAATGATTAATTTACATTAAACATAGCTAACACCTGCATACATCTGGACTTGGGAAATAATTGCGTAGTTTTATACAGAATAGTGGTATTTGAGAGTTTTGTTCGACAATAGAATGCATTTGGATTCTACAAACAATGGTGCCGATTCTGTTGTCACAAATGCCTTTAAACTAGACTAAAAATCACCAAAATGTTGTGTATTCCTGTCAAACGACGATTTCCCATTCTGAAATAGTGTAACCCGGCAAGTGGAGTTGTTCAGAATTGGTTAGGAGACTGGATGTTGATTGTCTCCTTCGGTGTTGTACTTACTCACCACCGTGCTAAAGTAAATTTGTAGGGTATAATAAGCTGCTAGGGAAAGATTCAATTAAACAAGTACCTTCTTATACAATGCAATGTTTATTATAATAACACACTATTGAAGGTTCACAATATTGAATGTGGCTGGCCACAAACCTTTCCCCGTACACCTGGGCTTCCACACCAGTACAACCAGTCTCGGGTCTAGTTGTATTGGTGTGTCGACCTGCAATGAGACTTACAATAACTCAGAGTCGCTATAGCGAGTCCGTGAGATGAACCACTTAATAGATACTAGCTCAATCATTCAAGTACCTACCTATCAAGGTTGTGCTAACAACGGAACATAAGATTATGCTAAGCAAACCGCGACACAACACTTTATGGCAACTGGTCACATCACCCAGTCCATACAATAGGCCTAACTCCTCATAGACTAAATTGCTATCTTACCGATTATTCTCGGTGATCTCTCAGTACTAATCCCTTCACTTGACAGGACTACGACCCTTGGCATCAAACACAGGATACCCCTGTGTTCGCACGTTACGTGACCTACGGGTTAATAATGACACTTCGTTACCTGGAGCGGCGAACTTCCCTCATCACCGATATCGGCTAAGTAAAGCCTTCCTGTCAAACGGATGACCACACCTCAAAGGTTGCCTGCACCCGGATCCATTCCAATCATCAGACCACGGGGCTACTCCAAAGCATCACGTGTCAATATGTATTAGAGATACACGAGAAAAAAGGCTAGCATAAACAGCCAGACCGGATTCATCTTTGAATGGGACTTATCGGAAACCCATCGGGTTATTTGGACACAGTCTGTTCCTCCAGAACTAAGTCCCTATTCCAAATCCTATTCGTACCGTGTCACACACGTTGCGGGTCTTCCCCATGCCGGATCAATCTCACAAACCTTCGGGAAGCTTCCGCTACCATAGACTAAATAGAATTCTTGTCTATTGGTTATTTTCCATTTCTTAGGCATTGTTTTAAATAAAATGTGGGAAATTATGTCTGTATGTTTATTTATTTAAATTAACTAATACTCTTGTATATAATTTACATGACATAATTTCTCAAGTGTTACAGAGAACATGCTGACAGCCATGCCAATGCCTGACACAAGATGTCGCTACCTGTTGCGTTATTTATTGATTTTGCAACGTCACAATAGACTAAAGTGACACAACTTAACGATATTTTAGTTTGACAGCACTAAGATAGTACGTTTTTTTTTTTGTCGTGGTAAATCATGAAATGACTTCTCCCGCTCTGGGTGGAGCGGAAGGGCGTATCAGACTCTTACTGACTAAAACCAACCCGTGTTCCTTCAGTTGCCTGTGCGCCAGGGCCACGGTAACTCTAACGAACAATTCGCGACCCCGGCAGGCATCGGCCCTTTCGGATCCCGTTAATGGTGCAGACTTCTCTTTGAGGCGCGCGTCGAATACGATGCGCCGTCGACCCGGGCCTGATCCTTACCGGACGGCGAGCTGCCCATTACTCGCCGTCCGCAAGCCCACGCCTACGGTGGTCGGGAGTCGGCTATCGACTCCCGACGCCCATTGGGTCTCCTCCTGCGGCTACTAGGGGCGTGAGGGCGCAACGATTGTCTCACCCTCACGCGCTCCGCCTCCTCCTTCGCGGCCATTACTGCTTCGCAGAAGGAGTTGACAGCTTCCCATTCCCTCTCACTCCGTACCATGGCCTGGACCAGGGCCGGACGCGAGAGATCGCCGCCGCCGATTGCCACCAAGAGGACACGGCGGTGCTCCGCCCAAGCCGGGCAGATCTCCACCGTGTTCTCTGGTCGATCCACACAATGATAACACCCGGGCGTTGCCTCCCGCCTTATCCGAAACAGGAACCTCCCGAAACAGCCATCTCCGGTGAGGACCTGCGTCAGGCGGACGGTGAGGACGCCGTGGTGCCTCTCAAGCCACTCCTCGAAGAGGGGACTTACCGCAGCAATTGTGGTGTAGATGTATGTAAATAAGATGGCACTAAGTTATTCATTTACTGAAAATGCTAATTTTGATATTCTGAATTTTACGTTTTTCACCTAAAATTTTGATTGTCTAACTAAATTTGACTATTATTAATCGCGATTAAAAAGGTGTGGAATAGAATTTTTTGTCATGAACTAAAATTCACACCAACACCTCGACTTCAGGCGCAAAAACAGTACTGTTTCTTATTTTTTTTTGCTTTTATCTCAAAAATAGTGTGTCCTATCGGAAAAATAATGAAAATTTCGACCTCCTTCATGAAAGCCATTAACCCCTAAAACTCAACATTTAGGTAATAATTTTTCATATTTTACATACGAAAAGTGAAAAATTCCATATAAAACACGTCGAAGTAAGCCCCTGCGCGCCTCTGGCTCTAATAAAACTCACGGGGTAGGGCAAACAAGTACCACGTGGACTCGCGATTGTCAAATTCGATTTTAGTTGCGTCTAAATTATTTTTAATTTTAGAGATTATTTTTGTCCAGAACAGCTTCAAGATTCTCATAATCAAAAGTAAGGAATTTTGATAATGTAGTTAGTTTAGTTCGGTGTATAAGAGAATCGGCACCAATGTGAACTGAACACCCGCCTAAACGTAGGAATGTCAAGTTCACGTATCCGTGTTCATTAACCAAGCTCAACTCTCAGTGTAGCTGGGTATATACAATCACGAGCATAAATACCTTACACTCACGCAAGATTGAAAATCGATTTTCTGTTGAAATAACGATTTCGATAGTCGTAACACCATCAAATTTTTATCAATACTTTAGGAGAAAATCCCCTTTGAATCTGGCGTAAGTATTGCTTGTGACTGTACTTATTTCTCGAATGAATATTGAAAAGTTGCAAAGTATTTCCAGCGGGATAATTACGTAACACACTGACATTAAATGACAACTGACAGAAATGAAACCCATTCCCATTTTGACAGTTCAACAACATTCATTGCGTTATTTACATTGTTGAGCCGAATTTTTTCTCGAACACATGAAGCAATGGTTTAGCAACAGGCTTCAAAATGATTCAGATTGTGATAGATAGTGAGTTACGTAATTAGGGTGCAGGTTTATACCACTTTCACTGAATACTAAGAGCATAAACAAAATAACTTCAACCTCATCGTATCTTAGAATATCCCCTTACTCAGCTTAAGGAGTTTATAAGTCCGTCCAAATCCAGCGATAACTCCACCACCGCCATATTAGCAGGCGATATGGAAATCAGATGGCAATCAGCAGAATTAAGGTAAGCCAGGATTTGAAGTTATTTCTTCTGCAGTCTTGGCTAAATATTGTAATTAACTCAGTGATGCTCTGCTGCGAGACTTCTTAATTGATTGTTTTAAGCAAGTCGTTAATTAGACTTTTGACCTTTCGCTTTGCAAAGTGAATTTTAAATGGTTCTGTGGGCGCCGAGTAAACATAACGCAAATTCCAAAGGTTTTAAAATTGAAAATACTCGTTTCGCAATTAATATTTATTTAGTTTAAAGACTTTATTATTATGGGTGATACTAATTGTGCTTGTCACGAAAATACTGAAGGATACCTAGTTATATTTTCAATAAAAAAATAGTTCGAATTATAATACGTTTACGTCGCTCGTTCGTGTTGGGGCCTCTGAATACTCTTTGGTTTCGGAGTTTTTATTTCGAGTAGCTATGTATTTTTTTAAATTTGTACTAAAGTGTACTAAAAAGCGCAGTATGCGGAATCCAACTTTTGGACCAATACATAAATCTTGGTCAATGCAATCTCATTTCAATTTCATACCGACTCGTTCAAGACGAAGCAGAAGTAAAGCAAACAAAATGCATCAAAAGTGCACCAAAAAAGAGGAAGGGCAGAAATAAACAGAAGATATTAATCGATGGTAAAACAAAATAATTAAATAATGAGACAATGCTCAAAGGAGGTGGTTGCATTACCCAATAAATCGCAGCGGTTCGTTGCGGACCGCAGCGCGCGCGTTAATTAATTTCGCCACCAGACAACAGCATGCCTCTATATTTTTAATTAATATGTCTCTTTATTGTTTTAACTAGTTTTGAGAGTGCCTGGAACCGTTAATTATTTAATGGTCGTATTTTCAGGGAAGTGTTTTTACGGGGGAAACCAGATATTTTGATTAATTTTTCATGTTTTCTTTTCGATTTTCCATTTCTTTAATCTTATAAGAAGACCATAATGACAACACATTATGCCATCCTATTTGGCATCCACCATGCCCATAGTATTTATGCAAATATTGTTTATAAGTTGTTTGTGTTTTGTTGTGTTTGTTATGCATAAATGTCATAGTAAGTCTTGCAGCGGATGTCAAAAGAACAGCTACGTTACACAAACACCTCAATTTACGCTTTTCAAGGTACTCTCAAGATGACAAGTGATCACTTCCTTAAGTTTATAAACCGACGGAACAATAAAAAAAAAAAAAAAACAGAATCATTTCTTTGCTTATATAAATAAGGTACAGAAGGTTCTTAAGATAACATCGATCTCTTATTATGCCTTTAATGTCGGCGTGCAAATTTTACATATTTGATTATTATTTTAAGAAATTCATTCATTAATTAACATGCGATACGTAAATTATATTAAATTCAATCAAATTTGGTAACAATTAAGAGATCAGGAACAAAAAGTGACTTTTACGCATCCGGCTCAATTGTTTTTTTGTTTTATTCGGACTCAAACCCTTGAATTTTATCAATTTCTGAACAGATTTGGCTCAATTAGTAGCTTATTTCACGAGCAAATGGCATTTAAAAGGAGTATTCTGTACCAAGGTAACATTTAGATTCGAATCGGGCATACCCATATTATATTTTCCTCGGTTACTGAAAAAAAAAGAAAAAGTGTAAATGTCACTTTTTGTTCCTGACCTCCTCAATTCATAAATTACATTATCATTCACAACTTATAATCTAAGAACTCAAGTACACTATAAAAGCATTTTTCAATAAGTATTTTGGTTAAGTTAGGATTAAATTTAAAAAATGGAAGTGTTTTTATTGTACTCGGAATTTTATTGTACAATTTGATGCACATGATAAAGCTGTTGTTGGATGCGAGTGTGAGGTTCATTTTGGGTTGATATAACTTGTTAGTATTATTTGATCAAGGGGCATAGTAGCTTGTAGCTTGTTGAAAAAAAATCTTATGTTTTAAAAAAATATACGGTCATGATTACAAGATATAGATGCACGGTAAAGTAAGTATCTTTAACGAGTGTTTTCTAAAGAAAGAGCGACAAGACTATTTGTTTCAGCCCAAATCACTTTTTTTTTTGCATCAGTAATGCTTGATCAGTTTATACACAGCTACCCAAAGAATGATACCTTACCGTAAACTGGAGAATATATAGCCAAGGTATGCAGTAATTGCGGCGTTTCGAGATATCTGCAGCTAATACGGCTCAAAGGGTAGACAAAACTATTAATTCTACCACAAACATCATTTGCATGGTTTTTCCACGAGCAAAATTTATCTAAAGATATCCCAAGAAACTTAACTGAGTCAGTTTCTGCCAGGGGGCCCCTTGCTATATTTAGGTTCAATGGTTTTGTTCGGTATGTATGAGATTGTATCAATTTTGTTTGATTAATATTGACCTTTAAATTCTTAGCTTCAAGCCACTCTATACACGTTTGGAGGGCCGTGTTTATTTCCTGCTCGTAGGTGTTTTTGTTTGCCTTTTAATATAATAGTAGTATTGTGTGCAAAAAGTACTTCCACATTTATGATTCAAAATATTTGGAAAGTCGTTTATGTAGAGCAAGAACAACAGTGGACCTAAAATACTGGCTTGTGGTACGCCATACCTATTGAAGTGGTGAAGGGTGGGCGTTTTGGGGGACTGTCTCATGTAATTTGACGTTCAAAAAGTGCTGATTCAGCCTAGTTTGAATATTTTATTTTAATAAAAACTTTTGATTTTAACAAAAACGTAGGCTGAAAATAACTCTTTCGTTTTGGATTGATCATTAGAACTTGAAATTGCCACCACCTGTACTCGATCAGATAGATATGAGTCCAGCCAGTCCTACGCTTTTCCTCTAACCTCGAATCTGAAAACTTTTGCTAATAGGCGGTCATGACTGACATGATCAAACGCCTTACTTAAGTCCATAAAGAGCACTGAAACCAGAGTTTGCTTTATTTATTTAATTATTCACAAAATCCACAGCTCTTTAACAGTTTCACATATAAAACAAAAACTAATCTTACAACCAATTCGGTTATCAATAGAGTCCGTTATTGACTTTATTAATTGAAAGGCTGCTAAAGATATGCTTCTATTTTTGCAAAAACCATTTTGTTCATCATTTGTAATTTGGTGTTGTTTTCAATAACAAGACTTTATTCCCTAAAGAGAATATCATAATTAGCAATACCAATGCAAACAATAAACTAGGTACAAATGCTACAATTCCTTAAAAAACATCCGATGCTGCACTTCAATCTCAGTAAATTAATATTCTCGTTTCGCAGCATCTTCTCAAATTACCCTCTCTGGGGTATCAAATAGAGAACAACTATTTAATTATATGACCCTTAGACCGTTTCCGTACGGCTGGCTCTTTTGAATCCAACTTGAAATAGGTGGAAGCTTCTGGAACCTTCCGAGGAATTGAATCGTTTTTTGCTAGACATTTATAGGTTTGTTTATGTAGTGTAGTGTCTGGACGTAAATACTTTCATTTTGTAACGTTTTGGTCGGTTTTAGAGGAAATTGTTTTAAGTTTTAGTTGTTTAGGTTAAGGAAATTGTACGTATTTTACTGCTAATCAGAGTCATTGTGAATGTGAAACCGAAATGGGCCCTATTTTCTCTTTATATGTGAACAAAGTAGGATGAACTTACAAGGAAACATAATATGCCGTAGGATATTTTTAATGAGTTTCCCACTATGGTAGCATAATTAGTAAAATAACGCCATATATCAGGCTCAATGCTAAATCCATTACTGCTCCACCTTTAAACCGAGCAAAAATCGGGTTAAATCAATTAATTTACCCGTAAGCAAGTATTTAAGGCTGTACATTTTAATTATTTTTAATTATAAAGCCAAACACTTTCGTCATGTTTAATTATTCAGCCATCAGTTATGTTAACTTTCCGTTTCAGCTGGGTCCACATTAATTTCACAAGGATTACCTAGGACGCTTGAATTTAAAGTTAAAGATTTAAAACTTTCCTGAAAGTAATGTTACGATTTATTTTTCTTTATGTAATTTTGTAAGAAGACTCGCTTATTTCTGAATTATGTGAGGTTGGATTTTAGTCTTAAGTAGCAGTCTTATTGGGTCATACACTTGTAATCTTAATCGCTGTCATTTTGACATTACAATAATATAGGTACATTGCGCTACTGCCCCGCGTCCTAACAAAAATGGTCGGTCGCGCGAATGCGCAATCGTAACGTTCATATGTAAATTTTTTGTTCGGAAAACAGAAAGGCGCCCTCTGTGGGCACGACCACAGACCTCGTGTTTTGGTTAGGATGCTGCCTTAAAAATGACGAGCGGGCAAATTCTTAACACAAATGAAGCATTGTACTTCTTTTGTTGCATTTTATAATTTTTACGAGTGTGTTACGCAATGAGGTTGCAGATGCGACTGAACATCAGTATCAACATAGAACGAATGCCACCTGACCACCTAGTGTTATGAATGTTATAATAGTCAAATATTGACCGCTGAAAATGCGGAACTGAATTTATCGAAAAGCAGACTCTAACGACCAGCCGGGCTGCGTTAGAAGAGAAATGTTTTTATTAAGTCCCGGCGAAATTCATGACGCTCTATTCCGACCACAAGATGCTACTGAGAATTTTCTCTTAGAAGATTTCTATTTACTTAGTTGGTAAGTTAACGTGATATCATGGTCGGCTGGTAAACTTGGCCTGGATGATTTGATTGATTTTAATGCTGTTGAGAAATCATTCAATCAATCTCAGCAGTTTATTATTTACGCGCTTGGCAATTTGTCACATTAATTTTGCGATAACTTGTTGATACATTCAAGAATGTTATAGGTTCTGAAAGAGAGAGATCTTTAAATTGGTTATATCACTACGAGGAGTATGTATTAATGCACCCTACATCGCTCTTCAATCAATCCACTTTCTTCTATCCCCAATTAGATAAATCTTGTAATTCTCATGGTACACTCTTGAATCCTCTCTAACCTAAAAAAAAATTAACTTAAACATCCTAATTGTTGTGTCAACACTTTTTAAACGCTGTGTTATCAAACCAAGGGCTCTGTTGACCTCCTAAAGGATGAAGCGACATGGTTTATGTACGCAAGCCTCGTCCGGCCCCTGTCCGTACACAGTCCTTTTTTACCGGACACGACGCATGCCCGATCCGTATTCAAATAAAATCATTTGTTCGACAAACAGCCTGCGAAGCGCACACCTTTTTGGGTTGTTTTTTTATTCACTCACGTGAATTGATGCATAAATGAACATGCCATTAGGTTAGATGTTCAAAAACATATCTTTCAATAGTGTGAATATATCAACGGGTTCTATGTTACAAAATAAAGTTTCAATCGGGTTACATTTATTTCAATTTCAACATTAAAATTCAGCAGAAATTATTGTCATATTTGTTATTCCAACTATTAATACTAATTTAACATATGGAAGAGCGGAGTCTCCTAACACAGGCTTATTTGCTTAAAAAGAAGCCCCAATCAGTACCTAGTTGTTAAGCCACTTGTTAAAATAATAATCCATTTTTACTTTATTTTTTTTTCATTCCAGCTCAAATTTTATTTGGCAAGAAATCACTTTGATATCTACGTACCTATTTCTCTTTCGATCGACGAAATATAGGCGTTCCTGCCTATACCATTGCTTGAGAAAGGCGAGACGATATGAAATGGCACATTACAACCACTTCTTTGCTTTTGATAGACATATTAAAATAACTTCGATAAAAAGTCAAAGCTCTACCGAGCGAGTACGTTTGTCGAGGCTTCTACAAACAGGCGCGACACGCGACGCCAATCGCACGCTACACAAAGGCACCGCTCGTCGCGCGACAGGCGGTACCTTAGTGTCGCGTCGCGTATAAGGCCCTATCTTGAAAATAAATAATAGTTTCTCGGGCGTGGCTTGTGAACCCCGCACGCGGGGAATGGCGGTTCTATCTTCCGTGGTAGGTAGCCACGTGGCCGCTACAAACTTATCTGAACCTGATTCAGTGGCCTAAAGTGAAACTAGCAAAATTACTGACCGGAATTGAAAAAAATCCTTTCTTAGCATGGGCTTTGGCTAAGCATTATTCTTGTCACTGTCGCACAACTGTCAATCTAAAAGTGCAAGATAAGTAACGTTAATTTATTTCGGTCTATGAAATTTTCACACTATGAATCTATGGAGTAGACAAATAATAAAAAATATTTAATCAATAACCAAAATATTTATTACTTATATTATACAACATGAAATTAAAAGTAGTTCAGTAATCTTCTATATTTATATAAAATGGATGTTGGTATATATGAGATTGATAAACCCCAACATCGTTTCACCGATCACCATACACTGGATTGGCGAATGAAAAAAAAAAATCACTTAACTATTATTACATAGATTCCGTCAATAACATAATACTCTAACTTTTCCATCGTGTCCTACTTTTCAAGTAAATGTATGTTCACCTTACTAAAAAAGGACACACTACTGTTCAGTTTTCAAACTAAAACTCAAAGCATTTATTTCAATTAAACCATTTACAGGCACTTTTGAATTGTCAAAGAGTCGGTCAATTAGTCAGAAAGTTGAAGCTAGTTGCCCATTCCAAAACGTAGATCTCTATGGAGAAGAACGGGCAAGAAACTCCAAGGACACTCTTTTAAAATCAAGATATTACAAAATCCTGGGTACATTATTCTTGTTGCTTCTATATGCGAGAACAATGAAAAAAATATATAAAGAAACAATTCAAAATATAAGATTAATAATAAAAATAAGCCGTGGCAGTTAAGAGATGGCCAGTCTCAACTGACGGCGCCCGTTCACGAACATGACGCGTGGATCAGCACCATCCAGCTCAACCATTTTGTAGGGAACCGAATGATCCAACAAACGCGCCACCAACAGTGAGACATTTAAGTGAGCATGACATTGTCTCTACTGCCATGCTGTCAAGTCAATATAATTATATAATAAACGAAGCCATGGTACTCACATTCTCTTTCAAGACTGACTTTTCGGTACTTGTAAGCATTCCAGTTGAACTATAAAGTACATACTAATTCCATGCAGTGTTATAAATAGGTAAAATATTTTCTGGCATAAGGTAGGTATTCCAGAAAGCTTTGTACACCTGAAAAAAAAAGTAAAAACGAAATTGCTATATATGCCAGGCTCTATGTTAGACTAATAGCTCATTGTACTTGAACAAAAATTAATAGCATTAGCTATTTTTATTTTAGTATTAGCTTAAATAGAAATTTACGACACGTTACTCTGGTTATTCGAAAACCGAAATCGGTGTTGTTTTGTTACTCTTATTATAACTTTTTAGTTCAGATTTTTGTCGTAGTTGGGTTTTAGTTTTTAACTTTCTTTTTTATTTCAATTATTGTGGGGTTCGGGATCCTTGAGGGAAGGTAGCAAATGGAATTTGATTACAATAATTTGTTAAGCAGCCTTCATAACATTTTAGAAGGATCTTTAGTGTTATTGAAAACGGTCTGAGTGAAACATAATATTTTTATCTTATTTCGGGTTTAGTTATAGATATCCAATATATTTTCAGAAAGTACTCTTTAAGATCCTTTATTAGATACCAAACACGATTTATATATTTTAATTTCCCCGGTAACACTTCACATCCGCTATTAGTTGCCATGTTGAATTTTATGTGACGTCATGTAGCATATAACCCGCGGAACAACATGACGCTTCCGACGATATCTCGTTTGTCCAAATACGACGAGGAGTTAAGGAGTTATGAGGAAGCAGATGAACATATTATATACATACATAGCCTGTTAAAATCAATACCGTCCTTTGGCTTTGCCGTAGTCGGGTAAGAACTCATCTTTTTCACAATTCAAAAGCCACTCCATTATTTTTTTGTGGTCTATCATTCGTAGTGACAGTATTTGACATATTGAAGTATTGTTGATGCATTTCAAACCTAAAAACTAATCATATATTTTAGCCCATTTCTTTATGTAAATGATTATTATAAGTTGTAGGTATAAAAACAGACGTTCTTCTCTAGAAAATAGATTGCTTAGGTATCCAACATTACTTTGAAAGGCGAGAATAGATTGTTGCTGGTAATGCTTTTTCAATAGCTACACTTCCTCGAAAACTGGTTCTTATCGCAATGCGATTAGGTTCAACATGCAATGTATTTCACACGCGTGCGTTTTTTTCATTTACCAACACGTGTGCGGAAATAAAAATTGCCACAGATAGTATACATATACTTACTTAGTCCAAATTGGTTCAATGCCTATAGTCGGCTGTGATTGTTTTTTTTAAATCTCGGCAAAGAGATATGCCTCCTTATGGCGGTATTATTATTTGAATAATTAAATTATGTTTACAAATAGAATGTCATCAAAAACAATGATTATTACAAAAAAAAAAAAAATACGTTTATGAACAAATTAACATTTATTTGTGTTCTAAACTCAAAAATATTAGAATTTTCTATTTTTCATATTAGGCTGTTTACTGGCTTTATACATTTGCCTCTCCTTTATCCTGCAAAGGTAAAGCGCGGGAAAAAAGCAAATTCAGTCTTATTTAGTTGATGACAAAAATATTTTTCATTCTTTTATTTTATTTCTTCAAAAGTGTAATGAAAAACGTCGTTTGATACACGTGGACATTTGTTATAGCAGTTCTCGGCTCCATAACACCCTCGCCTACGGCTCGTGTGTGTATTCCGCCTCGAATGCAAAAACAAAATTTCTTCACTTGTATCAAAATGTACTATAGTGAAGGTGGTGAATTCGACTCACTATTATCATCATCTAATTGCTATTGAATGAGTTCATTGATTGCCCTGTGCAGATACTCCTGACGTTGAATGTACTGTTCAGTTTTGGTTTTTATTTATTTTCATTTTCGTAAATAATTTAAATGTTGTCACGAAATAAACATAGAACAAGAATGTTCACAGTCACAGGAATCCATACTGCAGTATTATTCCCGAATTTTTGTTCAAAATCGATTAAATACTTTTTACGCGTCAATCGGTCAGCTTGTTATTATTCGTAATTTTTTAGAAGATTCAAAAATCGAATTATTCCATGCAAGCTTGTCAGAAAATTTTCAAAGCATTATTCTGTCGTTGGAATTCTGAATTAAATCATCCATTTTTAATTCGGTTATTAAAGCGAAGAATTTATCAAATATGTTAGCAAATGCTAGATTTACTACGGTGAAGTTTCCCTTATGAAGCATTAACTTGTAATCATCGATCGTCTGTCCGTTCCCACGATTGTTATTCTATTTTTTTTTATTGTTCGAAAGGCCACCCTTTTTGGCTTTACCCAGCCACCTAACCATCCGCCTGACTTCATCCATCATCTGCCAGCTGCCGAAGTTCCGACCAATCCAGATACGACGGATCCGTTACCGTGTAAGGTCGACGAGTGTGGTTCATCTCTCATACGTCAGCTGGGACATCAGGTGCTAAATAACTTGTTTATGTGGCGCTATAACGCGCAAGAATCCCAATAGACGAGGCGTATAGTACTACATCGTCAAGAGACATTTTTTACTTCTGAATCAACTTATCTGTCATATTAACTCCTTACCTAATTCTAGTCTCCAGGTCTCCTAGTGTAAATCCAAATTATCTGAATGAGTAATGTAAAGAAAAACCTTAACCTTCCGCTTATTTTCTTATAGTTCTTTAAAGAGCGACACGAATTCGTTACGATTGCAATCGGATTTCTAATTCGTCAGAGCGCATTGTATTTGGTAGCACATGTTAAGTTTTTGCTCTCAAAAATCAAGTTCTAATTATTAAACTTTTATCATAGTACATTTATTTTATACAATTCCAACGACCGAATTCCCATATTATTTTTAACTTCTTTTTTTCTTATGATGTATTTCGGTTCTTTTTTTAAATATTCTAATAAATGTTACGTGTATTTGCGTTTTGAGTGTTTGATTTTTAGCTACTTGACGTCGGGGTTCAATTCCCCGGCGTGCTAGCGGCACGTTCTATGCAACATGCACAGAGTCTAAATACCTATTCAACACTAATTGTATTAAATAATTACCTTGACTTGGTAAGCTACAAATTTTTTCTATAAACGCAATTATTTAAATCAAGTAAATTAGATCGCACCGATTTGCAAAAAACACTGACAGATCAGGTAGCACCACAGCACAGATTCATCCTCAATAAGCCCTACCGGGGGACTGATTTATGAACGAACGAGAGTGATGACGTTACTTTTGATAGGCAAAAGAAGGGATGGCGATAATGTGTGTGCCGGAATAAAACAACGTATGTGCCAAAACGAGTTGCCGTCTTTTCTAAATAAAAAAATATTATTAAAACAAAAACTGCTTTTTATAAACTTTAATACGATTACTCCCTATGTTTTTAAGTAAACTCCATTGCATAACTCATAAGCGTTACGCCTTAATACTCAAAAAAACATACACATAGGTACAACTTTGCATTATTTTTGTATCGAGTAAATTTCATTGTATCGTATATTCCTTTCAAACTCAAACTCAAAGCATTTATTTCAATTAAACCATTTACAGGCACTTTTGAATTGTCAAAGAGTCTGTCAGTTAGTCAGAAAGTTGAAGCTAGTTGCCCATTCCAAAACGTAGATCTCTATGGAGAAGAACGGGCAAGAAACTCCAAGGACACTTTTTTTAAATCAAGGTATTACAAAATCCTGGGTACATTATTCTTGTTGCTTCTATATGCGAGAACAATGAAAAAAATATATAAAGAAACAATTCAGAATATAAGATTAATAATAAAAATAAGCCGTGGCAGTTAAGAGATGACCAGTCTCAACTGACGGCGCCCGTTCACGAACATGACGCGTGGATCAGCACCATCCAGCTCAACCATTTTGTAGGGAACCGAATGATCCAACACACGCGCCACCAACAGTGAGACATTTAAGTGAGCATGGCATAGTCTCTACTGCCATGCTGTGAAGTCAACATAATTATATAATAAACGAATCCATGGTACTCACATTTACAAAATTGAAAAAAGCTTCTAAATTATACAAAACCATAGTTTGCTATGTATTTGAGCAATTAATAAAATTTTACTACATAAAAGAAAATAATCATTAAAATATCTATTGAGTTATTCAATAATAAAACATATTTTATAAAAAATAAACAAACATTAAGTTCGCAATGTCAGAAAAATAAAAGGGGGAATAAGAAAGGAGTATCTCTTCCAAACATTCAAATTTTAACTAGTGCGCTCGAGTGGCTGTGGAGCAGGACCAGCATTAAGCCAAGCATTTTTATCTACTATATAGTAATTGAACTTATAATATGCTTGTCTACATAGTGTGCGTTTAATGCATTGCATGCTTTTATAGGATGCTAGGACATATAGTCAAAAAACATACACCATATTGTTAAATCCCTGTTCCATATACTTTAAAAGGTACACTTTAAAGAACCAGCACTTTTTTTCAATATATCACCTTAAAGGCTTCCGCAAACAGGCGCAACGATATAGCGCGACGCGACTCCAGTAGAACAAATTCTATGAAAACTTCATAGAGATTGTTCTACAAGAGTCGCGTCGGTCGCACTGTCGCGTCACGCCTGTCTGTAGGAGCCTTAATGCTAACTCGTTCAAATATAATGGCGCCACTTCCCAGCCTGAGGGTGGCAGAGGCGCAGGTGGCTCAGTTACTGCAGGTATCAAACGTACGGGCACGGATGCTCATTGCACTCCACTTCCGGTAGATAATCACTTCCGGTATGCGGTTGCTCGTTTGACTGACGTTACGTTTGAGCAAGTCGAATGTCGATTCTTCTTTGAATTAAACGATTTTTGTACTTGACTTTGTGTATTTTTGAAAATATGTTCATAAAAGTAAAATAAAATATGAATTTTTGAAGTTTACTTTATAGCCAGATAAAAATGTACCTATGCTCTCTAAGTTACGCCATGAATTTATATTATTCTAATTCATCACAAGCAATAAACTCTCAAGTTCTCAAGTATTTTCAATTAGTCTTGACGGGAGTCAAACTCGTAGCTCTCATAAAAATATTATCTTACACACAAACTTTGATAAAGGTACAAAAACTCTGACATTGACTTCGACAGATAGTATATTTTAATTGACAACGTTTATTAGATCTCTGAATATTAAAAACGATTATACATGAATATTTTAATATATTTTCGATCGACTGAGACATAAAACTCTTCTCCATTTAAAAAGGCGACAGCTATCTAAATCAAGATAGAGAGAATTCTCGCTGAAAATTTCATAAATCATTAATATCCATACCGAAAGTGGATAAAACCAATATTTTGCCTAAAATTCGTATTAAACACACCTGTTCGCAAAATTTGTGACTTGAACACCCATCCCTTATAGGTACGATTTAGTCTAGAAATGCTCCTAAACTTTGCATATTTATTACTTAACCCGCAAAAGGCCACGAGGGTCTATGTGAACGGACAATTTATCTTTATGTTTATACTCGAGTCATGCTCGCAACAAGAGGTGAGGCTTATGGTGAGTAATGGCTTCCAGATTTACTTCGTGCTCAAATATATATTTGTTCACACTGGAAATTAAAGTGTACATTTATAAAGCCTGGCACTAGTTTATAGGTGCGAGGGTCGGAGATATTATATTAGTTTCAGTCACCGTAAAATTGGATCATACGGACAAATCCGGATGAATCGTACTGTAACAGCCGAGGAGAGATTGGAAAGTTACATTTGTTTGGTAACTTACCCTTTTGTTTATTGATTTATTGCCCGAATCGGCTTAAAACAGTTCACTACAAGGGGTAATTGATAAATTCGAAAGTGAAAATCGTGTTTTCTTTTTTATAAATATTGTTTGTGATTTGGGCTAAGTCCGCACCGAAAATGTATCGATCGTCCTTTGTAATAGGTAGCTAATGATTTATATCCAATGTCAGTCAGTTCGTTTGTCGTCCCGCAGGGCTCGTCGAGCTGTCAGTCCTTGTCATTACATGCCATTCGTTATACCTTCAAAGTGATAATAATGCTTGAAATAAACAGATTTTCTATCTATTATAAATATTTAACTGAAAATTTAATTAGTTACCTAATGTTCATTACTCATAAATTAATCATAAGCAATTATTTCAATGAAAACATTATTCGGAGCATTGAATATTAAACATTTAGTTCTCTATTCAAATCCCATTGCCATCCAATGGAATTGAAAATTGTATAAAATTATTAATTGAGAAAAAAGTCGGTTCGCTCCGAGGCTGCACCTAACGCAATTCAAAAGGAATAAATTAAACGCTTTTAAATTATTACATAGCTTTTCTGTCTGGTAATTTATCTTTTTTCTGTTCTAGGGTATGTGGTGGGGTAGCTGACTTTCCCGACGGTCCCGGCTAGCCCGGTTGCCCGGGCATACATTAACATATTGAAGGCGGCGCTGGAGGGTTGCTCGTAACACGTTAGTAGCGAACTTTACTTTCATTGCGGTAATTAATTTGTGAATCCTTTGCCTTAATTTGTGGGCTGTCATAAGCGAGTTTTATTTGTTTTGTTGTTGGTTTTGGGTTAATTAGGTGATGCCCTGCGCAAGAGGGACGGCGGTATTCGTTCCATTGCCGTTGGGTATACCTACAGGCGTACGGTAGCCAAGATATGCTGCAAATTGTTTGGAGAATTGTTAACAAACAAGTTCCAGCCCCTACAGCTTGGCTTCGGATCCAAAGGGGGCTGCGAGGCTTTGCGAGGTTTACATTTTATAAAAGAGGGCAATCCGCGTGATCTATCAAATGGGTCCTCGCGACTCTCTTAGAAACAAATTCAAAGAAATTAATATACTAGCTCTACCTTCTCTTTATATCTTAGAAAGTATTTTTTATATTCGCAAAAATTTAGGACTTTTCAAAATAAGAAGCGATTTCCATAATATAAATACACGTAGTTAAAATGAAATGGTAATACCCAAAAGATTAACTAAAACAAGCAAGTCATTTCTTATAAATAGAATCCGCTTTTATAACAAGTTGCCAAAGTCAGTTACAGTAGTTAGCGATGGAAATTTCAAAACCCACATAAAACGTATCCTTATCAAAAATGCATATTATAAGATTTAAGACTACGTGGAAGACAAGGAAGTTTGGCGATAATTCCTTCTGCACATGTAGCTTCCCTGGTACTTCATTTACGGCATCAAAAAGTAAATGTCTATTAACTGCTCCCAAATTACGAAGTTTATCTTTAAAAACGTTTTTTTTGTTGTTTTTCTTTTACACTCTTCTTTGACATAATCTTCTCATTATTTGACATTATATACCTCCAATTCTTATTTCAGCTCTTTACTTTAATTGCTTTTGTAGACATGATTTTAATCCAGATTTGTTACAGTTGTCATGTCATTTGGTTTAAATAGGCTTTTATTTTAATTAAATTATTTATCTTTTATATAGATTCTTCGATATTTTGTGAATGTGAGAACGTTGTAGTCATTTTTTTTTGGGTGGGAAGTCATCAAATGACTTCTCCCGCTCTTAGTGGAGCGGGAGGGCGTGTCAGACTCTTATTGACTAAAACCCACCTGTGTTCCTTCAGTTGCCTATGTATCAGGGCCACGGTGACTCTTTCGAACAATCCGCGACCCCGGCAGGCATCGGTCCTTTCGGACCCCGTCAATGATGCTGACATCCCTTTGAGGCGCGCGTGGAACACGACGCGCCGCCGACTCGGGCCTGGTCCTTACCGGTCGGCGAGCTGAACGTTGTAGGCCTAACTTGTAGACTGTATATTTGTAGACCTTTTTCTATTTTGTTGAATACCTGTTACTTTTTGGCAGGCCTACATTGTCCTCCCATACCTTTTATCACTGTAATTTGAAAACATTGTAAAAGCCACTTATTTTTAAAAGAGTGACCGTGGAGTTTCTTGCCGTCTCTTCTCCATAGGAAACGACTAATTGGAACCGTGCACCTAGCTTCTGACGTTTCATAAATCCCCATGTAGGATTATGTGAAATAAAAAATAAAAAAATTGATTATGAGGCTGCCGTACATGCCCTGTCCAGTTTTTTTAAATTCCGGTAAAGGTGAGGTCATCTTCAAGGTTGAAGTTAAGAACGCCTTCAATTCTGTTAACAGGGACACTTTGTTGAAGTAAAAAAGGATGAGTTACCGGAAATTTATGGATTTTTGTGGCATTGCTACAGGCACCTATCAAGATTATTATTCAGAGACAATGATTTGGAATCTGCAGTCGGATGCCAACTAGGTGATCCTCTCGGGCCAGTCATTTTCAGTTTGGGTATCCACCCCATAATACAACAACTGAATTCAAAATGTAATGTGAGGTGTTTAGATGATGGGACTCTAGGAGGTGTCATAGACATGTTCTAAAAGATCTCCATTTCCTAAAGAAATAGTTAAAATCCATCGGCCTTGACCTAAACTACTCAACATGCGAAATTTACCTTTGTGACAATACCGACAGACAATCGACTATACAGAAAAATAATTCAATAGCCCCAGATATCAAAGTTTTGGAAAAAAGTTCACTGCACTTCCTAGGTTCCCCAGTTTTTGAAGACAGTTTTTCACCTTTCGTTGACGAAAAAAATTTTAACGATATTTCGGATAGACTTTCTAAAATTAATTTATATTCGGCATTCACCCTTATCAGATATTGCTGTTTCGGTCAAAATTTTATGTATTTTCTCCGCTCTTCCTCTTTATGAAAGCAGCCCACACCTTTTAGACAAAATCGATCAGATTATTCGAAGTACTCTAACATCCATATTAAATGTGGCATTGGACCACCGCGCGTGGCTACAAGCCACACTACCCATTCGTTTTAGTGGGCTCGGAGTCCACAAAATTTCTATTGTAAGCCTACCAGCAGTCCTATCATCAGTCCACAGTACCGAAAAGTGAGCCACAAAAATCTTAGCCTCTCCTCAGGTTGAGTCTGAATTGCCGTGTTTGACCGATTCGATGAACGTTTGGAAGATGGCTTGTCCGGATACGGTTCAGCCCGAGAACCCGTCTTTCCAGAGACAGTGGGATGAGCCGCTCTGCAAGTTGATACGGAATAACCTCATTAATTCGTCCACCAATACTGCTGAGCGTACCCGCCTGCTGGCTGTAGGAGAGTGGAAGTCGGGCCTCTGGCTTCAGGTGCTACCGTCACCCAACATAGGCAGTAAGTTGGGTGATACCACTTTCCGGCTCGCTACAAGTCTGCATCTGGGCGTTCCTTGCGTGGCTCTACATCTCTGTCAGTGCGGTGAAGCAGTCGACCACCTCGGACACCATGGCTTTTCCTGCAGCAAGAGCGCAGGTCGGTTGGCACGGCACGCCACCATTAATGACATCATCCGTCGGGCTCTTGTCACTGCCGGGTTGCCAGCTGTTTTAGAACCCAATGTCTTGGCACGCGACGATGGGAAGAGGCCAGATGGAATGACCATAATGCCTTGGAAGTTGGGTAGGCGTTTGGTGTTGGATGCAACCTGTGTCGATACCTTCACGCCATCCCATCTTCCAAGCACAGTGGGCTGTGCTGAGGCCGCTGCTACAGGTGCAGAAAGCCTCAAATGGCGCAAATATAGCAACCTTATTCGGTAGTATATGTTTGGGCCGTTTGGGGTTGAAAAACTAGGGCCGTGGGCTCCGAGTGCCCATGGAGTATTTCGGGACATTGCCAAGTGGTTGGTAAACTCTTCACGTGACCAGAGGACTGGCCTATTTTTAGGTCAAACAATCAACATTACTATCCAACGTGGCAACGCTGCCAGCCTTTTGGGCACTTTTCCCACTGACAGCGATCCGGACGAATTTTTTAGTGCCCGAGGAGCTTTTGCCTTTTAATTTTTTTTCCTTTTTATACTTGTACATAATATATATATAAACAATACCGGTGATGTGTTGATTATCTTGCTAAAGTCACGTTATTCGTATGAGTCTGAGGACAAATCATGTAGTTTTTGCAAACCAATATTTTTTTTGTGGAATTATCTATACTTTTTAACCATTTGGACGCTGTCTGGTTTAGAAACGTTAAAAAAATACCCTACGTCTATACGTGCCTATTTGCATTAACGTTCTACAATAATTGATCACAATGCAATGTTGTATTGCTCATAGCTAATTGATTATTAGCCAAACAAATGCCATTATATTATGTTTAATTAGCACTTAGATTATGTTTACTAAAATGAATGTCAATATTGGCGAAGCTTTTTGCATTGTCAAATATTAGATAGGCAGGTAGGTACTTTAGTTAATTTATATTAATTAGTTACAATCGTTGTTATTTGCACTATTTTATAAAACAACATTTAAATCAAAACATTATTATTATGTGGTGGTCAATAGTCCATAGAATACCTTTTTTGGACAGTTCGGAATGTGCGGATTTTAGGGAACTTGATAGTACATCAGTTTTTTTTTTCAATTCTGTTACTGTTACAACAACGCTTCATACTTTGTGGTTGGGAACAGTCAGGTGATGCTTTTTTCTCTCGTCTAGGCAGGAACTAAATTTAAAACGGCAAGGTGGTGGCAGGATGACTTGCGTTTGTCCACCGTAGCCGTCACCGGGACGTCGCCGAGAACGAGATGACGGCGCCGAAGTAGCGATACATTATATTCACTATGACCGCGTGTCCACCGCACGTCCGTCACCCGAGCGCTGTGATCCTGGTCGCGAAGTTTCGAGTAGTTCGGCGCGACCGCTAGAACTCGGCCTGAGATTGTGATGGGCCGATGTGACGGTCCGATGTGCCGGCAATACAAAACACGTTTGATCTTGTCCACACACTTTTGTTTTGACTATCATCGTAACATGCTGAACCGCCGAGTTCGGTCGCGGTGGACAAACGATCGCCGTCACCGTCACGATTGGTTCGATGAATCTCGTTTCTCGGTGACGTAGCCCAAGATTCGTCGGAGTATCGTCTCTCGTGTGAATTATACATACGTTAATCCCGCCCGCTGTCGCTCCCGCTCCCACCGCATCTCAACTCACAGCCTAGCTAAAAATCCCAGCACATTTACACTGTAGCGAACACATGAGCACACACTGTGTATTTAGTTAGTTTCGCCTAAATCAACATTGTTAACAAAATTTAACGCGTGTATGAGTCTTGAATTAATTATATTAGATTGTTCGACGTCATGTTATGATTGCTTACGATCTTGGTTAAAAGGGGGTCGTCAGGGGTAAAGGTTAAAGGTTTTTGGTAGTAAATTAATAATGAAATAGGGTGAGTGTGGACTGACGATGAATGACTTGCCTGTCAAATGCCTTCTCTACGCAGATGGTCAAGTTCTACTTGCTTCATCGGCAGAAGAATTGCAAGACATGGTGACTGTGATGGATGAATGATATAAGATAAATGCGGGAAATAAAGTAAATGGTGCTACACATGCAATTATGACCAACCAGTTGATGTCCAAAAAGGCACGACTGGCTGTTCACAATAATGTGCTGGTGCCTAAGCTTATGTATGGAAGTGAGTGTTGGGTGTGGCAAAAGAAGCATGAAAGTAGAATAAATGCTGTGGAAATGCGTTCCTTGCGAAGCTTGTGTGGTGTGATTATGAATGATAGGCTGAGGAATGATGTAATAAGGCAACGGTGCGGTTTAAAAGAAAATGTAGTGCAAAAATTGAAAAGAGTATGTATAGATGGTTTGGTCATGTTGAGACGATAAATGAAGGGTGACTAACAAAAGGTATTTACAAGGCAGATGTGAGTGGTAAAGCCGGGAGGGGACGCCCTAGGAGGACATATAGTGACCTTATTGGTGATGTTCTTCAGAAAGGTTAGGTGCGTAATACTTGCAACCGGCGTCTGTGTTTGACCAGATGTAGGAACGTAACGAGGCAAAAGGAGCATGTAAAGATCGTAGCAGGCGGCGTTCTGTAGTTTCTACCCCCATGGGAAGAAGGCGTGAGTTTATGTATGTATGTATCAGGGATATATCTTCTCGAGATCCGTAACTGTAACGGAAACTATCGGATATCCGAAATAAAAATATATCCGTAACCGTAACCGTATCCGTTTCACAAGTTTCGGATAGTTTAGAATAAGGGCGGAGTCTAAATAAAACGACATGTTTCAACAGGTTTTTGTTTCACCGCTCGCGCGCCACGTGAATCTTGCAGTTTCTTTGTTATTTCTAGTCATAACATAACCTCTTTCATAACTAGTTAGTTTTTTATTTAAGAGTTGATACTTAATTTAAGAAAGTCTTGTGTTAAGTATTAAACTGATTTCTATAGACAAAATGCGACCAAAGTCGAGTTTAATTTGGACATCGACTTTCAGGTGATAAGGCTGCAAAAATGCTTTTTGTTAAATATAATCTTCCTCTGCTCAGTTTTGACTATTAGAACTATGATTAGGTGATAGGCAACTTTATATTTTCTTATAAGTATAGATGGTTTCATTACTCATACAAATAATTAAAAAGTAAACTCTCTTTATGTTATCACACACATGTGTAATATGTTATAGATAGGTTTTAAGTTAATATGTGCAATGTGTAAAGCTTTTTTCAACTCTTAAATTTATTGCATTTTTATTTTAATAGATAAAACTTAAAGCTGAGTAGGTATATAATAATTACTAATTGTTAAAAATACGTTAGAAACACTGAAACAGAGGTTTACTTTACATTAGTAAAGTAGTAGTAGTGTTATAACATTTCTAAATAATTACTTACCTATATGACTGATTATAATACCAAATGATAACCTAAACTAGATAAAACCTATAGATAAAACCAAATTATTACATACTATTTGTGTTTATATTTTACTTCAATCTAATATCCGTAACCGAAACTATCCGAAATTAACGGATAATCCGAAATAATTACATATCCGTAACCGTAACCGAAACCGATATAATTTTATTTCTATATCCATATCCGTATCCAGATCCGAAATATCATATCCATAACATCTCTAGTATGTATGTATTAATAATGTAGTTTCCTTTGGTTTCATTGTATGTCGAATCAAACTTTTGTAGTGATTCCTTCGCCCCATGAAAGAACTACAGAATATTGATTGAAATCGACCTGTCTAATAAAGTGGGTCTTGCTAGTAAGTGTAGACGAAATCGTGAAAAAAAATACTTCTGAACTTTCCTTTAGAAAATAGACGAGATTTGCTTTTGTAAGCGAAAAATATTGACCCTGGAGCGAACCCACTAACCTAATCTAAACCTCCAATAATAATTAACTGAAAAAACCCCGACGTTACCCGTCCGTCCACAATGGCAGACGTCGCGTCGGTTACGGCCGTGATTGGACGGGGCGACATTTTTGTCGGATCAGCGCGCCGGCCGGCAAATGTAGTGGAAAGATAAAGGCGGCGCCACACGACTGGCTACAGCGACCCCACTACGTTATTACTCGCATTATGTTATGATGTAAGGACCGTACGTTTAAAGTCGGCCTTATCTCTGCGTATTGATGTATGGATGGAATTGTGTGATGTAGGGTTTTAGTGAACTGTATGGTTGGGTAACATGAGACAGGTGGAAATTAAATTAAATATTCTATCGTCGATTGTCTTAATTTTGTACTGTTATGAATAGGAATGGGTTCAAGGGCAGTCAAAGCTCGAACATAAGTTTGTAACTCGTTAGTTTGGCATAAAAAGTTAGTTAGGTAGAATGCCTATATCTAAGTATGTAAGTTTACTTTTACATTTCTGTCGCTTTGGGTAAATTATAAATAACACTAAGATTACCATATATTTTTGGCCTACTGGTAATGTTCAAAACATGCTCATGTAAAGATCTACCTCCATTTACTTTTGATAAGAAATTTCTATAATGTCCGGTTAGTAAGTTTTAAATTACTTCTCACAAACGTTCAAAGATTTCCATCATATCTGCAATACATTGAAGCGGGCAGTACTCTGTACTACAAGTTATGTGTTTAAACTGTTTCCGAGATGGGATACTCAACACATTCCTACCCAAAAAGATTGCTAACAACCTTGGGGTAGTCATGAGACAAGCGATGGAATATAACTAGTGAACTGTGTACGGTCACCAAAGGTGATAAGTAACCAGGGTTGTCGGATATAGTTGAAGTTTAGTAAGAAACCGATGGATGTTTTCGAATAAAATTTAATTGAATTAATAGAAAACAAACAGTTCATTTAACAAATCAAATTTCATTAAAAAAAACCATCAGTTTCTTCTTAAACTTCAACTATATCCGACGATTCTGGTTATTTATGTCTTTTGGTGACTGAAAGTTGATACGTACATATCAACTTTCGTATAAGTAGCTAACCTAAGCAGCAGATTCTATGTTTCGGTAAAATTGTCACTAGTCATGACACTAAAAAGTGTCACTTATCGATGGATCTCTCTGAACATCAATCATCAAGCCTGTATTTCCATGAATGGTGAGGCAGAGTTGTACCTATAGTACACCGACATTTCGTCAGTTATGTTTAAGTCCCATGTAATAGGGGCGAGCTTGTTGCCATCAACCGGGCACAAATCCAGACTGCAGGCTGCTACTGAGAAATCATGATAGAAAAACCCAATAACACTTTATCTGGCCTGTGATTCGAAACCAGGACCTCATGCGCAGCGATAAACCTTGCGATTACAACACCAATGAGCCAGCCAGGATCACTTCGTTGTCTTTATTAACAGTCACTACAGTATTTTTTTCAAAACCTACGTTACATCATACTTATGACAAAGTATGCCAAACTGTGAAACATGCAGTTTGTACTAAGTTTAAAATAGCATTAGAGCTAAATATTGCTACGTTTGACACAGTTGTAGAACTTCCACAAGCACACAATTGAACACTTCTATAGCCTCCCTACCTCGTCTCATTCGTACACAGACTACAATACATTCCGACTCGGACCGCTCATATTGAATGGCGCATATTTGATTCCGTAATGTACATCTTTACGAGGTAACTCGCATGCGAATTGCGACCGCCATTGAATTTCAAACTGTATCCTATATTGTAGACTGGAAACTCTGTAGTCCATGTACTAGGAGCGATGCAGGTCAGAAATGGGAGAGAAAATATTATGATGTTTTCGGTTTGTTTTGTTCTGTAGTTCCTAGATTGAAAACAGAAACCAGGCATATAAAATGTCAAAGTTGAACACATGTGCTTGATAACTTAAAAAGGCCAAATTAAAATTAACTAGAAAATCTTCAGAACGTTTCAGTAGGTAACGTTTTCTCGAATATTCGTATTTTCTTTTCCTTTTTATTTTTTCTTCAACATACATTTTCATTTTGAATTCACAAAGTCATTTCAGTAGTCAAATTGTCGTCTTTTTATTGACATTGGATCTGAATTGACTTTATAATGACTATGATCAAGTTCAGTGTACTAAAACGTTTATTTTCAAGCAGATCTTGTCATTAAACACTCTCTTCAGATGGATTACTTCTACACTATCGCAATGAATATTGCTAAAAAGCTACGAGCTTTTAATTTGAACGCTAATTAAAAATGAGTAAAACAAGAGAAGGTCGGGGAACAAACGCCGAGAAATAAAACAAAATAAGTGCATATGTGCGCAGCGCGTTAGTTCGCGAGTCCGGTGTCCTATTCTGTAACCGCGGTGTTTGAGGGTTTTGTTAAAAAGATTGTTGATTTTGAAGAGTCGGGCGTAGGTTGTTACGTTCGAGTATATTTGCTATTTATAATTTACGAGGATTTTTCTGAACTACTTACCCTACGAAATCTAAACCTCTGGTTAGAAAGTCCGTAATAAACAGTGAATACTAGTAGGTATATTGGGTTTAAAATGACGTGGATATTTTTTTTTTACCTCAGTATTTAGTCTACTAAATAAAAGGACAATTAAAAAAGAACTGCACCTTTTTGTTTCCTAAAAAGTGCGTTGAAATTAGACCGTATCGTTACTTTGAGAGTAAAGCCATTTCAGCACTACGCTTAAACAGGGTATACTTATGTACACACTGAATTTTAAAACAGAACACTGAGTCCCGTTTAAAATTCTGTTGGAAACGTAACGATAAAATTACGTAATCTGTAACATATTCTTTTTTTTACTGTATAATCTAGATTATTTGAGCCAAGTTTCGTCAAAATTTACGTAGACTGTCCGAGCCTATTTTTATTTTCAGTTAAGTTGATTAATTAATTAATAATTGATTCTGAATTATTGTTGTTTTAAGATGATCACCTACACCGCGAGAATATCCTTGTTATAATTCGGAACTTCTTCATCGATTATTTTGAATCCAGTATCGTTATTGGATTCAAAATAATCGACGAGAAGTATCGAATTATATGGCTTGACTTGCAGGGAAGTAGAAACGGCAATCATCAAAAGCAAACGATCCTATTCCAAAGTCATTGATGGAAATACTTCGCATTCATTAATACTGTAGGTACTTGAATTTCTTGCCCACACGAATTTTCTTCAGCAAAAAGTATATCAACGTAAGTTCTAATTCTCAGACATCTTTACTGTTTTTCAGACAGACCAATTTAAAAAATCATTAAGTCAAGTTCAAAATATCGTATGACATTAAAATGAACGACAACATTAAAAACAAATACAGAATAGCGTCTCTATTCTCTGGTCCACGTTTTTGCGCGGGGACATTTATTGTTGTAATGGGGCCCACTCATATTTCTCCTCTTTGTTAGTTTTTACTTATTACCACGTCGCAGTTCTCGTATGAATAATTCCCAGGGAATGTACCGGCGTGATCATTTCAGATTAAATTTTCATTCCGTATTTGGCTTTGGGTCGGTCGCAAGGAGCCGTAAGCTTGCAATATTCATAATATGAGTTCGGATCTGCATTCATAGTTCGCCGTGGATGTCGGTGGATGTCGCATATTGAGCTGGAATGGATTGGATATTTCACTTTGTTGGGGACTTTTGTGGTGTGTTTTTTTGTGACTATTTTATTGTTTTACGTATTAGATGGAGGGTTATGTTTTCTAAGATTAATAAATTAGAGATAGTGTTCACTTTCCTACTGTCTTGTCGTTTTATGTTGGGTGAATTCGTTTATGACATAAAACTGGATTGAAATGAGTTATTCAAGTACCAGTATATATAGCATTGACAAAACAATCAATTACCATTTGAGGTACTTACTATCATACACAGTTTCTTAAGTTCTAAAGAATTTTGGTCAATTGTAGACCAATTAATTGCCAAAGAGAAACCAGAGTTTTCAAATTCGTCAAACTAGTTTGTTACTTAAGCAATAGAGGATAACCATGAACCGATGGTACGAGTAAGTGTGGTTTATCCGTCCTCAGGTACCTAAATATTCAAGCGGCGACCACAAAAAGCGATGGCGATATAAATAGGTTCAGAGAACGCAGGTTTTTGTCCAAACGTTTATAATACACGGTGCTAAAAGCATAATATCCACAAAAACTCGTTGCCTAGTCGCTACGTTATAACCGTATAACAGGCAGGATAGGAAAAAGTGTAAAATAAAGCCCCGAGGCACACCGGGCGCCGACGTATCCGCATGAATATTTTAGTGAAAGTTTGCTTCAATATTTCGTATCTGTTGTTTTGCTAGTCTGTTAAATAGGTTATTTTGTACGTAACGCAAATAGTGATGTTTATAGGCTATGTGGAATAAAGTGGAAAAAATAAGTTATTTGAAGCAGAACCATAAACAAGTTGAAACACAGTTATGAATATATTTGTAACACGTTTTCGAGCTACCTCGAAAAACTACAGCGAGTAACCGATCAGATACTCAAGCAGTGAATTCGATAGATCAAATCTCAAACTTTAGCATACGAATCGGATGAACCAATCGATTTCTGAAACTGAAACTTTGCCAGTTAACTATCGAGAGTTTGCAAGTTTCCTACAGATTAAAAGTCCGCCATGTGGTGTAAGGGGTGAATATCCGAGGCGTGGTGTGTTCAGAGGATGAAAGAGGGTGAAAGAGGTGCCGTTGTGTGCCCTAATTACCGCCCATTTATAACGGCCGCGGTCCGAGCGATTTTTATATTTTTTGCTGCCACACCACCTACGCGTTATATTTTAAGAGAAAAAACGCGCAGCTAAATGTTACTCGGTGTGCAACGGAGTTGAGTACTGAGGTGTTCCGGAGATTAGATATGTTTTAAGCAGTGTGAGCTAGCGTCTTGAGTCAGCGGTTTAATCCAGATGCTTATACACTGAAAGGCTTTCGAGGAACCGTAACGACCATAGTTACTAAAAAAGCCAATCAACCATTGCGTATGGACGAATATAATTTTGTCTAGGGTAGAAGTCTCCTTTTGTTTCCTTTAAAGACAGGTAATTCAACTATCTGCACATTTTACACAGAAGATCTTCATAATGAACACGTCATGTCCTTTGATATTCTTGAGGCAATAAAGATTAATGTGATCTCTTTTACCATTTATCGTAGATTTTATTTCCCATGGAATTGGCACACATCTCAACAAGTCATTATATCTGAAAACCCGGCTCTTGACAACTTTCTGCTGCACATTCTGCACTAAAGCGATCAAATTGTTTGTCGTTTGTTCGGCACACTCCGAATAACGAAGCGCTGCTTCTAACGTGCTTCAATGCTTCTAGTGACTACATAGCTGGGCCATTAAAATTGAGTTTCTGTTAGTTCTAGAGCTTATGTTAATAAGCATTTTAGCTCAATAATACATATTATAATAAAAATGAATGGTTTATGTGTGACCTATCAAAATTTTCTTCAACAGGGCTACTTCTGTAGCAGTGGAGATTCACAAATGACTTGCTCTGGAGTATAAATGTGGTGCTGTTCCACATATAATGGGACACTTAACATCGTGTCCAGCTTGTTCTGTTGCCTGCACGTTACAGCAACTAATGGACGCTAATGAAGGTGCCGAACTCGTGGCCAAATTCTGGGCCGACTCTTTAAATAAATAAATCATTTGTTCTAAGCTGCGTAAGGCACGCCGATCCTGGGGAATGTCTACTTGACTGTGTGCAGTCGTATCCACCGCCCCAAGATCGAAGAGTCCCACCTATCAGCCAACGTTATAAGAATGGTGTTGGGGCTCGCGCGAAGACGGTGTAGCAAGGATGCGCATCTCTTGCGCATGATGGCCGAAAAACTATCAACGTCCGCGTCGGTAAACATGCCGAACGCGCTACAAAAACGCGGCAGCCCCATCAACACCCGGAACGTGTTGTTATATTGTGTGCACAGGCCACTGATAATCTATAGATTGCCGATCCACGCGCTAAGAAAAAAGAAGATTTGTAGCAGTGGCGATGCTGACTACTCGTAAGTAGTAAATTTCTTCCCTGAGTAAAGTGAATATAGATTACATAAATGTAAATTAGTCTTCGGATTACCTTATCGAATTGCTCTTCTTTAGGACGAATTATTTAATCAAAACTGACCCTTACTTCCTCACAATAATATTACTACAAAGTCCTAGTCATGAGATTAATAAACAGAATAAAAGGATATATTTAAACACTGACTCAGCACTTGTCAAGGCGAATTAGCGTACAAATATTAATTAACTATACTCTTAGCTTAATCCTGAAGATTTGAAAGCCGGAGTTTCAGTAAAAGATAAGGAGGCCAGTTGCCCTGTTGGCCATCACAGAGGCAATGAGTCGGTTATCTCAACCCGCCTTCTGCAGATTATTTACACATTTATAAATGTTTTAAGCCGGTTTTCAGCAACTACAGACGTCTGTTATGAGACTTATATAGATGTGGGGGGGTTAAATAACGGCTGTTCAGTTTTATGTAAGTCTGTACAGGGTGGTGTATAAATTGTCTGTGTTTTGGGATTAAACGAACGATAAACTTACATAGCGTTACTCTAGTTGCCGTGAAAAAAGAGTTTTCTTAATCTAGAATTCTAGAGAATAGGTATAAATTATGAGAAGATCGAAATATCTTTAAAAGTTAAGTCAAAGCATTTATTTCAATTAGGCACATAAAAGGCACTTTTGAACGTCAACATTTACATTAAAACAGAATTGATTCTAGGTCCAAAAGGTAGTTTCGTATAGAGAAGAATAGGCACGAAACTCCACCTTTACTCTTTTAAAATGTTTTACAATATTTTGTATAAATTAATTATATAATTATATATGAAGATCCAATCCACCTAGAATAAAATTTCTATACCATAATAGGTAAAAATAATTAAAAATGAAGCAATGACAAACAAATTGATTATATGATAGATACATGGTGCTCATATATTTACAAACATTGTAAAAGTATACGATTTTCGTAAACTTTTTTGACAAGTAATAAGTCAGTTTTCGAGTTAAAGTAATCACAGAATGCAAATCAATGTCACAAAAATAATCAATTATACAATTAAATTAACAACCAGTTTAATTTTGTCTACACTCTAGATTGTCCTATGGAGCTGGACCAGCATGTTTCCAAGCATTCTTATCATGGATATAATCCTCAACTTTGGACTATGCTTGTTTACAAAGTGAACTTTTATATGAGTTTTAAATGTTTCATTTAATTGCAATATATCACAAGGTATTTTGTTGTAACATTTAACACCCCATAAAAGATGTATGTACTTTAGCTAATCTGAAAAATGGTTGAAATATTTTATCTTTATTTCTAGTAATAAAATGATGTCTATCACTTATTTTATAAAAAAAATGTTGATGTTTTCTCACATACATAATATTTTCATAAATGAATTGGCAAGGTACCGTCATAATACTTATTAATCTTTTTAAATAGTTCTGTGCGAGATTCGCGGATCTATTTCCATCCAATACCAAGAGCTAATACCATTTGGTATTAGTTTATTTCCGAATTTATTTTCTATTCCCAACGAGTACCACATTTTTTTAAATAAAAAATCTATTACTAACGAATACCAAAGCGTGACTTTATGCACCCTAAGCTACACAAAGTTTTATTTAAATTGCGTTTTACCGAAATCTAGGGTAATCTAAATATAGGTTAGGGTTAATAAGCTGATCGACGGAGCCCCGCTTGGCGGGGCTCCTATTTCTGTCTAAAGGGTTTAAAGGAACCTAACCAACCGAACCTCGGGATGCCACTGACGTCGACCGTCTAGGGTTAGGATTTTCGGGAACATTTATTATGTTTTCGGAAACTTAGTTCGTCACTCAAAGCATTTTAATTTTACTGAACCTGACTGTATCTGATTTCTTCAAACTTGTTTTGGTATTGGTTTTAAAATATGGTATTCGTTGGGAATAGAAAATAAATTCGGAAATAAACTAATACCAAATGGTATTAGCTCTTGGTATTGGATGGGAATAGAATGATTCGCGGCGACGTAGATTATAAATGGCTCTGACAGCTCTCTTTTGCAAAATAAAGATGGATTCAATGTCAGCAACCCGACCCCACAGTAAAATGCCATACGGCATAAAGGCTCCACCAGACAGGCGCGACGCGACGATTGTAGAACAATTTTCATGAATTTTTCATAGAAATTGTTCTACTAGACTCGCGTGGCGCCTGTTTGTGGGGGCCTTAATGCTGTGGAAGTAGCTAAAATATACCAAACGCGCGGTTTCTACATCTGTTAACAGTCTTATTTTTCTAACAGCATAAGCGGCCGAGATAAGCTTTGCTGCAGCACACATAACACGACGAACACCGATGTACGCAATGTCCTTTTATATCGCCAGAAAAATAGTTTTTTTCCACATTAGATATTGCTTAAAAAGTTAACTTTAAAACACACACAGACCTTTTAAAACCAAGATATCATATTACAATCAGAGGTCTTTACCTCCCATAACCTTCAAGCCAAGTTCCTACAATATCAACGAAAAACAATCTCCTAAATGGCAACTAAACGAGAGAGGCGGAAAAATGCATTTTTACTGCCCCGATATAAAGTGTGGCCGCTTGTTTACGGGGCTCTTAAAAGGGCAGATGTCAGCTTTAAAACCATTAGTGAGATAAATTATAGCTACCTCCCCCCTTCGGCCCCGCCCCGCTCCCTAATCCCCGGATAAAGATTTTATTTTTGGTGTAAAATGAAGAGACATCTTGTGGGTCGTGGTGTAAAGTATGGGTGTTGGCGGGTACGTAGCCATAGCTAATTGATTTTCTCAATATGAATATTAGTTTTCACTGGCAATCAATGTTTTACGTAACTTCAACTTGTTCCACTTGTTATGACTCCTGATTAAAGCCAAAAGCAGTTAAAATGATCAAAAAATGTTAATGAATTGTCATACATTATAAAGTTGTGATTCAGAGTTAATAAATAGTCATGTAAGTAGGTCCGGATGCTATTATTCACCCCATTTCAATAAGGCTAAGCACATGCAGACTCATCATCATCTCTCTGCCCTTCAGTCGGCGCAACACGTTTTCTTCTTCCATACTCCACTGTCAGACACCGCACAGACACAGCAGACAGCAGAGCATTAAATTCTATAAAACTTGCATAAGCCTAATGAACTTGTGAAATTGACAGTTATCAAACTGTTTTTTGGGCAAGCTTGAATCATTGTCAACTGTAGCATTTCTTATAATAGAGGACAACAAAACGAGTAAACGAATAAAAAAAAAAATCGTAGACGCTTTCTCTCATACCTTGCACCACATACAAGGTCTTGTAAGAGCTTACAGCGAGCCTTGTCTCGTATCAATATGATTTAGCCACTGCCTGGCGTGGACCAGCACGAGCCACTCCTAATTACAAACCTTTGTTTGTACAATAATTACGTTCCCGGCTAATTCTAGGATTTGTTAGGGATTTCTTTTAGCCTATCTTTTAAGCAGCGTAACTTTGTGTTAATTAATTAGAAGAGATCGGTTGTCTTTGAGAGATATTAGTTGAAATTAGTGATTTAATTAGGTACCTACAAGGTTTTTTGTTACGGAGTCATTTACCAACACTACAGTACAAACTAATACTCTGAGCTTAAAAGGAAACACTGAGTAGTTCCTAGACCGGTATGTGTCGCGACCACATCTAAAGGATCACTGTCGCTCCCTGGTCCGCTTGGTCCGTTACGGTCCGTATCGGGCACCATACACATTCCTAAACTCCACACAACGTTAAACAAAGGCGATTGAGTCTCATTTTAAGTGCATACTCGTGAAAGATCCGACAACTATATTTTGTAAATTTGGCTGAGAATCGGCAAATAAATTATGTGAGGAGTGAAGGTAGGTAGTCGAGCTCACCTAGATGCACGCCATGACAAAGACGATGATACCATAAGCAATGCATAAATTGCCCTGAAATACAAACAATCGGGCAGCTACTGAAATCGGTATTAATCATGTTGACGCTAAATAGAAGGAATAAACAAATTGGAAGAAATAATTTTGAACAATATACTTTCTATTCGCGAAAAATAAAGACATAATTTTAGCAAAATGTTCGTTTCATCTGCGCATTCGCCGCATGCTTGAGACACGCTCTATAAACGGGCTTGTAAGAATTGCACAGATTATGCTTATCATATTATTTTATGTTTCATAGTTCAAGCTCTCTGTCTACCTCGCACCACAAAAAATTAAATAAATCGAAGTACCACTACTACAGTTTCATATGTTAGCCCCAACGGTTAGGCTCAACCATATAAAATATTATTCCATGCACGTGTGATTAACAGCAAGTTGTAAATCATTATCTCCATTTAATCCATTGATATATTATCTCGCATACAGTAAATACTAATTCCATGATCTCCGTAGATAAAGGGTCACAAACAAAAACTACTTCAACTACTATTAAAAACATAAATGAAGTTAAAATATGTAATCTGTGCGCGCAGCTGTCGGAGAAAAAACTTTTTTGCATTTATTAAATAATAATAACTTTATTATCTTGTAGGTATTACGAAAATTAATATTAATAATTAAAATATTTAATAATTAATTATTACGAAAATTAATATTATTAATTAAAATAATTATTATTACTAACTATAATGGACGAATTGTTTAGAGCTGTTGTTGTTAACAGTGTTTGTGAATTTTGGGATAGAAGGGGTAAAAAGCTTGTCTAGGTGACAAACTCGGTGATGTGTGTGTGTGATCTACAACAGGTCAAGATAGTAATGGGAATACCACAAAGTTAAAGGCTACCTTTACACTGTATAGACTTAATTATTATTTTTATTTTCTATCATTGCGGTTGACGTAATCAGAATGAAAATACTGATAATGTTTTTACGTTTTTTTCGTTTGACGTATACGTTGTTAAGAGTTGGTCTTCTGCATCTTTCTATACGGTGGCAAAACCTTAGCCGTTTGCCTTAACGACGCGTTTTTTAACTTAATGGCGTTATTAAATTAAATAAATGTGTCGTTTAAAAAAGTTTATCACGAATATTGCGTAGCTGTGTCATACTTCCTGGCGTTGTCGTTAGTAATCGGCTTGTTTACAATATACCTAAGTATGAAAATACTTACAATTAATTAATTTATGGGATAAAAATTTAGCGATTGTCTTGGCATGTCCATTCTCTTATGATTTAAGGCTACAAAAAAAATATTTTGTGTATTTCTTCGCCGACCTTTATTTAGTAACGAATTTAAATATAATCTTTCAAGTAACTGTAAATAAAATTGATAGTACACAATTCGTTAACATTATTATCTTTGGAATCTCGAACACGAAGACCTAAAAAATTAATCATCCCTAAAAGAACTGAGTAGAATCCAGGCGTATAGAATCAGAATCACTTGCCACTAAATCACTGTTGTTGCCAGGAAATTAACGTCGGCCAGAAGAAATTGCCGCTTGTTTTAAATTCAAGGCGCGGCCATGATGCGGGATCCAAAAGGGGCGGGGCTGGCTTTACAGACATTACTAAGATAAATTACGACTGCTGTGAATTTCTTCGTCGTCCCGACTTTCTGTAATCCCGTTAAGGTAGGAAAAATACAAAACGTTTCTTGAGTTGTGATGGCAGTTAAGTAACTGTTTTTAGAGAGGTTAATTGGTAGGACTCTGTGTTGCTTTTGTGAACCATCATGGTTAACCATTGTGGGCTTACCTGCAATGACCCGTGTATGACATGATGGCCAGATGAGCTTTTAGCTATCATCACCATCATGGGCAGCGTGGTTCCCCTCACTCCTTTTCGTGCCATGCTTCCTTGGTCTGTGCGAGTCCCATCCAGGTCTTCCCCGCGATCATCTGTGGGTCTAGCTTTAAGCTATCCTTACTAATATCATGAATTTGAAAGTAACCCTGTCTGTATGTTACCTTTACACGCCTAAACTACTGAACGGAATTGGATAAAACTTCGCAAGGGGATAGATGGCATCCTGGAGAAGGACATAGGCTACTTTTTGTCTCGGTAGCACGTTCCCCTAGTATTATTTCCGACATCCACGTGGGCGAAGCCGCAGGCTGAAACTACTTAAAAAAGTATCGAAGCGTCTTATAACCGAGATGGTTTACAAGTAATTTTTTTGTGTAGACGTTTAAAGTGCCTTACCTTCCAATAAACGTTGAAGTTCGTAACTTCGTAGAGTGAACTTGCGGAAGACTAGAAAGAAAAAAACATTTTTTTTTTTACAATAAATGTAGAATATAAGTATCTTGTGATAGAACTTGGAATGTTTTGATTGCCAATATCTTATTTCATTAAGAGCTATTTAATAGACCGTTTAGTAATTACAGAGCCGGGTGGCCATTCGGCTTCAAAATAAAACGTGCGTTTAATTTAGGTACTAAAATAAAATATTGAACTAGTGATGCTAGTAAATGGTTTAAGGCTCCCTTCAAAGAGGCGCGAATCGCAAGGGACATAAAGGTACCGCTCGCCGCACGACAGGCGGTGCCTATATGTCGCGTCGCGTGTAGCGCCTGTTTGAACGAGTCTTTATGCTCGAACAAATTTAAAAGTTTACTCAATTTGGCATTTGGTAGGATTTATCATCTATTTTATAATTTCTACTTTGATTTTAGTTTTGTGAACTTTGGATCCCTTGAGGCCGATAAAAAAATAACCACAGGACTAAGGTGAAAGTTTTCCTCCACGCCTTGGCCCGAAACTTTCCCTTTCAAACATTGCATAAAACCAAATACTTTTTATAAAGTAAGTTTTTGTTACAGCGGCGGTGTAATAAAGCCTATCGGTATTCAATAAACTCTGACTTTTTGACGATGTACTTATTTATGAGGGAAGTTTGCTAAGTAACGTAAAAGAGCGGCGGCGGCGGTCTGATGTCATCGACGGACCTTTGGGGTAGCATCACGCCTACCATAACCCAAAGGTTGGAAAAGTAACCATGAGTTGAATAAAGAACCACTACGGGACCAGTTACACTCCTGTTATCTGAACATTTGTTTTCTTTCTCGATGAAAATTAGCATTGAATCGTACATGGCTACCTTAATTTCTGTTCTACAGTTCGTTTCATATTTTTGTGCGACCTGGACCTTTTGACCAATAATAGGGAATTTTACTACAATAAAAAAATACTGTCATGAATTTAATAATAATAATAATAATAAATAATAAATTCATTTATTTCAGACATAATTACAAAATTGTCCATAGTGTTAGTAACAGAGGTCTTAAAAACTATGTTAGTATACTAGTATTAATTCACATTATAAAATTCAAATAGACATTAAAACACCACATAAAAATACAACAAAAATAACATTACATATATTAATTATGTCACGTGAAGCCGAATAAGCCTCCCCAGCACTGTAGACTCCGGCCTATCTGATATCATCCTCAGAATTCCGTTGGGGCTCCCACGGATCCTAAACATCAGAGATGCTGCTTTTTTACGCATTATGGCGTAAAAATCGTCGACCCTAGCGTCAGCAAACATGCATGCGCTGCAGAAACGAGGGAGCCCCACCAGAACTCTGAAGGCGTTGTTGTATTGTACGCGAAGAGCGTTGTAGGCCCGTTGCGTGTAGCTGGTCCATAGAGCACTGGTGTAAAAGCTTTGGCAGTAGGCCCTGAACAGTGTCACTTTTACATCTACTGTACACCTTGCAAATCTATGCACCAACATATTCGCACGAACCGACAACGCCCTTCGCTCCCTCTCGATATCTGCATCGTCATTTAGGGTCTCAGTCACTATGTGTCCTAGGTATCTAAACTGAGAGACACGTTTCAGAGGTACTTCGTTTAAAAAGACCGGGGGTACATGCTCCGGTGACTTATTCTTACCTCTAATCACCATGAACTCACTTTTTTTCTCATTGTATTTGAGACCATGAGCGACCGCATATGACTCACAAATACCGAGCAGTTTTCTCAAACCACTGAGCGACGGACTCAGCAACACCATGTCGTCAGCGTAACTGATGTTATTTACGCAGACGTCATCTATATGACAACCAACGTGACTGTTACTGAGGCCCTCAATCAGCTGATTAACATACAAGTTGAAAAGTCTTGGAGAGGTCAGGCCTCCCTGTCTGACACCACACTCAAGTGCATACTCATCCGAAAGCACATTTCCCCACTTGACATAGTTTTTCTGATGGTTGCACCAGAAAGACAAGATGTTAATAAGTTCAGTGGGAGCCCCCACCTCCCCAAGCTTGGTCCAGAGCCTGTTGTAATCCACCAGGTCGAAGGCTTTTGACAAGTCCAGGAAACAAGCATAGACAGGTGTTTTTCTATTAACATAGTAGTTGACGGTATGTTTCAGTGTCAAGATAGCACATTCGGTCGACAGATTTTCACGAAACCCAAACTGCGCATCGTTAAGCCGAATATGCTTGCCGATTTGTGCATCCAGTAGACTGTCAAAAACCTTTGCAATTACAGTCGCAAGAGATATCGGCCTGTAATTGTTTATATCCGTGACGTCACCAGTTACATTTTTCGCTATTGGTACCACAATAGTTTCTATCAGCTTTGCAGGTAGGTAAGAGTGTCGCATACAAAAGGTATACAGCATGGATAGGACCCTATAAAGATGCTTGCCTGCATACTGCAGATGCTCAATACTGAGGCCATCATTGCCCGGGGATTTGCCTCGTACCATATTTGTGATAACGTTTTCCACATCTTTGCTGGAAAAGCCTATAAAATTATCCGACTGGGGGGCAATCGCCGCGGGCGCGGCAGCACCCGACGACAGCGGTGAGACAACTTTAAAATGATCCCTGAACAAGTTGGCTATACCCCGAGCATCGCTACATCCCTCAACACAAGCAGGTATGCTCACTTTACCCTTCATTTTCCTAGTACTCTTCCAGAATACTCGGAAGTTTTTCCCGGCAACATGTTCTGCTAAAATGTCCATCTCCAGCTGTTTTTCGTGGTTTTGACAAAACTTTAGCCTGGATTTGAACACTTTACGTGTTGTATACATGTCGTCATACAACGGCCCATTTTCTGGTTTGCCACACGACACATACCTAGTATACGCCAGCCTAGCCTCATTGTGAGCCACCTTTACGTGCTTGTTGCACCCTACCACACTCTTACCTTTCCTACGTTTTCTAGCAGGTTTGCTTTGTACAGAAGCATAACATACTATGTCCACAATATCATTATATAATTGGTCAATAACAAGTCTATGTTTTAAGTTATCACACATCCTATCCGCACAGGCGCCAAGTTCACTAGGGAAATGAATGTTTTTTAATTTATTATTACAAATGTCAAAATATTTTACAGTTTCCTGCTTAGATCTTTCTCCCCAAATAATAAAATTACTAATCCAATTGTCAACAGTACATTTTTTTCTAATTATGTCAAAGTCACATTCTATGATTAAAGGCAAGTGGTCCGACCAATACACTCCATAGTCAACTCTAACACTAATAATCGTTTGCCACGCAGATTCTGTAAGTAAACAATGGTCTAACCAACGTTTACATCCGTGAGCCCCACTTAAGAATGTATATGTATCAGACGACAAGCCTAGCTTATCTATGTCCCCACATAACCAATTGTTATCTGAACAAAAATTCAGTAACTCGTCACAAAAAGCAGCAGACGGGTGCGCATTAAAATCACCTAGGATATAAACCGATTCTATGTTATTACTATGAACAATGGCACTAACCTCGCCCATACAGTTCGAAAACATTGGCAGATTGTCTGGCTGGTCTGTTGGCATGTACACAGATATGATCAGTACCTCCCGCTGACTGACCGTACACGCTTTGATTGCCACGATTCGATCACTTTCACACTTCACGATTGATACATTGGTAAACACACTTTTTCGCCACAAGATTGCTACACCACCAAACGGACGGCCCCGTCTCACGCCAGCTGATAGGTCCATGGCAGATTTCCCGGTGAAGCTAAAGTTGTCATCGATGCTGTCAAGGAAAGGTAGGTCCTGTGGGACCAGCCATGTTTCCTGAAGGGCTATCACATCCGCTTCCCTGCACAGTGATCTAACACACTCCACACTCCGCTTTACATTTTTACAATTAAAGCTCACGAGCCTCATATTTTGATTGAGATAATCCATTAAAATGATGTTTGTTCAGCCCGTTACTCAAATTCACAAAGCGACGGAATTTAATTCCATCGGGCCACATATTATCATCTAAATACAGTTGTAGCTTATGATTCGAGACAAATAGCTTAAAAGAATTGTAGCCCTTGTCGTATTTCATTTTTATTTTGGTTAGGCTAACTTTCTCATGTGTTTTTGAGTGTATATAATTCAATATGTCAGACTCCACCGTGTCTTTATGTACGTACGTTTTAATACTTGTTTTAGAAAAACTAATAAAATTGGTGGACAAATGGAGACGTAACACGCTTTGGAAGTTATTCTTCTATCCTTGTCACGCAAAACGATCTATTGTACTGAGTTTTTTTTTCTGTGGCATGTCTTTGTTTTAGGTTTCGAGAAATACTAACTGCATGCGAAATGATAAATGATTTTATTTCTGTAAGTAGGTTTGTAGAAACACTTTTACACGTCAATCATATTTTTTAAACTAGATGAGGTCGGCGTTTCCTATCTGACTACTCTGAGAAGAAAGGCCGAAACAAACTCAGAGGTCAGTCTCTTTTAAAGTCAGGACATAATCTTGGTCAGATCATGCGAAGACCATGCAGATTGGTATCTGAAATGGTCTTTTGAGGAAAGAACCACACAGATTGAGTGGACCTGCCCAGTCAGTGCACGCATTTGTCAGTAATCGTACAGCTCATGACTAGATCATGTCTACCTATTTATAAAAGAACTTTGTGTGAAAACAAGAACTAAAAATTTATTTACCAACCCGCAATGGACACTCGTGGTGGATTCTCAGGAGGCCTGGGTCCCAGCAGTAGGAGCCTTATGGGTTGATTATGTTACTCTAGGTAGTTAAAATGCAACTTTAATACATTTGCGTTAGCTAAACGCTTTTAAAAATAATTGTGACAGTGGAGTCAGTAGCTCAGCGTTCAGTAATTCATTCGCGGTATTATAGTAATCCTTATCAGGAGTAAAAGTTTACGGTCTCAGGAGTGAAACGTTAATCGCTGGCTGCGAGATTAAGCTGGAGCGGGCCCACTGTGCAGGGCAGGATTAAGCCAGGGCTGCTCTAAAATATTATTGTTTTAAAAATGTTTTTTGGTGGCCATGTTTTAAAAAAGCTTTTAGGGGCAAAAATAAATTTTAAAAGGCTTTCTTTAAATAACAACTGCACTCACACTGATACGCGTATAGTCCAATATTAAATGACAGGTTTAATGTGGTTTGGGTATCAAACGATTTTGATTTAGAATTCAAATATTTAAAGTTGTTAATTATTTTATTCTGTCCGCCTTTGGACTATCAAGTTTACTACATCAGTGGACTGTGACCGAGACTGCCGATGGGCCCAACTCCATGCACACAAGTTCTTTGCACCCGTGTCTAATCTGTCCCTGTATATGCAAGCCAGCGTCCATCCGGGCTAGCAGTGATATTTTACTTTCCCTAATGGGTTTAAAACTGGGCCGCCGCCGGCTGCCCGCGCCTCAAGACTGAACCGCCATCATTAGTTTTCCTAACCCCCTAACACTCACAGTTATTGCTTATGTTTTATTCACAAAATGAATTACATCACACAGATATGAATAAATTTGTTTTTGTCAAACACCGCTACGTTTTAGCCTGGACCGGAGGTTTGAATCTTTAGTTCATTTAGCCAGATTAGTCTACTCTCTAGTCTACTTAATTATTAGGACCAAATTTCATGTTTCTAAATCTACGGGAAGAGCGTTATCTTAAAAGTGTTTGATTTCCTCGATTATGTATGAAATAATATGTGAAGAAAAATCTTTTTTTATAATTTTATGTCAATTATTAAAATATATTTATAATAACTAAAACTCATTCGAAAGAGCAGTCCATCGAATTATAAATTCGATGAATCGTTCAGTCGAAGTAGCGTTTGGCGATAAAAGGTTGTTTCGCAATAAATTCCATTCGAACAATCGTTCAGTCGACTTTCCATTAATCGAACATATGACTCTCGAAGTTAAGTTACGGACCCGTTAATTTAGCCAGATTAGTCTACTCTCTAGTCTACTTAATTATTAGGACTCGAATAGTTTTGTTATTCAAAGTTGCTCAGAGAGATACAAAGCGGTTATTTTCGAAATTATTGAAAGGATACGATAAATATTGTTAAGATTAAACTGAATTTCTGATTTAGGAAATCACTTTTAGCCTCAGGTCAAATTAAGTCTACTTACGCATAATGCTACTAACTAAAAGATTCTCCAGTTGAAATCTCTCGTAGAACACAAAGTCTCTTGTAGCTGCTGGCTAGAATTTACAGCAGTGTTAATATTTACGTCTTCCTTTATAAACTAGAGTTATGAAATATAACAAAGAACGCCCGCACTCTGCGGAGTGTAATGCCGCGGATTATGTACGAAAACCTGAATTTATTAGCTCACACATTAGCAGTAGGTACTTAAAAATGCTTTCAAGATGTCGTGTTCCTCGGCACCCTTCTAGCGATCTTGTACGAGCAACATAAAGGTGATTTAGTTACGTGTTTGTACTTAATATTGAGCTTTCGTTATGCTTTATTACAATCAAAGAGACACTACTTTCACGGTATAAAATAAATAAATAATTCCATTTCAGTTGTAGGTCTGTTGTGTGTGTGTAAGTAGAATACAATTTCAGGAGGACTTGTCAGTTTTCTTTCTACATAAACAAGCAAGAACTGTTAGAATCTATGAAAATTGAGAAAAAGATACACTCCAAAGAGTCTTCAAAAGACTTTCCATTTTAAAACAAAATCCACGTCAGATACGATTAATCAAAACGTTATCTTAAACAGTTATAACTGTAGAGTGTAGCGGCCGCGATAAGCCGCGACGATCGCGCGTCTCCTGTTTGCGAATCGCGCGATTACCATACCGACTGAACTCGGGCCCTTTTAGTGCCTGCAATAAAACAATTACTGGCGACGTCTTCAGGCTAAAGACTAGCGAGCGCAGAGCAAACATGCCTGTTTGCCTACACGCCTTCGACGCGACAAACAACTCACGTTTTAATGAGCGTGTGTGCTTGTGAGTGTGTGTGTGAGGTACAATGTTATTGATGGGGTGAATTGGCAAAAATATATAGAGGTTATAATGGTTTATGGTTGGTTGGCATATGTGTTGATTAGTAAGAAGAGGAGGAGGAAGAGGGAAACTGCCACGCAGTTGTCCCCTTACTAAACTCCGGGAAACAAAAACGGTTTTCGGAGTAAATTTTGTAAAAGTATACGGCCATATTTGTAATATCTAATCGAGGTCGAAAGCTGCAAGGCTTAAAATCTTAAAGAAAATCAATTAGTAAAGCATGAAGAATTGTCTTATTGTGGTAGTACTTAGCAAGCACACAAATCCCTAAAAGAAACATTAGCCTGTGGTAATTCGTTGCAAAAATACTTGAAAGGGAAACGACATTCTTTCGTTGAAGGGAAGCAAACACAAACACACGACCCTTTTCATCAAAATACCATCGGTATCCCGTCTTTGACCTGTGCTGTGAGCTCATTTCACGTTTCTGCCTATTGTCCCGTCTGCATTCGTGTCTGCTCTGCCACCGCCATGCTTGTTGCTATTTGCTTTCCCCGCGACGCATATTAATGGCGTCCTTATTTTAAATCCCGGGATGTAAAGCGGTTAAGTCGAATCCCGGATAAATTACTTAGCGGGCCCGGTATAACCCGGTATTACTGGGCGATGCCACTGAATAAGATATTGAAGAAGGTTAGGTCCAACAATCGATATAAAAGTTTTACTATAAATCATCATTATTCCCAGCCCCCATTTCAGCCACTGCTCGACATAGGACTCTTTTTCTTGTGCCAATCCCCACGCCCCTGTGCCAGCCTCATCCGGGTTCAAACCGCGATGGTTGTTACAATGTCTTCCAGTCATTGTACACCATTCGGTTTTCTGCTTTACTCCACCTTTCCTTACCACACTTTGCCAGGTACTTATAAGGGTGTCCTTTCAGTTCATCAAAAAATAATTTACAAATTTTTGCAACGATTGACAAAAACATGATTTGTCATTTCATCATTATAGAACAAAAGAGATTATTTTTAGTAGGCTACCCGGAACCGAACTAGTTAGTTTAGGTTAATATTTTTTTTTAAATGGTTGCGTTAGGTTAGGTTAAAACTGTGATCCCTACACACCGGCAGAGCGAGCGTAGCGAGCGGTGCCTCGGCAGCGGCCGGCGAGTCCCAGAAACGACTAGATTAAATAGAAAAAAATTACTCTAGTAGGTTTAAAGAACTTCAGTAGTTGTCTGTAAATTATTTGACCCAAATGGAAATTGCAACCATGTCGTTTTACGTTTTAAAAATTTGATTGCTAGCTTAAGATAGCCGCTTTTCATCAAAATCTTATATGCAAACACGGCTTAATATCTATGTTATTTTCTGCTCCATATTCTATTGAAAATATATTATAAAATGATATTTAGTTTATACGAGTACGTGATCTTTCTAACTAACTAAAAATTCTACTTAACAAAAAAATTGTCAATGGTGTTTTGGTGAAACATTAGTGAATCACTTCCAAGATATTGGAGGAAGTATATTCGTGGAATTTCGTTTATTATTTACGATAAATTCTGAAAACCACATCACGTGGTAGTGATTTCCTTTTGTTTCGATTATCCATACCATGTTGTAGCTTATTAGCAAGTTTTCTCATTGAATCGGTATCAAAAGTATTAGGAGTGTGTTATAATCACTTTTTCGTTTGATCTGTCCAGTATGTCTTGTGATTTTGACATTCAGTTTAAAAGTAAGAGGCGAGATGGGTGGCAGACGGCGGGACGAAATCGACTCTTTTCTTCAGGATTGGTCACAAACAGCAGTAGTAAGGGATAAGTGTAAAGAGGGAAGAGAGACCTTCGTCCTGCAGTGGCTAATTTGAATAAACGAATTAAGATTTTATTATTTTTGTAAACAAGGCTGTAATCATAATAGAGATACTAATGAATAATTTGCTAAACACGGTATGTGTGCACCTAATCTAATATCATTATTATTTTTACGCATAATTACGGAACAAGTTTAACTAAAATAAAACAATCTCGTAACTAACTGTTAAGTGTTTGTTTAAATGCTGTAGAGAGATGTATAAGTGTTTATTTGAATAATATACTATGTAAATGTCACAGTAATAATCTAATTTTGTTACTGACCGTGGTAGGAAACCAGATCGTGTAAAAGTTATCAGCAGGAATTTTTTTTTTTGTTGTTTTTAATCTCTAAACACTTCCAGAGATTCTTTCAAAAATTGCGTAGTATTATAAATATTCATATTAATTAAACCTAGCTTGGGCACACTCACTTAGTCAAACGCGTGTAACGAATCCATATCTCGATTCAGAAAGCTCGCACGATGAGACAACGTCATCTATCGAACAACAAGTTAAACTCTACACCTAACGCGGCCAGATTTTCATAGAATAAAATTTACCTGCTTATGTCGATTTTGCTTCAGTAATTAAACATGTATTACTTACGTATAATCAAGGTAGGTATTATTACAGACGTGTGATACTATTCCAACCTCGCCTGCGTAGGTATGTGTGTTAACCTCACACCCGAATTTTAATATGTTATGCATTCATTTCATAATCTACCATTCCTTATATTATCAAATACTACGTTGCTTCTGCCCGCGACTGCGTCCGCGTAAAATTTATTGTACCCCCGTCCCACCCCTTCGCATCGCATCGCCCGCCCGCGCTGTTACTTCGTTTTCGCTTAGCGTTCCTTTTGGCTTTTTTTTCTTTATGGTCCGCTCCTAAGGGGTATAGCGTGATGTTAAATAGCCTATAGGCTTCCCTAAGAATTGGGCTATCAATTAAAAAAAAAACAAGTCCAACCGGTAGTTCCAGAGTTTACCCCCTACATGCAAACTTACAAACAAACAATTTAACCTCTTTATTGTAATATTAGTATAGACTAGCTGCTGCCCGCGGCTTCGCCCGCGTGGATATCGGAAATTATCCAACGAGCCGGTACAAAAAATAAGCCTATGTTACTCCTTAAGACGTCAGCTATATGCCAGTGAAAGTCCCGTCAAAATCGGTCCAGCCGTTTCGGAGATTACCCGGAACAAACAGACAGACAGACAGATAAAAATTTAAAAAAATGGTATTTTGTTATAAGTCCCGTATATACTTTCATATGTATTTAGTAAAAAGCTATTATTTTGACATTACAAACAGACACTTCAATTTTATTTATTTGTATAGATTAGAATTAAAGTTTTGTCTAACGAAATATGCCATACACATAAAAGAAAATTATGAATTAAAACAAAATAATAACATTAAAATAAGGATAACAGACCATCAGATAAATAAACGTTAATTTTAAAAACTTCAAAAAATAAAAGATTTGGAGAGTAATAAATAAATGGTAGCCCGGTTGGTAGTTACTAGTGAGCTGAGTCATTTTTATACGAAATTAATGTTACATTGGTATTGGTACTTTATTAATGGGAGGGATTTGTAAGCCGAGAAAATTTTATTTTTGGTTAAGTCCTCTTTGGTAAATCAAGCATCAATAATGTTGCACTGATAGTGAGTTAGTGACTCAACTATCCTTGGTTCCACTTCCAGGTCAGACAAACTTTCATCGGGTTTTTCCTTGAGGAATGTTTCAGTAGGTACCAGTCCAGATTCTGACTTTCTATTTTATGCGTATTATATCGTATAAAGATAAATTCGTATCGTAAAAAATACTGGTCCTATTTAGTAATAATACACGTGTAATAACATAACCATTTTTCTTCTTACTAGATCTAACACTTTTATGCTTAAACTTCATCATCATGATCATCATTTCAGCCGGAAGACGTCTAATGCTGCACATAGATCTCCTCCAAACGCCTCCACATCGATCGGTCCCGTGCTTCTTCCAATCAGCCGATTACTGCGGCTTCACCTGGTCATCGGTCCAGCTTATGGGCGACGTTCCAAAGCTATTCTTTTAGGGCCAAAACCTTTCGGCCCCATGGGCCATCCGTTCTGGAAGCTATGTGCCCCGCCCACTTTATAAATTATTATAAATTTAAATCATTCATTAAACGTAAGTTGTGCCAGAAAGCCTTTTATACCGTTAAAGATTATATTAAGGACAAAAAGGCTTGGGATTGAGTTGCTCCAATTTTTTGCATACTGAATGTTTTTTTTTTTGCTATTTTTTTATTTGTATTTTACATAAACTTTGACATTTGATAATTATTAGATATAGAATGACATGACAATTTACTTTCTGAAGTATAACGTTATTATTAAATGATTGTGAATGTCAGGACTACGTGCGTCAGTTTTATTTTTTTTCACTTTCTCAGGTAGTTTCAATGATGATCTGGCAGTTTGAGTGCTTTATGCGGCCTACCCAAATGTCCTTTCTTTGGTATTGTTCGTCTAATGGTTGAGCTCCTTTAGTTCTGAGTTGAGCTTCACGATTACTGACAAATGAGTGCACTGACTGGACAGGGCCACTCAAATCTGTATGGTTCTTTCCTCAAAAGACCATTTCAGACACCAATCTTACATGGTCCTCAAATGATCTGACCAAGATTATTTCAGGATTTTTATATACCTATTGACATTGATGAATATTCATAAATATATTGACATGAATATTTACTTTGTAAAATAGTATATTATTTTAATTATTGTGAATGTAAAGACTATGTAGATCATTGTTTTTTTTTTCTTAATTAGTTTTAATCATAGTCTGGCAGTTTGAGTAATTTATGCGGCCTACCTAAATGTCCTTTCTTTGGTATTGTTCGTCGAATCGTTGAGGTCCTTAAGTTTTGAGTTGAGCTGCACGATTACTGACAAATGCGTGCACTGACTTGACAGGTCCACTATTTCTGTGTGGTTTTTTTCCTCAAAAGACCATTTCAGACTCAAATCTACATGGTCTTCACATGATCTGACCAAGATTATGTCTGGACTTTAAAAGAGACTGTGACCTCTGAGTTTGTTTCGGCCTTTCTTCTCAGAGTAGTCAGATAGGAAACGCCGACCTCATCTTGTTTTAAAATATGATAGACGTGTAAAAGTGTTTGTACAAACCTACTTACAGAAATAAAATCATTTACCACTTATCACTATTCTTCGAGCTATGTCGCTTACCTTGTTTCTTCTGTATATCTCTTGCCTAAACATACCTTAGTACTCAACCTGCCATCCCTATTCCCTGTACATTAGCCAGGCCTGTTTCAGTTATTGCTCCCCTGTGGGCAGTTGACTCTACAAGCCACGAACAAACGTGTGGCGCCACTTTGTATTCAACCTTCAATTTGATAATATTCTGTAGGTAGAACTGATATCCTAATAAAATGTTATGACAGTTTGTTCATATTGGTCTAAAGGTGGAGGTAATATTTATACAACGCTTGTTTTTCTTAAGAGTTAGGTGCAGCGCAGACGGCACACTTCTTGTGCGATCGAGTCTGCGGCGCACAAAAAGTCTGCATGGCGCGCAAAAAGTCGGTCGCGGATTTTTCACAGACTCAACGCACACGACGCACATCTTCGATCATTCTGTCGGCAGAGCTGTAGGGACGTAGACGCTATGGAAATCGTGCAGAGATCGCGAAGTATTATTTTGTACATGAAGTACAGAAAAAGAAGAAGAAATAGAGAATTTTGGGTACATCCTATACTTTCGGAAAGATTACTGAAGGGTCAGTTCCATACTAAACATTCAATTCTGAAACAACATCCGGATTTTTTTTTCAAATTTTATAAAATGTCTGTTACTAAATTTGATGAGTTGCTATTTATTTTAAGACCTGCTTTGACTCATTCAGAGGCGCCATGATAATAGATCGCGTGCGTTACGTCCACCCCTAGCAAATGCAGATTGCCGACTAAAGTGTGCGCCGTCTGCGTTAGCGCGCGTTGAAGCAAACGTTCAATTTTTTTACACACTTTTTGTGCCGAGCGGCGCGGCGCGGCGCGGTGCGGTCTGCCCGAATTACACGGATTTTTTGTGCGCCGGACTTTTTGCGCGTCGTGTGCGTTACTGCATATAATTGCATAAGTTCTATTTTCACAGACTAAAAAGTGCGTCACGGATAGTCTGTCGTCTGCGCTGCACCATAGGCAGACTTCACAGCTGTCAATGAAAATGTATTAATTTTAATTTTTTTACGCAATGTTTGTTCTTGCAACTTTTATTGGTTTCAAATCGACAAAATCAATTCTGAATCAAATAAACAGACTGATAGAAGTCCTGATGTGTGTAATTCATATTTTGTAAAATGAGTGAAAAGTTCTTATAAAAAATAATGACGAACAATATCAATACACATACAGGTGAAGGACATATTATAAAGTATATTTATTCTCGATACATCAAACACGAGTTATATGCGAATATAATTGCAGCACTTTAACCTTTCGCTTACAACGTAGCATTTTATTTTTAAATCCCTCGTTACGTTTCAGACACGATTTAAAGTATAAACTTTGTACGGAAGGTGTCTCTTACAATTCAATTAATTAAAACATACGCGAGAGTGTTTCAAGTTAATTGTTTACGAGGAAGTCGCCCGCGGGATGCGGGATGCGGGATGAAGACCGAGATTGACTTCGGTTGCGTACCTAGCGCCTACGCTTGGCTTTAAATGGAGCTTAGGCGGAGCAGATAGGTTTTTTTTAAGTTTATTAGCACACATTAAGCACTGCTTTAGCTTTATATTCTAACAAATAAATTTATTATTAGTATATTCAGTATTTCTAATCTAAAATGATTTGGTATCTTTCACTTTGTTTGTGTCAATCATGCAACGGAGAGAGTTGTAACTTTCAACTGTATACCAGTCTGTATGTAAGCGTGTATTGCGATATCAAGCCCATATTTTTTATTATGTTTTTTTCTGTGTCCTTTTAATTATTATCTTCGTATTCGCACTCACAATAGGTAGCAGTGGTGGCTCAGTGGTAAAGGCCGCGACTTACGAGTTGTAGGTCGTAGATTCGAACCCAGCCAGGTGCTTTACTTTGTGTAAATTATTTCGTCACGACAGCTCTCGAAACGGTGAAGGAAAACATCGTGAGGAAATCGGCATGTCCTAGAACTAAACAATTCGAATACAATTATGTGACATCTACCAACCCGCACTGAGTCCTCCTGGAGAGGACGCCTGTGTCCCAGCAGTGGGACCATTATAGGCTGATTAAACAATAGGTAGGTACTTCATTTAAAACAACAAAATAAAATTCACCTATTTTGGAGGTCATGAGGTACATACAAAAAACAACATTATCACAGTCCTCCTCTTTAATTACCAAGAACAATCAACAGCAGATAACATAAACACGCAGCAGTTAGAGGCAGTAAGTATGCGGACCAGGTCACAGTTATAGAGTGGCGTTAAAAGTAACGGCTCAGTTACAGGAGACGTAACAGTTCCAATATCGACAACTGTTACCAACTTTGTTTCTCTTCCAAACGTGTAGAGCAGGGAAAATTTTCGGATATTCGGATATGTTGGATATTTAAAAGAGTTGTGGAGGTTTGGGAAATAAAAGCTGGGTTTTCAGTTCAAGTTTATATTTTAGTGCCGCTGTAGTAAAAGTATAGCTTGCTACGTACCTAATTATTTTATTATATTTATGACTTAATCCCTAACAAATATTATCACAGGCTTACACAATACAGCAATATTATTTAGAGGCCAAATAAAGGTATCCGTCTTTTAAATAAATAAATTAATGTTAAACAGAAAACATATCGTTATTAATTAACGGTATACCATTAATGATACACAAATAACTATTTTACCTTTTGAACCATAACTAGGTTCCCAATAATAAAACCACAAACAATAATATCCGAACATAACCTCACAATATCCGCCACGTCCAGCATACGCGCAAAAAATCCGTATTTGTCAAGTCATAACCCTAACAATACGAGATAGGGAATTAATATCCGCGCCGTATCCGAAGCTGTTGGTAAACGGTAAAGATAAGCGGTAGTTGTTCCGAGTAATGTTTCCTTTGTTCAATAGATACTTTCTCGATAAACTATCATAATTTCTGAGGAGTGAGCTGAATATAAAACTGGGGTGTCTGTTTTTACGTGAAAGGTCTCGCTTTTTGAAGGTTAATGTTGGTTTTGTAGTTTTAATTAAATAAGACCTTTGTAAGTACTTGAATAGAGTTGCAGTTTAGCGACAGACTGGGGTATTGGCATTACGCAAGTCTTGTTAAAACAATGTAATTAGTTATGAGGGTTGCATATTAGAAAATCAAAACTTTCTCGAGCAAATTTCAAAAGAACAACGTACAAATCAACAAACTTTAAAATAACGATGGTCATTTGATTAAAAGTTCAGCTGACCAAAGTCTGGAATATCAATGTTTAAATTATTTATTACACTATTGACCAAATCGTTTAAAGGTCAAAATGGATTACTGGATAAATTATTAATTATCAAATGGATTAACTGAAAAAGGTAAAAATAGTATTAATATGAGCGAATAGCGCCTGTCTGATACAGAAAGCCTTTGCACAACATGACCGGTTTGCTAATACAAATAATATAGGCGTTATACTAATGCGGGTAGAACTTAGATAATAAAAGACAATGGTGAAAACATTTCTGCGAGCAACTTGGAAGTAGCGCTATCCGGCCGCTGCCGCGGCACCGCTCGCTACGCTCGCTCGGCTCGCGCGCGGTTGGTCACAGTTTTAACCTTTTTTTTTTTTTTTTTTGTTCCGGGGTGGAAAATCCTCATGGATGTCCCCCGCCCTGGGGGGGCGGAGGGGTCTGTCAGACTCTTACTGACTAAAAACCACCCCGGTGTTCCGTCTCACACCTACGCCGGGGGTCGCGGGAACGTACAAATCTTCCGCAACCCCCGGCCGGTGCCGGCCCGCCTCTGCGGGCCCCGTCCGGTCGAGCGGGGGGAGTGAGGTGTTTGACTTCCCCCGCGACGTCTAAGAGGGGCGCGCGTGGAGCACTACGCGCCACCACCTCGGGTCCTGATGTATGGGTTGGGGTTGGTCACAGTTTTAACATTTTTTTTTTTTTTTTTTTTCCGGGGTGGAAAATCCTCATGGATGTCCCCCGCCCTGGGGGGGCGGAGGGGTCTATCAGACTCTTACTGACTAAAAACCACCCCGGTGTTCCGTCTCACACCTACGCCGGGGGGTCGCGGGAACGTACAAATCTTCCGCAACCCCCGGCCGGTGCCGGCCCGCCTCTGCGGGCCCCGTCCAGTCAAGGGGGGGGAGTGAAAGTCAAGGGGGGGGAGTGAGTCACAGTTTTAAACTTTTTTTTTTTTTTTTTTTTTTTTTTTTTTTCGCTGAGAAATGCTTTATGCACTTCCGCTCGTCGGGGGACGAGACGGGGTATGTGGGACTCCTGTCCGAATGACAGTATACCCACTAAAACTCAGCGGTGTTCCCACATCGCCGTGGTGGGAGGGCCATGGGAAACCGGCTCAGCCTTTACATCCACAACCCTCCCGGCGCTTGCCCGCCTAGCTGGCGGGCCCCGCATGCCCCCCAGGCTGGGGGGCTACGGGAATGGCCGGGAACACCTGGCCAATCCCGTCCGACACTAGTGGAGGCCTGTGCAATACAGGCAAGGGTGCCCCCGCACCCGTTGCCTGCTGGTCTCCACCCGGGAGGAGTCGGAGATGACTATCATACTGACGTCTTCTTCGACCCCTCCTCCGCCTTCGGAGCAGCGCCGCGTGAGGATCCTCCTCCCGCGCGCGCTCCGCCGCCTCCTTCTGGGACATGACGTGTTCGCAGAAGGAGGCGACTGTCGCCCAGGACCCCTCGTCCCCCAGCATGGCGTTAACCAAGCCAGGGAGTGAGAGGTCAGGTCCGATCACCGCGATGAGACTGCGGCGCGTCTCGGACCACGAGGGGCACACCTCGAGGGTGTGCTGCGCCGTGTCCTCCGCCGCGCCACAGTCGTGGCACGACGGCGTCTCCTCCCGTCCGATCCGGTGCAGGTACGATCCGAAGCAACCGTGTCCGGACAGCACCTGCACCAGACGGAACGAGAGGAACCCATGCGACCGCTCGAGCCAGTCTCGCAGGACAGGCCCAATCGCGTCGAGGGTTCGGCGGCCGAAGGCTGCGGTGGCGAGTTCCCCCGTCCAATGGACGACGATGGCGTCCCTCGCCTCCCGCCGGACGGCCTCCCGCTCTTCCGGGGCTGGGCGTTCTCCTCTCGCCCTCCGCCCCGCCGTCCATTCATATACTCTGGCGAGCACCCACGCCTCGAGTTCCCAAGGAGGGGTGCCGGCCAGAGCACATGCTGCCGCGAAGCCCACCGTGCGGTAGGCCCGCGCCACTCGCTGGGCTATGGCCCTTTGGGGCGCCCGCAATGCGACGGCGTTCTCCCTCCTTCGGAGGGAGTCCTCCCAGATAGGAGCCCCGTAAAGGGCCATACTCCTCAAGATGCCGGCATAAAGTTGCCGGCATCGCGCGCTGGGCCTTCCTAGGTTGGGAAGCAGCCACGAGAGTGCGCCTGCGGCCTTCAGCAGGCGCGACGACAGTCCGCTAAGATGCGGACCGAAGCGCCACCTGCTGTCGAGTACAAGGCCCAGATATTTCATCTGGGCCTTCACCTCAATTCTGACGCCCTCCACGAGGATGTGGGCGTCAGGTGGGGGGCGCTGCCGAGCTCCGTGGAAGAACACGGCCTCGGTCTTGTGCAGCGCCACCGTTAAACCTAGGCGGCGGATCCTCCCCGCGACCAAGGATCCGCCCGCCGAGGCCAGGTTGGCCGCCTCCCTGAAACTCCCCCCCCGGGCGGTGAGGAGAGTGTCATCCGCATAGCAGACGACACTCGTGCCCCGGAGGAGAGTTCCCCGCAAGAGCCAATCATAGGCGATGTTCCAGAGGAGAGGTCCTATGACTGACCCCTGCGGAACGCCAGCCTCGACGGCGTACCGCCGGACTTGGCCAGTCCTATTCGCCAGGACGATCGTCCGATGCTCTAGGTAGCTGGCCAGCAGACGACGCATGTATCGAGGCACTCCGTGGAATCGGAGCGCCTCTAGGATGGTGGAGTGGGGAACGGAGTTGAAGGCATTGGCTATGTCGAACGATACAGCCAACAATCCGTCCCGCGCCTCCATCGCCCCCTTCACCTGGCCCTTAAGGCGGGCCAGCGCGTCCACCGTGGAACGCTCAGCCCGAAAACCGAACTGAGCGTCCGACAAGTCCGGCCCGATACGCCGCAGATGACTTTTCAGGCGGGCAGCGATTATCCCCTCGAACATTTTTCCGACCTCATCGAGCAGCACGATGGGCCGGTATGCCGAGGGGGAGTCTGCTGGGCGGCCCTCCTTGCGAAGGAGGCACAACTGCCCCTCCTTCCACGGTTTCGGGAACCTCCCACACGCAAGACATGCGCTGAAGAGGTCCCGAAACCTCTCCTCCATTTGAGTGGCAGCGATGGCCACCACTCTTGCCGGAACACCGTCGGGGCCCGGAGCCGTCTTCTTGGCGCGGATATGCAGAATCGCCGCGCCAAGTTCCGACTCCTTGACCGGAGGGGCCTCCTCTTCTTCTTCAGCTGGCGGAGCTATCCTCAACGTGGCCCCCATCACTGGCGGGGCGAAGTTACTGTCCCTGCACGGGAACAGGGACTGAACCACCCCATCCAGAAATGAGGGTTCCAGGGTCTCGGCCACCGGGGGACCAAAGGGGCGCAATTTTTTGCGGGCCGTCTTGTATGGTCTCCCGTAGGGGTCATTGTCGAGACCCTCCAGCATCTCCGCTCTTGCCGAGTCTCTGGCGGCGGCGATGGACCTATCGAGGACCATTTTTGCCTCAATGTACAGCTCATAGAGGTGGTCCTCGTTGGCGTGGTCTCGTCGACGCCGCCTTCGGCTTCGCGTGTAGGCCCTCCTTGCCTCCACACACGCTGTTCGAAGCCCCGCCAGCTCCACCGACCACCAGTACACGGCGTGTTTGGGTGGTGGTCGGCTAGACCGAGGCATGCTAGAGTTGCATACCTCGGTCAGAGACTCCCTCAGGTGCCCCGCCACGGTGTCCACATCCAGGCCGGCGGAAGGCGCTGAAAACCAGTCCTGGATGAACGCCGCCTCCACCGCTGCCTCCCTGTCCAGGCGGGTGAGAGCCCACCGCGGGAACGGTGATCGCACCGAGAGGGGCCGCGACTCTCCGGGGCCACCGGTGGAGATGTCGAATCGTACGTAGCGGTGGTCCGACATAGTCTCCACCAGGTCCACCCGCCAGTTCAACACGCGTGCGGCCAACGCAGGGGTGGCGAAAGTGACGTCCACTATTGAGCCACCCTGCCGCCGCACGCATGTCTGGACGCTTCCTCTGTTCAAGAGGGAGGGTCCAGAGGAGGCTGCCCACATTTCCACTGCCCTCCCGCGAGCGTCGGTGGCCGGGTTGCCCCAGTTCACCGACTTGGCATTCAGGTCTCCCAGTACGGAGACCTGACGCGGCACCGCCCTGCCGACCACGGCGGCCAGGATTGCGAGATAATTCTCGAAATCCTGAAGAGGGCGGTTTGGGGAGAAATAGACGCCCACAAGGGCTAATTCTCCCCACGCGGCGGCCACGTATCCCGGTCCCCTCTCTAATAGCGAGAGGGGAGGGTAGTCTGTGGAAGACCGCGCCGCTAGTGCCACCAAGCCGTCCTCGTCACCCAGCCAGCTGCCGGGGACTGAGTAGGGCTCGGCGACCACCGCTACGTTCACCAACCACTCGGCCATAACCTGCACCACCAGGTCCTGGGCCGCCCTACAGTGGTTGGTGTTCGCCTGGAGGATGCGGTAGTTGGAAACCATTATTCCAACATCGCACATCCCTCCTCGGCTACCGCCGCTGGAGCTGCAGCGGCGACAACGACGGCGGTGGTGGCAGCAGCAGGGCGAACCTGCGCCGGCACTATGCCCTTCCTCGCGGGAGGCTTACAGTTCCTGCCCGTCATCCTGTGGTCCGCGGGGCGGCCACTGGCGGCACACGCCGCGCAGCGCAGCGTGGTAGCGCGGCACGCGGCACCCTTGTGTCCCTCCTGCCCGCATCGGAAGCATGAGT